>BSBK01003193.1:632500-1065445 GCA_027943335.1 Chamaecyparis obtusa
TGAGACAATACGTGAAGTGACGACTACTTGGGATGAAGGACAAGAAGAGATGTGGGTGAAGAATAGATTTGACATACCTATTCTGATTCTCTTGAGGTGTTCTTGATTTCCTTATGAGAAAATATTTCTTACCTGGGGTGTCTGATGTAAGAGTATCCTAGGATTCTTGGCAATCTTGTATCAAACAAAAACATGTTTGTCTTTGAAGGTAGATTGTTTGTTTTGATCTTGGTTTGGTGGAGTTCTTGCTTGGTTTGGGAGACTGGTTGCTCAGTTTCTGTGGTTACCAGGGTGCTCGGTCTCTAAAGAATGCTCGATGACTGAAGGTGTCAGTTCACTAGCACTTAGTGATAACTGCATTGCTTAGTCATGACTGGCATGGTCGGTTGACTGACGCTTAGTTATTTCTTTTGTTTCTTGGTATTCTTGCTTACCGACTAGATTGTTTTGTTAGATCGGCTTGGCCAACTGGTGCATTTAATTTGGGTCGGGCTCCTCATGTTTTGGATCGATCATTGGATGTGTGGGGACCTAGATCTGGCATGTTGCATTCTTTTATGTGGATCTGATGACCGTTTGGGGCCATCTTTGAGAGTTTATTTATTTTGTAAGGTTATGTGAGAGCTGACTGATGTTTTAAGCATTTAATATTTATTTGTAAGGGTTAATTGTTTCTTCAGCTAACTTGTGGCTGGGAATTAGTATTTATGGGATGCTTGGGTATTTTTTTAGGAGAGATGGTTGGAAGGAAGTTAGTAGCCTGCAAGCTTAGGAATAGGGAGATTGCTTGGAAGTTTGAGTACAAGTTTAGATCTTTCCTGGGTGCCTACCAGTGTGCTACATGTTGCAAACATGGACTAGCTGAATGCTGATGTTGTGGAAATTTTTTGGATCTTGCAAGATCTTGTAGACTGTTACTTGCATTGTAATTGGCCGTAACTAGGAAGGCCTTATAGCCCAACACATTGCATGTAATCGATGATTTGATGAATAAAATTTTTTGTTTGATTTCAGATCTATTGTTATTATTGAGTATTTCTATTGCATATTGGTTTGGTTGCAAGGTCAGTCAGTTCAAAATTTGATCCACTAGCCTTGACTGCATCAAGACATGCCATACCAGTTCTTGTCCAATTGTGAGATCTTCCTTTCTAGTTCTTTCTCATGCAATTTGCTGCAACATGTCTATACCTGCCACATGTTGTGCAATTAACCCTAGTGTTTTAATCCCAAGTATATGCATTACCTTTCCTTCTCGGTTGATATGTTTTGTTTTGTTCTTTCGGTGTCCATACTTGCTTCATCTTTGTCCTGCATTCCTGTGATATGTGTCCATGCATGTTGCAAGTGTGACACTGTTTTTCCATATAAGTTTTCTTAGGTGTCCTATTTATCTTTGATCTGCACTCATGTGCTTGATGTCCATACTTGTTACATTTATAGCAATAACCATTAAATTTAGGAATGGATTTAGAAATACCTTTTTCTTTGCTTCTGTAAACATTTGATGTGTGGCGTGGTTTTCTAAAATGATGACATGATAGCTTCTTTGGCCTTGGATTGACATAGACATTCTTCTATTCATCTTGTCTTGATTACTCTCCTTGCTCGGTATCTCCTAAATCAATAGTGCTATCAAGTCTTTTCTGATTGTTAAAAAATTCATCCATTCATTTAGTATTGTCTTCAACTTTCTTAATCATATCATTATGTTGTTGAATCTTTACCTCATTCTTTAATCTTTCATTTTCTTCTCTTAATTCATTGATGTCTTCCAATTTCCTTGTAAGCTCACTGTTTACTCATTTGACCTCCTAACTTATGACAACCATCTGATTAGAGATTTTAAAGTGATGCTTGGTGAATCTCAGTATCTCATATTCCTTCTCTTCCAACTTATCAGTCATTTGCATCATATTTTCAATAGCTAAATTTCTTTCTTGTTCTTCTTGCCTTAGATTATTCATGACATCAATCATTCTAACCATTTGTGTCTCTTGACCGATCTACAATGCTTTCACTTATTTAGTAAGATGCAGATTCTTTTTAGATAGATTTGATATGGTTCCTTCAGATGCATCATATATGCTACTAGATCTAGATCTAGATGCCTCAAATGGATCATCTATCTCTTCTTCATGATAACTAGTCTCATTACAATGAAGTGCCATATCATTCCTCTTGATCAGTAACTTTCTCAGTTCTTATTTGGCTTCTTTGAATTGTTCAATGTAGATCTGCATTTGTATTCTCTGATTTTCAATAGTCTTATCAAGCTTATACCTTTCTATCCTTAGATCTTTTCTCTTTAGTGATTAAACTTTGCAAAATAAGAGAACTAGCTTTGATACCAATTTTTGGGATTATGGAAAGATATGTACTGAGAGGGGAGGGGTGAATCAGTACCTTTAAAACTTTTCAAGACAGAAAACTTTGTAAACATAGATAACATTAACTGACTAAATCTATTGTATGTAACATATATTCAAATATAACTGAAAATATAAATGCATGTAACATAATCAATAAACCATTCATGAAAATTCATACACTTAACACAAATGTTTTGGTATCACAAAAATCCTTGTTAGAAGGTAAAAACTGCAGTGGGGATGACACCCACAAAGCTTCACTACTGTAGTAACAAAGTATGTTGGTTAAGGCTACAAGATTGTGATCAATTCTGGTGATCTTACCTTGTTAGGAGTAATAATTAGATCAGCTAGATCTACCTAGTTAGAGGATTTTAGCAACACAATCAAGTGTGCAATTGGTTAAGAGATTTACAATAGAACTGTTAGGTTCACTCTGTTAAGAGATTTTGAATACGCTAAAATGGTTAAAGAGTAATAGTAAGATGTATTTGTAATTAGCAACTCAAACTTGCCTAATTCAGATCTATGAAATACTATAAATATATCACCTTTTAGTGATGTATATAGCCTTCTGTTCTTCTCAGTAGCCTTATGTCTATTCTAAAAAATTGAATGCTTCTATCAAATCCTTATGTCAAAACCTTTCCTGATCTTCTGATGTCCTGAGTGTGGCTACTCCTTAATGATACAATATCATAATGACATCTTTACAAATTTTATATCAAACTAACTTGACCTAATTAGGGTTTTAAAATATCTTAGAAAACCTATAATCAATGGTGAGAATAAATAACCTAGATCTACAATACATAGGAATCATCAACAATTTAATGATTACATCCATATTTAATTTTGTCTCGATCTTGGTAAACCATTTTCTGATCAGTGTGAACCATTTTCCTTGACATTTGTGCCATTTTAAACTACTATGTTGTTTCCTATTTTACTTGATGTTCACTGCATTCATCACTCAGTAATTAACTTGTGCTCGGTTCATATGAATGCTCGGTGACCACAGTGTTCAGTACTTGGTGATCATCTGGCTCGGTAAGAATACTTAGTCAAAGATGTACTCGGTTAACTTAGGTATCTGCCTTGTGTCTTGCTCGGTGTATAGGCTTTGTATTTTGACCAACTGTCCTATTTGTCTCCTTTACTAACTGAATGACTTAGTGATATTAATGATAAACATTAATGCTCAAATAGGAGTAACAATAACCTCCATAAATAAGTGCACGATTATCCCACATCTCTTTTGCAGTAATACAATCCTTAATGTCATTGAATTCAACATCGGTCATGGAAGAAGCAATTTCAATCATTATTGAGTTGTGTTCCTTCTTTTCTTTCATTTGATCAAGTGTCATAGTTCTAGGAGGTGGTGAAGTGTCGTTATTGTCGAAATGGTTGAGTGTAGATTCTCTAATTCCAGATAGGTATAACTTCATCCTACTTTTCCATGTAGAGAAACTTTCCTTGTTCAGTTTAGGTACTTCTCTCCTATACATCTTTGGATCTTTTACTCAAGTCTTTCAAACTTATACCTTTAGAGTACTTAGCTTTGATACCAATTATTGGATTATAGAGAGGGGGTGAATCAGTAATCCTTGATTCTCTATACCTTAAAAAATTTCTCTGATTCAACTCGGTGTCAACTCAGTCAGACACACTTCAATAATAACCAATAACTGTAAATTGGTTTTATAAATCAACAATAACATTCACAATAAACATTCAACACATATAACACCAATATTTAACATGGAAACCCAATTTGGGAAAAATCACTGTGGGAATTGTCACCCACTAAAGAAATAATCTTTTGAAGTATGCTCAGCTAAAAGCTAATCTGGTTAAATATTACAATACACATTGTTAAATGTGACCCTGTTAGGGGATTTACCTCACATTTGTTAGGATCTTAACCTTGTTAGGAGTGGCCTAGTTAAAGGTATTCAAATAGTCTTTTAGAATATTACCTCTTGCAAGGATTTACAATAAGCCTATTAGGTCCACTCAGTTAAGAGATTTTTCTGACACAAATGTTAATAAGTAACAACATATAAATTCACCTATAAAACTACAACTATCTTTTACATAATCAGATCCCTTGTGTGATCTTTGTCTTTACTTCAATCCTTCACTTTCCACTAGCTTCAACACTTCATCAATCTCAAGCATTCTAACTCATAATTCAACCTTTTTCCTTCTTCACTGCATTGGTCAGTGACTCATCAACCCTTCAACTTGCTAGCATTTTGTTCATACAAATTCATCCTTTATATAGACTTTATTTTGCCTCTTAATATCCTTTATTACATTTTCCTTTGATTAATATCAGTCATCCAATCATCCTCACAAACTAATTCAATGAATTTGGATCTTGGTAAAATGTTGTATCATCACCTCAAAACTTGAACTTTCTTGGAACTTGTACCTTCTCTTTTTGTTGCTTTGATCTATACCATAGAATAGATCATCACTTTGAATTTTATTTTGCCTCTTAATATCCTTTATTACATTTTTCTTTGATTAATATCAGTCATCCAATCATCCTCACAAACTAATTCAATGAAGTTGGATCTTGGTAAAATGTTGTATCATCACCTCAAAACTCAAACTTTCTTGGAACTTGTACCTTCTCTTTTTGTCACTTTGTTCTATACCATAGAATAGATCATCACCTTGAATTTTATTGATCATAGATCTCATTAACTAACTCTTCCTCATCATTATAATCTTCCAACTCATCATAGCTCATCATTATAGTTAGGTTTCCACATTAAATATTGGTGTTACATGTTGTGAATGATTTGTGTGACTAATTTATTAATTGTAAATTAGTCACACAAATCATTCACAACATGTAACACCAATATTTAATATAGAAACCCAACTTTGGGAAAAACCACTGTGAGAATTGTCACCCACTAAGAAAATAATCTTCTGAAGTATTTTTGGCTAAGAGCCAATCTAGTTAAAGATTACAATACATGCTATTAGGTGTGACATGGTCAAGGGATTTACCTCAAATCTATTAGGATCTTCACCCTATTAGGAGTGGCCTTATTAAAGGGCTTTAAACACTCTTTAGAATGTCACCTTTCTCAAGGATTTTACAATAAGACTGTTAGGTCTACTCTGTTAACAATTTTTTTTGTTACAAGTGCTAATAAGAAACAATAATAAAATTAACCTATAGATTTTCACCTATCTTTTCTCAATCAGATCCTTTTTTCACACTTCAATCTTCACTTCAATTCTTCATTATCCATTGGCATCAACACTTCATCAAAATCCTTCTTTTCCCACTTAGAATTAGTGAACTATGTTTCTACCGAGATGCTATCGAGTTAATCAAAGAAAATTTTTCAAGGTATTTGGGATCAGGGATTATTGATGCACCACCCCTCTCCATAATATAACATTTAATTCTTGTCCCTTTATTGGTGGTTAACTCTTTTTCCTCAAATGAATTTTGGTTAACTACGCTCAGTAAATAAAACCTTCTACTCAGTGCTCTATAAATCTTCTATTTAGTGTCTTGAGTTCCTTTCTCTTTACCAAAAATTACTTTCCTTTTACTAAATGAATTTTCCTTCTCGATAGCTAAACTATTTTGCTTACTGACTTGACTAATCTTCTTTATTGACGTGATATAATCATATGTTTGGTAGAAAAAAATTATATCATCATAACCTTAACACTATTTGATCTGTATCTATTGCCCAATTAAGTTCTTCAACTTCACAACATTTCACTTCTTCTTCTTAAATCATTCAAACTTATAACATAATTTGAATGATATGGAAGCTTGTATGCAAAATAGATGTAAACTAATTTAAATGAAATTTTAACTAAATCTAAGCTAATAAAACAATCTAATTAGCAAACAACAATGAAGATAAAATTAAAATAAAGCTAAAACAAAGCCTTACCTTCACTTACCATGTAGCTTGTCTCTATTGGCCTCCTAGCCTTGATTCCTTGGATGTGTTGAGCTCTTAGATTTTCCTATTTGAAGCTCCTTGCCCAAGATGCCACCAAACTGTGGAGATTGAGTGAATTTTATGCAAAACTTGATTATGCAACTAATGGATGAAATTCAAATGCTCTCAAAATGATATGGATGCTTGGATGCTTGATTACTTGATCTCTAGAATGCTTGAATGCTTGATTGCCTATTAGCTCTTAGCTCACAAAGGGAAAATGAGGCTCCTTCTATAGATTTTTGGAGGACTCAAGCCTAGGTGGCATAATCCAAGGGTGAAGATTGAAAGGTGGAAGATCCTAGGGCTAGGATTGACTTGGTTGAAGGAGTTGAGAGGAAGGGGGATGTAGTTGGAATGTGAGAGGAACAATAGGGAGGATGTTCCTCCTACATTGACATGGAAGAGAAGATGGAGGAAGGGAAAGACACATGTCAAGTGTCTCACAAAGACCAATGAGATGAAGAAGTAAGGACTTTTTCCTTATGGGGACTCTTGGTACAAGTGTCCCATGAGTCATCTTGAACTCCTTGAGGTAGCTTGAGAATCCCCTTAGGAATAGGGATAGCCTCTTGACTTAGTGTAGGGGAAGACATGTGGTCATGAGACCAAGTCTTATGAGGCCACATAGCCCTTAAAGATAGGACATGTGTGGGTGAGGATAAATGAGTATTTAATAATTAATTATTTTAGCCAAGGTGATGTGTCAAGTGACTAGGTGGATGAGGTGGACTAGGGGACTTAGTCATATTTAGGTGATTGTGTAATTGATTAAATCACTTAAATAGGACTATTTAGAAGACTTAGGAATATGAGAATAGACTATAGCGAATTTATCAAATAAATTGAATAATTTATCTGATAAATAGAGAAATAAATATTAAGTAAATAATAAATATTTAATTAATTCATCAAGTCAATATTAATTAAATAACAAATATTTAATTAATTAATGAAGTCACTATTTAGTGTATACATTTTGCCCCTCTTTGAAATAATGTGTTGGTCACATTGTTTCAAAGAAAAATTCTAGCATTTTTGCCCCTACCTCAGACAATGTCTTAGATGACCTATGCATGCCCCCTCGAGAGATTGATTGACAAAATTGAGCTTTTAAAAAAAAAAAACCTTGACAATCAATCTCACGAAAAGAAACAGAAGAAATATGGGTGAAAACAGTGTGAATTGGAAAGAAGTGGATAGGTGGAGTCCACACATCAAGCAAAATAGGTCCACAGGCTATATATAGGGCTAAGGGGTCCACAATAGGGTCATTTTGCACACGTGTCATTTAAAGATTATATCTAGAGAGAGAGAAGAGTAGAGTTGAGAAGATGTCATTCCCATTTTCAGATCATCGATTCAAGAGAGTTAGGCACTTCCAGAGGCCACCAAATTTTAGAGAGCTGGTAGGTGATTCATCCCTCTCAGTCAATTTGTGATTTTTGTCATGTTTCAGTATAATTTTAGCATGTTTAGGGTAGATTGAATCCTAGGTGTAGGATAGAAAATTTTTAGTTCTAGGTCGTCGAACAAATGTTCAGGTGCGATGCATGAATGCGCAACAACTTTCCATGTTTGCACATCAAATTGGTAATTTTGCGCATTTGTGTGGGTGACCCGCACATGCGTGTTAGTAAAAATAATAATTTAATGGCATATTTATGATATAAATGTGCGCATTTGTTTGTTCGGTGCATTTGTCACATCTTACTACACAAATGTCTAGGTTAGTTGTGCAAATGTGAAATCGATGCAAATGAAAGGGGGTTCTGCACAAGCATTTTTCTATGCTATGCATTTATGTCAAATGATTGAAATTTAGTTGATAGGATTGTTAATGTGGGTCAAACTTGATATCGATAAGCTGATATTAATCTGTCAGCTTGGAATATAGATTGATTATGTCAAGTTAGGTAATGTCATAGCATGAGTGCTAGTTAGCCTACCTAATTGTAGATAATTGATAGAATTATCTATTGATGCATGTGATAAACATGTGTTTGATTGATAGGATAGGGTAGATAGATAAACTAGTTTGATCAAAATCTGATAGTTTGATAGTTTGAAGATTATGATAGGAGGATATCACAGACACTCTGATGTCACGGGAGAGATATCCCATGACTCAGAATCTAAGGCTGGCGCTGTCAGAGATTGACAAGCTATTGATCGGGGCTATAGGAATGTATCACATCATTTATATGCCTAAGTTTTGGGTGAATCTGAGCATGTTGACCACGCTGGCTGAGAGATGGCACTCAGAGATGAATACCTTCCATCTCCCCACATGAGAGATGACAGTCACATTAGAGGATGTTTATCGCATCCTTCGACTACCCATCACTAGAGAGCTGGTTCAATATGCTCGACATGGAGGGTTGACTGAGTGCAGGGCAATATTTGGAGATGATGACATTGATGAGACTGAGATCATTTGGGAGGACATGGTTGATTTTTATGAGCCACTTCCTATTATTCTGGCTGGAGCTATCAGAGGCTACATCTATCCAGATCGGAGATCACATGGCTTTGGAGTTGGATGGGGCTGGACTTTACAAAGGATGATGGATGGGGGGGCCCATTTTTCTTGGGGGGTGTGCTTGTTGGCACACCTTTATCATGATCTTCATCAGGTGGTATATCACAGGGGAACATCACTATCAGTTGGCATTACATTGCTCCATGTTTGGGCATGGGAGCATATTGCGGTCACATGGTCAATAGCTATGAGGTTTTGAGGCATAGGGAAGCCTTACATCTTTTTGTATTCATCCATCTAGTCTCAACATAAGCTGGGATGTCTAGAGTTTTGGTGGTATAACTTTGATACTATAGATTCAATGATCTAGAGACCGTACTTAGGATGTGAGCCATGGGAGGATGAGTGGAAGCTCAGATACTATTTCAAGTCCCGATGGTTGATGGGGAGGATGCCCTATATTATTGAGAGATAGTTGGTTAGTCGGGTCCTACGATAATTTGGCAGGATCTAGCGGATGCCACAGGGTGTTACAGAGTTTTCTCACACACATCAGGAGAGGCAAGACTGGGGATCAATGGCATCCTTTGAGATAGCTAGACATGAGTTCTTAGACATGTCATTTTAGGCATGGTCCATGAGATAGGGGGTCGTAGACCCAGGGATGTCAGTGGACTATGAGAGACAGATCAGGGATCACCCATTCCCTAGATTGACTGACTCGACAAAGAGGCCACCAAAGAGGGATGTGATAGATAGATGCCGAGATAGGTGATGAGGCTATGATAGGAGAGGCCGAGGGATGGGTAGAGGTGATGATAGAGGTGATGGTGGTGATCGAGGCGATGGTGGTGATGGAGGTGATGGTGGTCCGAATGGAGGTAGAGGAGATAGAGTTGGGCTTCAAATGAGAGGTTGAGGGGTGTGACAACAACAACCTACATAGATACCAGTAGATGCCTCACTATAAATACCAGTAGCTACCCCTATACAAGTAGATCTAGCAAGACAGGCACATGTACCTATACAGGAAGGACATGTACAGGATGAGGTAGATGTGATACTTGGCCAGGAGAGACTATTACAAGCTAGACAGGACATATAGGATGAGAAAATGCTTGATATAACAGGAAAAGATATGCAGATGACTTATGTGGATTCCCAAGGTGAGTAGACATAGATGGACATTAGGGGCCAGGATCCCTACCTACATAGAGATGTTGTAGAGGAGAAGGATGTAGACATTGATGCATTTCTAGTTAGACTAGCAATGACATAGGTGTAGGCAGACCATCTCCCTGTACTGGAGAGATGGGTGGAGATATTAGAGAGTGAGAATGTCATGATTAGGTATGAGCGAGATGTCTCCATAGAGTGACTAGGGGAGGCTGAGACTCTATTGGATGAGCTACAGAGGATAGAGGATTTAGGACCTCATGTAGATAGCTTACGAGTGATGGTACGGGCCAGTAGGGAGATCACCTACTGGAAGGATGCATATAGATAGACTGTGCCTAGTGATCAATGGATTGGGAGCTTTAGAGATAGCTCTTATGTAGTGAGGATAGCTATTCATCAGATGTAGGGACCTACTAGTAGTGGAGGGGTATCATCATGTCCTCATAGAGCATTGATAGGTTCAGGAGATCTGGCAGCACTAGGCCTTATTGCATCACATAGACAGTGATTGATTGAGTCCAGAGGCAATGGTTCATAGTTATGTTGTAGACACTTTTTATACCTAGATCACCATCGTATCAATATATTTCATTATGTTTATGACTTGATGGACACACTTGGACACATTATCATTTATGAGATATCATTGGACATTTGGACATTTTATTTGTTTTATATGGACTCTATATGATGGATTATATACACATATATATGTAGTTCTATTATGATTTTCTTTGATGATTATATATATACATGTGCGTATTGACATATGTAGGATGCGATGTTTTACTTTGATATGCATAGTAATTATGTTCTATAATGCTAATGGTTTACTTTCTTTTGGATATATAATGGCTAATGACCTAGCATATGATGATGATGTTTATATATAAATGTATATCTTAAATGATTGGTTATTTAATGCTATATGTTACTAATGCATTGATGTATAATCAATGATGAATATGAAAATGTAAATAATGGATAACAATTAAAGGACATGTTAATGATATTATATGTAATGAATGAAAGTGTACCTTATGAAATCACAAAAGAGTTAGACAAATTCTAATATGATAAAATAAGATAAAATGTAATAACCTAAAACATGATAGATAAAAATGCGATAAGATGATAGCTATGATGAAATATTACTTTAAATTATCAAAAGCATGCATATTAATATACAAATGAACAAACCTAATGAAAATAACACATGCCTAATGAACTATGAAAAATGATTAAAAAAAATTTAAAATAGAAGATGAAAGTTTTATATTTTTGTTACCCAAATATCCTCAACTTAAATAACAATGTGACCAACACAAGTAGAATGGAAAAAGAGAAAAGATGACCTAATAAGAAAGATAACCTAAAAATCCCTATAAAAGGAGCACTGATATGCAACATGAATCAGCTAAGTGTAATGCAAAATGAAAGATGAAATGAATATCTCCACATCTTCATGAAACATCTTAGAACTTCATAATAAGTGGAATTTGATTCTCATCATTAGGCTCGTTATGTTGCAAGGAAATGCAAGCATCATGGTATAATTAAACCAGGATGACTTGAGCACTTCTTGCATGGAGTTTAATACATAAAACTTGACAAGCATCTAGGTATAATTAAACCAAGATGACTTGAGTTTCATTTGCATAACAGACAAGGAATATTCTCCCCTCCATTAGAGAATAAATATTTGGAGTCAAGGTATGTGTGGTGTATCACCATTAATAGCATTGACATAACAACATGAATTGTATGTTTTGATGCTTATTAGACTGATGAAGGCACTTATGCATAGACACCCCAATTACTTGTTCCTTCGACTTCATCAGAAAACATCCCACAAATAGAAATCAAAGAAAATATCATGCCCCATCTCAGCCATCCTAATCAATGACATATGGGAGTATTAAACTCATGTCAAAAGATATCCCATAATAGCATAGGAAACATGATAACAATGAAATCCATATATGAATGCATAATCTACAACAAATCATTCTAACATGCCTGCCATGAATATAAATTTCTTTGCCAAAAGATAGTGTGAGGTATTGATCAATATGTTTGATGTACAGTCAAATGTATAGATAGGTGTTCATGTTTGAAAGGTTGATCATAGGTTATGAATCATGATGAGGATATCATTGTGTAAGAATGTTTGATTATTTTTGCTTGTCTGGTTAAAGTACTCCATTATGTCCTCTAAGAGTCATGACTATCATAGATCCACTTCCCAAACTAGGTCGAGGACATGCCCCCAGCTACGTGATGGATTGACTTATTATGGATGAAGGACACAACAAGACTAGGATGAAGACCAAGATAATAGACTGATCTATGATGGGGTTTTATTATGGATATATGTAGTGGATGGTATGCTATGAATAAGCCATTTTATTATGATATATACATGGCGGGAATGGTGAGTGATTAGTCACTTTATTATGGGTATATAATGATATGACACACTACAAGAATCCTAATAGAGAGAGGAGCTAACTTGTCACACATGGTGCCTATTTCCAGGTTTTCACCACATGTTTTTATTGCAATTTTCTTTTGATTTTTTTATTTTTTTTTGTATTTTTGAGATTTTATGAATTTTTTTGGTGTTTTATTTTATTTTATCTATATACATATCCCTTGCATTGGGATTTTAAGCATATAAATTTTTGAGGTGCATGCTATTAAGAGGCTCATCTAAGAGATCTCCCTCAGACATAGATAACTGATAAGCCCCGGAGCCATAGACTATTGTAATCACAAAAGGACCTAACCAGTTGGGTTCAAATATACCCTTCTTCTCATGATGTTGCTGATTTTTAGGATTCTCATGAAGGACTAGATCACCCACCTGAAAGTCTCTAGGTTTCACTTTACTCTTGTAGTAATGAGACATTCTCTGCTGATAGAATTTCAAGTGATCATAGGCTCTCTGATGGTGTTCATCCAACAATTCCAATTTAGTTAGTTGTGCAACCCTATACTCTTCATTTGGAATTAAATCTTTCAGGGATACACGGAGAGAAGGTAACTTGACTTCGAGGGATAGAACAACTTTAGAACCATAGAAAAGGGAATATGATATGGTACCAGTGGGAGTATAGATGGAAGTGTGATAAGCCCATAAGGTGGGATTCAATTGGACATGCCAGTCATGGCCACCATCATTGACAATCTTTTGAAGGATATTGACAATGGTCTTATTAGATGCCTCAGCTTGGCCATTACCTTGTGGATAGTAAATGGTGGAGTAATGGTGTGTGATGTGAAATTTCTCACATAGTTCATCTATGTCCTAATTTTGGAATTGCTTTCCATGATCTGTAATAAGATGCATAGGGATACCATATCTTCAAATGATATAATTAAGGATAAACATGGATATTTGTTTTCCAATGGTAGTGATCAATGGAACAACTTCAATCCACTTGGTAAAATACTTAGTTGTGGTGATAATGTACTTATGGCCATTGGAAGATGGAGAGTGAATTGCACCCACAAGGCTGAGTCCCCACTGACTAAATGGAAATGTGGTTGTAAAAGGATGGAGCTGTTGTGCTAGTGCATGAATAAGATTCCCATGTATCTGACATTTCTTACATTTCCTGGCAAACTAAAAGGAATCTTTCTCCATAGTAGGCCAATAGTAACCCATATGCATGAGCTTCTTAGCCAAGGAAGGACCACTCGAATGTGTCCCACAAATACCCTCATGAATGTCTTGTAAGGAAGTTTGAGCTTCATCATGTTCCAGACATCGTAAGAGAGTACTGTCAAGACCTCATCGATACAGGGTGTTAGATATTAGATATAGTAGGAGGCTTGGCATAAAAAGGTTCATTTTTTGTTTCAGGATATGTTAGGTGGAATGGTATTGTCTTTCAAATAGAAATATATCTTTCCATAAGTTGGGGAATCTTGTCCAATAATGAGACATATGATACTTGTATCAAGATCATCATATGTGGGATAAGTCAAGGATTCCATTAAGAACTCAAAGCGGGCTTTTGTATCTTTTGCATCAAATAGAGAAGCAATTGTAGCCATAGCATCTCTAGCTTTGTTATCATGCCTTGGAATTTTCTCAAAGGTGACGATTGAAAAATATTTCTTAAATTCATCCACCATACATTTATATGGTAACAACTTGTCATCCTTGGTCTGGTATTCATTATTAACTTGATTGATAATCAGTTGAGAGTCTCCATAGACATTCAACTCAGTGAATTTCCATTGCAAAGCCATTTTCAATCCAATCATCAAGGCTTCATACTCAGCTACATTATTGGTACAAGGAAAGAGTAACTTGTAAGAGTTTGGTATTGTATATCCTTGTGATGTAACAAAGAGCACTCCAGCTCCCGAACCATGTTGAGTATATGATCCATCAAAGTACAACTTCCATTTCTATGTAGATAATGTTAGGATATGTGCATCTAGAAATTTTGAATGTATAGGTTGATCATATGTCAATGGTTCCTTAGCTAATTGATCTCCAATTACTTGTCCTTTGATGGCCTTCCTATCCACATATTCAATATCAAAATCACTAAGTAACATAACCCACTTAGCCAATCTTCCCGTTAATGTTGTCTTGCTCAAAAGATACTTCAAAGGATCAATCTTTGCAACAAGCTTGATAGAATGAGAGAACATATAATGTCACCATTTCTATGAAGCAAAAAATATTGCTAGACATGCTCTTTCAATTGGATAATAGTTTAGTTCATATCCCACAAGGGTGCGACTGATATAATATATAGCCTTTTCTTTTCCTTCTTGATCCTATTGGGCTAGAAGAGCACCGAGTGAGACTTCTGTAGTTGAAATGTAGAGCAAAAGTGGCTTGCTTAGAATTGGTGACATAAGAGGAGGAGGATTTTCTAAATATTTCTTGATCTTAGTGAAGGCTTCCTCACACTTATCATCCCACTTGAATAAAATTTCTTTATGTAATAGGTGTTGAAAAGGATGAATTCTATCTACTAGTTGAGAAAAAAATATTCTATTCATTGGAGATGTCCTTGTAAATATCTTAACTGATTGATATTTGTAGGCGAAGCCATCTCCATGATTTCCTTAACTTTTTTTGGATCAACTTCTATATCTTTAGCTGAAATAATGTACCCTAATAGTTTGTCTGATGTGACCCCGAATACACACTTCTTTGGATTGAGTCTAATTTGGTACTTTTCCATTTGGGTGAATATTCTATCCAACACTCTTAAATGACCATCTCTATTTTTGGATTTTTATAGAATATCATCCACATAATCTTCCATAATGGTATGCATCATGTCATGAAAGATTGTCGTCATATCTCTCTGATAAGTTGCACCAGCATTCTTGAGCCTAAAAGGCATCACATTCCAACAATATGTGCCCCAAGGACATGTAAAAGTAGTCTTCTCTTGGTCTTCTGGCGCAATCTTGATATGGTTATAGCCAGAAAAACCATCCATTAGAGACAACATCTCATGTCCAGCTATCAAATGAACTATGATATCAATGTTAGGCAATGGGAAGTCATCTTTAGGACAAGCTTTATTGAGATCTCTAAAATCTATACATATCCTGATAGACTTGTTTGGCTTTGATATTGGTAAATATTGGAAATCCATTTAGCATAATCAATGGTGTGAATGAATCCAACATCTAGGGGCTTCTTCAATTCTTCTTTAACCATAAGTGCAATATGAGGATGCATCTTTCTGAGTTTAAGCTTAACTGGTTTAATTCCCAGTGCAGTAGACAAGTGATGCATAATAAGATTAGGGTCAAGTCCTAGCATATCAGCATAAGACCAAGAAAAGTTGACTTGTCTCTCTTTGAAAAACTATGAAAAAGCTTCTTTCTCAGATTCTGTTAAGGATGATGCTACTTTGAGAATACGTGGGGACTCCTCCGTTCCAATGTTGAGAGGTAATGTTGGTTCAATAAGTATTGCAGATTTCTCTCAATACATATAATTGGGGAGAGTGTCAATCCTTCCATCTTTAGGCACCTCAGAGAGGTTTTCACCCTCATATACATCTTTTCTTTTTACTTTTTAGGATCTAACACTACCATTGAGTGGTTTTCACCATTAGATCTATTGATTATTTTAATATTTTAATGACTAAAAGGATTGGCACCCTCTCTAAAATAATCCATGTCATTGAGTTCTATTGGAAATCCTGACTTATGATCCCCTGGTGGTAGATGATCTCTTATTCCAAGATATTCGATAATTGCATCATCATTATGGAAGATATCAAGTTTTGGATTATTGGGAGAATCCCAATCTATAAGCTCAGGATGAACAAGTGGTATTGGATCATTTGGGTCAATTTCAAAGGCTGAGATGGTATTTATAGAGAAGTTGTCAAGGTTTATGATTGTATCAGCAAGGTCTATTTCCATACTCTCATCTGAATTGTCTATCACAAGATAATTCTCACTTTCCTCACAATCATCAAGAGTAGTATTATGTGGAACTAATCCTAATGGTTCCATCCTTGAAGTCTTCCCCCTCATGATAATCGTTACTATAGGTATGGACAACATCAACTCCTATCTCTTTAGTATAGTTAGATAAGGAATCCCATTCGTAATCATTAGAGTCAAAATCATCATCATCATCATGATCTCTAAGTCTATTAATGATTTATGTTGCTATCCTCTTATTTTCTGGATCTACATACATACCATGTTTTCAGAACTGTAATGAAGAGCCTTTGATGTCTCATGGAAAGGTTTGATATTCTCTTTTCCTTTAGGTTCTTTTGGTCCTTCACCTTTATATCCTAATCCAGTAGTATCTCTTTGTTAATTTGTATTTTTCAAAATTGGTTTTATAACTCCTCTCTGCAGCCCTATAGGTCCACTACCTTGGTATCCCATCTTTTGCAATAAAGTATATCCTTTACCATATACATCAGGTGATACATATTCATGTTTCTCATCTTCTTCATTATTGTGAGGTTTAAGAAAATGGTTAGCATTACACTCAATTGCTTCTTGTGATATAGTGCCCCTACTTATAAATGTGTCATAAACAAGTGTAGAAGGGGGTTCTGATTGTTGTTTGATAATTAGGGACTTCCCATATGATTTAGGAGATAAAGGTAACTCTATGATAAAATTTTTTTGACCCGAAGTGTATTCTCCCATGCTTTGTTCTTTTATGTCTATCTAGATTCCATTAGATTTAGAAGTTGATGCTATATTACTTGGATCAATGGGTGTGGTTGTAGAAGATCCAACATGATTATAAGGTACCAAAGATCCAGGTGTTGTCTTCATAGTGTTACAATACTGGAAAGGATTCAGATCTCCTTTCATAGTTATTTCTTGACCATTGTGGGGAAATTTCAAACAATGATGATAAGTTGAGGGCACAGCTTGCATAGAATGAACCTAGGGTCTCCCCAAAAGGATGTTATATGTGATATCCATATCAAGAACTTGGTAGAGTACATCTTTGACTACAAGACCTACTCGGATAGGAAGAACAATAGATCCTTGGATGACCTCTCTTCTTCATCATAAGCCTTAATTGTGATTTTCTTCTTTGGATCTACAACATTTTTAGAAAATCCCAATGCAAGGATTAGTTTCAAAGTGCATACATTGAAGCCAGCTCCTCCATCTATTAGTACTCTTTTAATTTTATGATTTTGTACAAGGAATTATATATGGACTAGAGCATTATGTGGTTGATTAATGGCTAGATCATCATGCTAAATAAAAGAAAGGTAATGTGGAGTTTTCAAATGTCCCACCATAGCTTGAAACTAGTCTTGATCTATATTTGTAGGAACATGAGTTTCTAGGAGAGATTTCTCAAGAATATCTTTATGTCAATGGTGATAGACACAAAAGCTCTAATATAGATATTTGGGTTGGTGTTCTATTCAATTGATCTAGAAGATTGTATTGATTGGAAACATTGGCATGGACTTTGGAACATATACAAACTTGTTTTGAGAGGTGCTAGGTTTAAATGAGACACCTTGACGAGTAACCTAATATTGGGCCCAAGTTGTAACATTAACTAGTTGAATCTCATACTTTTCCTTTATAGTACTCACATTGACATGGTATTGGGAAGGATGACATTCGGAAATGTGATTACATACTTGTAAGATGTGGTATTGTAGTTGGCTTGATTATCACCTTTAGCATTGGAAGAACTTCCTTTCTCATGTTTAGGAAGTGGATCTTCAAAATCCATATGTGACTCATTTGAGGTATGTCGATCAACACTAATTTCACCACTTTCAATCAAGTCTTGTATCACATGTTTAAGTCTTTGACAATCATTGGTTTTGTGACCTTTCCCTCTATGAAATTCACAATAATCATTATCATTCCACCAAGAAGGTTTCACCCTAGGTTCAAAATCTCTAGTTTCAAGAAGTGCAATGAGTTTCTTTGTGATCAACTTCCTTAATGCAGATTCAAGAGATTCACCCAAAGGAGTAAAAGTTCATCTACATGGCATAAAAGGTAATCTTGAATTTAATGAATTGTTATTGGTATTCTGATTTGCAGATTGATTGCTATGGGTAGGTTGAGTAGCATTGGCTTTTCTTGTGAGATTCAAAAGGGGTTGTGTTGGTTTAACATATTGATTATCAACAATCCCATCATTGACTATATTCTTGTTTTTGTTCCAAAATTGGGACTTGTCATTGTTGTTATTGTTGGGATTTGAATGTGAAGATCCAACATTGTCTTTGGAGTAAAGCTTAATCTCACCTTTTCTAACCATAGCTTCCTCAATTTTGATTCCATTTTCTATGAGCTTGTTAAAGTTTGGAGGACATTGCAATTGCAACCTATAGCTCATTGCTTGTGTAAGGTTATGCACAAAGATATCCATCTTTTCTTGTTCAAGAATTGTTCGTGGATACTTGGCAAATAATTGACACCATCTTTGCAAAAAAGTAAGGAAGGGTTCTCCATTCTTTTTTTGTGCATTGCAAAGATCAAGCATAGTGACTTCATGTTTGATGTTATATGAATAATGAGTCACAAAATTGTCAATAAGTTCATTGAAATATTTGATTCCTGGGGGTAGTTTGGATAACCATTCCATGGCTTGTCCTCTTATACTACGTGGAAATAGTCACATAAGCTAAGTGTCATTGTGAGCGACTTCCATACAAGCAGCTCAAAACTCATGGATGTGGTCTTTTGGATCCAAAATCCCTTTGTATTTGTCAAATTTAGGAACCACAAAATGAGGAGGGAATGAAATCATTGCTAAATTCTTATCAAAAAGATAAGGACATATATCATCTAAGGAGTACTTCTTGGTTGATGATCCAGTTTGGATGTCACGGATTTGTTGTTGAAGCATCTGGATTTTTTGTAGAATGGGATCCAAAGATAATGTAGATCCTTGAGTGTTTTGGGAAGAACTATGTTGTTGAGTGTTCTAGGAAGCACTACATTATTGAGAGTTTTGGGAAGCACTATTTTGTTGAGTGTTTTCCTTTTCTTGATGAGCATGTGTCTCTTGAGAACCACTAGGGATTTCTTGATTGTTTGTGATAGGTGGTTCTTTAAGAGTGGAGACATCAACATCATTTGGTAATTTTTCTCCTCATTGAGCAAGCATGAGGAAATACATCTCTTTATCCATGTCTAAGAGTCTTTCCATGATATTGTAGAATTTAGCATCTTGCATAGAATCTCTCAACTCTTGATCTGTGGATTCTTCATCTGATGTAAAAATTGAAGTTTTCTTAGGAATTCTAGATGACCAAGGATTTTCCTCATTGTTTTTGTCTCCTTCCATCTTGTCTACAGATTCTAGATCAATAATTTGTTTGAGTTTATGAGATCGAGTTTGAACCATAAAATATAAAAGATGATGTTGGGATGGAAGATTTTGATGATAGATTTGGGATGTATTTGATTAGAGAGATGTAGAAATAAACCTAAAAGTGTTGAGATAAAGATGAAAATTTGATAATCTAAGTCTATAGAAGGTATGGATTTCACTATGATATGACAAAGAAAATCAAAAGATAATAACCTAGGTAAGTATGGTGATTGAGGATGATAAATCCTAATATGATAAATTCACAAAGATCAAAATCTGATAAGTAAGGCAATGATTCAACACTAATTGGAAAAATTTGAAGATTTGAAATGATTTTGAGGATTTTTGATGGAAGAAAGATGATGAATTTGGATGAAAATGGTCAAACTGAAGATCAAAGGTCTGTGTAAGTTGAATGTTTTTCCAAAGTCACACTGAAGACTAATTTGGGTATATGAAAAAGTGATTTTGAAATTTCTAAGGTCTATAGAAATGCTCTTTGTTGTGTATGTGCAACAACAAATGCACAGGACAGTCAGGTAAATGCGCAGCCAAATCAGATGAATGTGCAGTTCTACTGGATAGATGCATTATGACAAAAATAAAAGTGCAGCCAGATTGAACAGATGTGTAGCATAAAGGTCTAAATGCATAGTTTCTAGTTTTTTATTGTTTTGACTTGCAAATTTGAATTTTTTGGTTTTTTGATGGTTTGGTTTCTGGCAAAGTAAAATGGATAAACACACGCACGCAAGACAAAAATGATGTAATCTAAATTAATATAGTATGAATGCACAAACACGTTACAATCCTAAGGTTGGCAAGGAAAATATCTACTAAATCCCCACTTGGATAATAAAATCCAGCCATGCAAATCCACAATGGACAGCCTACGAACTTGGAGGCACAGGCTCCTCCTTACAATGCACTCACTTCTCTGGCACACCAAGTTTTGAATTCAATGGGTCATTAATTCCCAAAGAACTGTTATCTCTACTATGAACCATGAGTAATGTGGGGTGTCTTCACAGGCTTGGGTGACCCCTTGAGCCAACAAATAGAAGGTTTTTGGCCACTACACAAAGGTTTTTAGTAAGGTCATCCATTTAGGTGGTTGTGATCAAGTCATTTTCCCAATTAAGGGGGCTGTCCCAATCCTTCCAAAGTAATATTTTCACCTTAACAATGTAGGGACTTTAATGCACCACTAGGGTGCTGGAGGATATTTTGGTTGCCACAACGAATTCACAACTATCCAATGTGAGACTAATCACACTGGCATTTTTTATATACCGGTTTGGAAGGGATTGGCTTTAGCTTGTTACCAGTTGGGTCGTTCCTTGGGGTGAGTACCTCTTTTCCCACCAAAGACCACCCTCTAAAAATTATAAAAATTTCTCTTACACCCAAGATCCACGAATGGCAAGGGGAGAGGATACGTTGTTATAATTTTGGGATTACAATTATGCTTAGAAAGAAAAACACATCAAGTAGAAATTTCTAAGCTAAAGAAGACACACGAAATTCAAATGCATGTAGTATTTTAAAGCCCAAATGAAGGTTATAGTTTATTTTGCAAAACCCCTAAGAACCTACAAATAAACTGTTGATAATTCAACAATGGGGTCTTCAAATTTACAACTTGTAAAACAACCTAAAATCTACCAGAACGAACAAAAACTTGTTAAGAAAGGTTACTTAAAAATAGAATAACTAAAATTTGAAATTAAAAATTGAAAGTGACAGATGCGCAGAAATAGAATATTAATGCGTAGACATAGTGAACGAATGCACAGGAAAAGTAAATGCGTAGAACATTGATATTAACATGTATTGAAATGGGATGAAAACACAGATATGACGGATGCACAGTAGGATAATATGAATACATAGGAAAATGAAATATTTGTGCAAAAAAAAAATAGAAAGTGAAAAGACAGAGAAGACAAAAAAATGATTAGCGGAAGCAGAATTGATGCGCAACATAAATGGATGTATGCGCAGATATCGTGGATGAATGCGTAGAAACAACCTGTAAAAATCTGCACACAGAAAAACTAAAAACAAAATGTTAAAAAAATGTGGGGAGGCCCCATGGTGGGTGCCAAAAATGTATGAAAAATAGATGTAAACTAATTTAAATGAAATATTAACTAAATCTAAGCTAATAAAACAATCTAATTAGCAAAAAACAATAAAGAATACAATTAAAATGAAGCTAAAACAAAGCCTTACCTTCACTTACCATGTAGCTTGTCTCCATTGGCCTCCTATCCTTGATTCGTTGAATGTGTTGAGCACTCAGATTTTCCAATTTGAAGCTCCTTGCCCAAGATGTCACCAAAGTGTGGAGATTGAGTGAATTGTATGCAAAACTTGATTATGCAACTAATGGATGAAATGCAAATGCTCTCAAAATGATATGGATGCTTGGATGCTTGATTACTTGATCTCTAAAATGCTTGAATGCTTGATTTCTTATTAGTTGTTAGCTCACAAAGGGAAAATGAGGCTCCTTTTATAGATTTTTGGAGGACTCAAGCCTAGGTGGCATAATCCAAGGGTGAAGATTGAAAGGTGGAAGATCCTAGGGCTAGGATTCACTTGGTTGAAGGAGTTGAGAGAAATGAGGATGTAGTTGGAATGTGAGAGGAACAATAGGGAGGATGTTCCTCCTACATTGACATGGAAGAGAAGATGGAGGAAGGGAAAGACACATGTCAAGTGTCTCACAAAGACCAATGAGAGGAAGAAGGAAGGACTTTTTCCTCATGGGGACTCTTGGTACAAGTGTCCCATGAGTCATCTTGAACACCTTGAGGTAGCTTGAGAAGCCCCTTAGGAATAGGGATAGCCTCTTGACTTAGTGTAGGGGAAGACAAGTGGTCATGAGACCAAGTCTTATGAGGCCATATAGCCCTTAAAGATAGGACATGTGTGGGTGATGATAAATGAGTATTTAATAATTAATAATAATTAATTATTTTAGCCAAGGTGATGTATCAGGTGACTAGGTGGATGAGGTGGACTAGGGGACTTAGTCATATTTAGGTGATTGTGTAATTGATTAAATCACTTAAATATGACTATTTAGAAGACTTAGGAATACGAGAATAGACTATAGTGAATTTATCAAATAAATTGAATAATTTATCTAATAAATAGATAAATAAATATTAATTAAATAATAAATATTTAATTAATTCATCAAGTCAATATTAATTAAATAATAAATATTTAATTAATTAATGAAGTCACTTTTTAGTGTATACACAACTCAATATAAATAAAAAAATCAATTACTTGACATCAATGACAAGATAATAATTGATCTAATATTTCTACTATCTTGTATACCTCTGATCTTAGTCGATCTTCATCATCATCACAATTAGTTATAGTAACATAATTCAAGCATTTTCATAAGTTTTACATGCTAGTATAATCTTAGTTTCTTTCATACCATTTAGGTTTTTTTGAATCCATGTTAGTTTGATTTCTTGGCATATATCTTAGTTTATTTCATCATAACATAGCATATTTGAATCATTCTAGTTTAGTCTTGAATTTAGATAATATTTATCATTTTGATCATTGATCCGTCTAGTTCTTCATACTAGTTTGGGTCTCATTTCCATTGTAGTGCATTGTAGCTTCATATTACATCATTTATCAAGATTGGATTATCCTTGGGGATTCAATATCATGTTTAGGAGAGAATATCCATATTATCCTCAAGAGAACAAATCAAATAGGTATTGGGTAAACCTATTTTGGCTATATTAGAGGTATATGTTGAGATTGTTGTGTTTGTCATGTTTTTATACTAATGTTTGAGCTTGACCACATAGGTTGATTTCTCATGTATACATTTTTGATTGGGGCATCATCTCCCCAGTCTAACCTAGGTCTAACCCAAACCCTCCTGACAAGTGTTTTGTAACACTTTGACACTCTCTATCCCAACCTTGACATAGACATCAGTTCATGGCACATGCATTGCTTTGTGCATGCACTAATTGACATAGATGTAGATGTGTCTTCACCCATTTCCCTAGGACAGTTTTTGATTCAGTGAATCAACGTCTTCAAGCTTGCCCTAGCCCCCAACCAACATTTGTGAAGACATTGATCGTGTGATCAACATTTACGTAGACATCAATTGCACAATTGACATCTCTTCCCTGACAACATTAAATGCTCTTAAATGGTCGTACAACCCCTAGTAAATGCTAAAGAAAAAATAAAAAATGAAAGGCAAGAAAGTTTTCTATCTACTCACTAGTGGGTCCCACTCTGGAAGCCTCTAGTAGACCCATACATGCTCCCCTATTTGGTCCTTTTGTCATTGATCTTCCATTTCTCTCTTCTAAGATTTTATTTTTAATGAGGAATGGTTGAAAATGACCTCTCACAGGGTTCTTTGGACCTACTTATAGCCCCCTTATGAGCCCGATTTTCTTCCTGGGCCCTATTTTTCCTGTCGTTTTCTCCCACCACCATGTTGGTCATGCCAATTCCCCTTTTCTTCTACTTTCTTCATCTTTTTTTTCCTTCCTTTTTCCTTTTTCAAGAAAATTCCCCAAATTTTATTTTTTATTTTACTTTCTTGAGGGGACACACCCTTCCATCGTCATTGCTGTAGCAAGACTCTCAGACCTCCATTTCTCTTTGGCATATCTTATTTTATTTTCTTTGATGTGAACCACTTACAATGTTGCATCAAAGAGGGACAAAATGTGGATGTTTAAAAATGTCCCTTAACATAATTAAATATAATTTAATTAATATCCCCTTATTTATATAATTGATTATAATTAATTAATTATACTTATTCATTTTTCTCTATGTATTTAATTAAATATGTTCATAGTACTTCTTATCCTATATTATTTCAATTTTAATTTAATACTATCTCCTAATGTATTAAACCCTATTTAATATATTTACTCCCTTTCACCCCTCTCATTTGAATAAATATTTTATTTAAATTCCCTCCATATCCTAATTCATGACTTAATTAAATCACATTTAATTAAATCTTAATCTAAGCCTAAAACTCTAACCTATTTGATCACCTCCATTCTTTAAGATTACCTTTTGGGTTAATCCTAGATTAGTTAATCAAATCTATGTGATTTCTAAAATGTTTGGCCTAAGTGGTTGGTCACACATGTGTGAACAACCCTTTCCAAGATACTCCAACCCCTTTGCCTGAAATGAACCCAACCATAAGCCTTACATCTTGTTCCCTCTTTCCTCTTTCAAGTTTCTCACACATGTGTGAGACACCTTGAGCCTTTCAAAGGCTTCCACCATTTTTTGCCTCCTTCATTGACCCATCACTTTCAAAGTTGCTCACACATGTGTGAGAAAATCATGACCTTTGCATGGACAACCCCTTTATCCTATGTGGCCCTTATTAGGCTTCCACCTAATCTCCACCTCATCCAAGCCCTCAACTACCTCCAAAAATCTATAACTAGGAGCCTCAATCCTTTGAAAATTCATCCATTGTAATTGTATTATTATCATGCTAGTTTGAATTAAAGCATTTTCATAAGTTTTACATAAAAATAAAATCTTAATTTCTTGCATACCATTTAGCTTGTTTTGAATCCATATTATTTTGATTTCTTAGCATATATATTATTTTACTTCATCATAACATAGAATATTTGAATCATTCTTGTTTAATCTTGTTTTTAGCTCATCTTTTCTATCATTTGATCATTGATCCATCTATTTCTTCATAGTAGTTTGGGTATCATCTCTATTGTAGTGCATTGTAGCTTCATATTACATCATTTATCAAGATTGCATTATCCTTGGGGACTCATATCATGTTTAGGAGAGAATATCCACATTCTCCTTAAGAGATAAAATGAAACAGGTCTTGGATGCACCCATTTTGGCTTTATCAGAGGTATGTATTGAGATTATTATGTTTGTCATTTTATACTAATGTTTGACCATGTTTGAGATTGAATACACAGATTGATTTCTCACATATATAGGTAGAGAAAAATAAAAAGGTATGTTACCTCTTAAATATTTTAGATGTGGAAATATTGGTTATTTAGCAACTAGGTGTCCAGAAAAAGGAACACAATAGAAGTTTAAAAAGTTCAATAAGAAGGCATATTACATTAATGTAAATGCTAGTATATAAAATAATGAATCAGATCAAGAGGATTGTTTATTTTTTATGGAACAAGAAGTACCTATATTTGATATCTCTAATATTTGTCTAGATGATAATACTAAGACTACATTGTTTGTTAGAAGGACTAAACATGAATGTTTGATTGATAGTGGATGTTCAGATCATATGACTGGTGAGAGAAGAAAGTTTATGAAAATTGGGAAATATGATGGAAGTCCTCTTAGATTTGGAGATGATAAAGTGGCACAGGCTCTTGGAATTAGTTCTATTATATTTGATGGAAAGCATAACACTTATAATGTTTACTATGTGAAGGTTTTATATCATAATCTTTTGAGTGTTAGATAGATGTGCAAAAATGGTTACAATGTTGTATTTTAGGATGATGGTTGTGAGATCTGAAAGAGATCTGGTAACTATTGTCGTAGTTGGTAGAAGAATAGGTTGAAACATGTATCAACTAGAAGGAGATAAAAATAGTGTTTTACTATCTCTATCTGATGACAACTAGATTTTGCACTGGAGGATGTGTCACATAACTTTGACAACTTGGTAAGGATAAGTTCAACAAGTGTCATAAGAGATTTTCCAAGACTGAACAAACTAGATAGCATTATCTGCAAAGGATGTCAGGAAGGAAGAAGACAAGAGAGACATGCAAAGGAAAAGATTGTTCATCTACCAGTTTGTTGGAACTTGTACACATTGACCTATGTGGT
This sequence comes from Chamaecyparis obtusa, assembly GCA_027943335.1. Classification (NCBI taxonomy): domain Eukaryota; kingdom Viridiplantae; phylum Streptophyta; class Pinopsida; order Cupressales; family Cupressaceae; genus Chamaecyparis; species Chamaecyparis obtusa. Next base: position 659,240 of record BSBK01003193.1, read on the forward strand.
CCAACAAGAATAAGAATCTTACAAGATGAGAGATATTTCATACTTTGCATTGATGATTTTTCCATATTAACTTGGGTTTCATTTTTTAGAGAGAAATCAGAAGCATTAGAGAAATTCAAAATATTTAAAAAAAGAGTTGAGACGGAAGTTGATAGGAAAGTAAAATGTATAAAATCTCATAGAGGAGGAGAGTTTACTTTTGATGAATTTAATAGTTTCTATGAGAAAAATGGCATTAAGAGATAGTTATTAGCCCCTATAACACCATAGAATAGATAGTTATTAGCCCCTATATCAAAGAAGAAAGATTACTAGAGGTTTACTAGAAGTAAACAATACATATAATAATATACACTCTTACTACAATAATTTACCAGAGGAAATATGGTAATATATATTATGAACTATGGCATGGAAGGGATCCCATAGTGAACAATTCAAAATTTTTGGAAGTAAAAGTTACATTTAGAGAGATGAAAATAATCTTGGAAATTTTGACAAAAAAGATAATGAAGGCATATTTTTGAGATATTATACAAGAAGCAAAACATACTAGTGTTACATCAAGAGACTAAAAAAGATAGTTGAAAGTGTGAATGTGAAATTTGATGAAGATATCATAAAAAAATTCTAATAGACATATTGAGTATGATTTAGATGACTAAGAGGACAAAAGAAAAGAAGACAAGAAAGAAGAAGAGACAATGTAGGCTCCAAGGTATGTGCATAGATCATTTATAAAACTAGATTATAGGAGATAGGAATAAATAAATTATCACAAGTAGTAGAGAAACTCAAGAAAAACTATTATTATGTTTACCCTCAAAGATTGAACCAAAGATAGTGGAAGAATCATGCAATGATTAGAATTGGGTAAAGGCAATGGAATAATAACTTGATCAGATAGAGAAAAAATAGACTTGGGAACTTGTACCTAGACCGATTGACAAAAATGTGATTGATATAAAGTGGCTATTCCAGACAAGTTGGATGAAAATGGAAATGTAATGAGAAACAAGGAAAGATTGGTTTGCAAGGGTCTTATTCTACTATTGCCTAGATGGAAGCAATCTATATATTCTTAGCTTTTGCAACATTTAAAGATTTCAAAGTTTATTAGATGGATGTTAAGTTTGTATTCTTGAATGTAGAACTAAAGAAAGAAGTCTACATTGAGTTCAACCAGAGGGATTTAAGTTTGGAAATGATCTAGATGTTGTTTGTAGGTTGAAGAAATTATTGTATAGATTGAAGCAGGAATCTAGAGCCTAGTATGGCAGATTGGATAAGCATCAAATTAGAAAAGGATTCCAAAAAAGATCTACTACTAGTAATTTATATTATAGAGTTTATTTTTATTAGATCTTAATTATTGTGGTTTATGTTGATGATATAATATCTGGAGTAAAAGATGAGTTGTGTAGGAAATTTATAGACAAGATGCATAAGGAATTTGAAATGTCTATGATTGGTGGATTTTTTTTTCCGTGGATTATAAGTAAGTGTTCAGGGGGAAAATGACATCAATGAGTCTAACAATGCTAACTAGGTATATCAAGTTTAACATTTTCTCCTTAAGCCATTCAATACAAGTGAAGAGCATAACTCTCAATATGACCTAGGTTAGATTAGAAAAACCCAAAGGTGATAAGGGATGTAAATGCTAAACCCAAGTTATATTAAGGAAGTATACTAGAAAGGCCTCTTTCATGCAATATAATTTGATTAGAGATATGTAATGAAGATGACAAAAATTGAAACAACTGATTAAGAAAGAAGTGTAAGATGATTCTAGGAACCAAGTAAATGCAATTAACCCAATTAAGAAATAAAAATAGATCTATCCTAACAAATAAAAAAATGATAGGGTACTTACCTCAAAATAAGAAAGGAAATATGACTTTTTTCTTTGAAAATCATGGATCTGATATTATGACAGAACTTCCTATTACAGATCCATGATTACAACAGAAAACCCAGAAAATGCTATTTTTCTCAAACCTCCATGAACAGGTTGACCATGTCATCGTGTTTCAGAATAGGTCGACTAGGTCACTGTGTTACTAAGATGCCATAGCCAAGTTGACCAAACTTCTTCAAAAATGTCTCAGAGAGTGCATTCCATAGCTATGATCATCAAACTAATAACCTGCAAGTCTTTTATAAAATTGGTGTGTGTGGGTGGCTATGAAGGGGTTTGCCTTAGTCAACCCCCCATTTTGGTGATTTCCACCTCCATGAATAGCCATTAGGAAAGATTTTGTATGTGTATGTAGTGCTCATGAACCCTATATTGTAGATATAGAATGTAAAAGAGAAAATAAATGCTAAGAATCTACTCTCATGAGTGAAACCCTAGCATGTAAGTGTGCTTGTAAATGTAAATGTGTGCAAAAATATGAAGAGACAAAGATCAAATATGAACATAGCATAGAGATAATACCAAGCCCCCAAGGCTAAAGTACCCTAACCATCTTCATGGTCCCCTTGCACCTCCATGATGTCATGACAAGGTTAAATGCTTGAATTGAATATATGTAGATTAAGACCTCACTTTGCAATGAAAGAACCAGATCCAACCCTTAGCTTCCACCTTGCAATTTCTCTATGTCAGATTGGGGTGTCCACACATGCATGTAGCTTACTTCTATCATCATCAATCATGAGGAAAATGAGGCATTGGATGCATTTTTATAGTGAATTTATGAAATTACCCCTATGGGAGTTGACCGTAGTGAGTAGGAAGTAATGAAACTTTGAAATAGAGTCAAGCCCAACACTTTCCAACCACCAGGGAACAAGTCAACTTGGTTGACCTATTCTAGAATAGGTCAACTTGGTCAACCTATTCCAGAATAGGTCAACCTATTCAACCTATTCCCCACAAGGCCAGAGTCTTGGGTTTGTAACCCATGCTTCCATAACTATAGAGGATTTGGGTGTAATATGTATCAAGGATTGATAAATTGAGGCTAGATTTAGGAAAATAGGGCTTATAAAGAGGATTATGCATAGAAGTTAGATCCTACCTTGGCCTATGAGTGAGAGAAAGGGAAATCAAGGAGGAAGTGTTAGGTCCTACCTCAATTTCACATAGGAGAGAGAGAAATAAAATGGAAAGTGTGTGCTCCAAGTGAAAATGTGCAATGAAAACACACTAAAGAGGAGCTAAAAGGTCATAAATTGAAGTGCACCCAGTTTAAGATGGTACAATAAGTTATAACAATAAAATATTTTTCATTTCTTAGTCCAAATCACCAGAGGATTATTAAAGAAGTTTGTATTCGATAATTTGAAACTGGTATGCCCACCTATTATTATTGAATGTAAGTTGAAAAAAGAAGATGATTCCCCAAAATTTTATGCAAGTGCATGTCAAAGATTGGGGGAATCCTATATTTGATTGCTACTAGATTGGATATTATGTATGTTGTTTGTTTAGAGGTCATATTTCAACAAGAACTGAAATAATCACATGTTATGGAAGTAAAGAGAATATTTAGATATTTGAAAGGCACATAAGATTTTAGATTATGGTATCCAAAGAGCTTATATTTCAATTTGACAATGTATATTGATACTGATTGGGCTTGATGTGTTGATAACTAGTGGAGTACAAGTGGAAAAGCTTATTTCCTTGGATCCTAGTTGGTTGCATGGTTGAGTGAGAAGTAGGATTATGTATCATTATCTACTATTACAACTGAATACATTGCACATCTTATTGTTGCACTCAAGTAATATGGATGAAACAAAATTTAAAGGATATTAGCATATCATTTGATGAATTGATCTCAATTGTGTGTGATAATACCAGTGTTATAAATATTTCCAAGAATTTGGTACAACATTCTAGAACAAAACATATATCCATTAAATATCATTTCTTAAGAGAGAAGGTTTTGGAAAATGAGGTAAGACTTGAATATGTACCTACAAATGAACATATTGTAGATATTATAATGAAAATATCATGCAAGGATACTTTTGAGTATCTTAGGAAAAAGCAGGATAGAAGCTGGGGGTTTCGCCCCTTCCTAGTGTTCAGTAATTACATTGGTGTGTGCGTTGGTCTAGGGTATTAAATGCTCATTCTTATCTGGATCAATTCTTGATAGCTTCCTCTCGGAGGGAGAGGATTGAGCTTTTAGGGGGATTTTTTCCCTTTGTCATTATTATCAAAGGGGGAGAAGAACATAGATTTTGATGCTAACATTATTTGATATTGAATTATTTTCTTTGTTATTGATGAATTTTTCCATCACTGACAAAAGGGGGAGATTTTTGGAATGTGATGTTGATGCTATCATTGTCATTGTCATTTATGTCAACATATCTTATATTTGGCGGTGGATTTTATGCTTTGGTGAAATGGTATGGCGTGCTCTAAATGATGTGCTATGAAGATCTATCTTTGTTCATGTTTTTCCTGGTCCTATTCATGTTGCAACATATTTTGGTTCACTCCTTTGGGTCCAAACCTATCTAGAAAGTGGTTACCATGCTCTAGAATATGTTCTTGCATTGTATCATGTATATCCTATTTCTTGGTCCAGATGCTATGGTGAATATGTAGTATGTTATATTGAGTGAGGAGGTTTTGTGTGGTGCACATTTCATTCCTTACCGCCATGGAATTGTTTTATGGTGACCTATTTAAAATTATGTTAGGCTGAAATATATGTTTATGGTGGCATGTCATAATATATGTAAGGGATTATTTCATTTGATGCAAGTGAGAATGAATGCATGCAGTGAATGTGAATATGACAAGGAAAGATCTATGTATTGATGTGTATATAATTGTGTGGAACTGGTAATAGATATAAATATTCTTCCATTGTCATTATTGTTGGTGATAGTGATTTGAGTGGTGGATTCTTGTTTCAAAAGTGAGCCATTTTTGTATTGGCAGTGAGCCTTATTACTTTTGGGTAATAAGACCTAATGATAGTGAGCCTTACTTGTAGTGAGAAAACTGACAGTGAGCCCTTGTAAAAATCACCTTGATCAGTGTCACCTTCAATGGTGTTCTTATTCATGAGAATTAGCTTCTTTGTGGTTTTTCCCATTTTGTATTTTCACATAAATTTAGGCATTCATTATGGTGTTTATGTTCTTTCATGTTCATATCTATTTTAATTATCATATTCCTTTAAGTTTTCTCCAGATTAATTAAGGTTAAGAAAATTATTTTAGAACAACTAATTCACCCCCACTCTCAGTAATTCAACCTGCTCAACAAAGAACAAGGACATATGTCAACCAATGAGAGGAGAAGACATGGATTCTACTGGACAAAAGAGGTGTTGTTTTGAGTAATTCATATAGTACAAAAAAATGATTTCACTAGCAAGCCACACTATACTAGGCAATCAATTTATGAGGAGATACAAATAAGACAACCAACATCTACATAGGCATAAACAAAAATGATCACACGAAAAAAAATACTATACTAGCTGACCAAGAAAAAAGGTCAAAATATTTATAAAAATTCCTTAGTGGGGCACTATGTAACACACCACTTCTATGTAATACAACTCAACTACTTCAAGGGAACATCAATGAATGACTACAAGAAAAAAAAAAAGGGGCATATATACACCCCAGTCCCTTAAGATGTCAAAATACATCCATGTGATATCTAAAGGAAGATAAAGGTCCACATCAAGGATAAATACCTTCAACACCAAGGAGATATCCTCAAAAAAATGCATGTTGTTAGGAATGAATGCTGAATATATCCTATGGGGGAGTATTCACAGCCATTCTGTAGAAGTTGTTTTTGCATTCATGACTGTGATTGTCATTGATGTCAACACAATGATCTACTGGAGATTAGCAGTGAAGTAGACAATGTTTGTATTAGTGCACATGGCATATTGAAGATCAAGCTATGTGGAGTTGAGGACTTACTTTATGTTGTGTCTTGTATTTGTGGTCAAGAGCACATATAGAAATTCAATTATCCATGACAGTTATGTGTAAATCAGTGGGAGCAATATTCAGACAGTGTTCCTGAGAAGTGGCTTGTGGAAACTGGATGATATCTCCTAATCGGGATAGAATCTAGGCATGTTAGGATGTACAGATGATAAAGACATAATGAAAATGATGTGGATGTGACAGCAAGGTCAGAGGTTGCACGAGTGGAGAATTATCTTGTTTAGAAGCTGAGTTTTATGTAATATTGTGTAACGCGTGGAAGTTTTTTTATAAAATTGGTTAAGCCTTGTTGGCTGATTCATTTGTAATTATTTGAGTGTGGTATAAAAGAATGGTTATTTTCCTTTATTGTAAGGATATATGAGAGATTGTATGAAAGTGAATTATGGAATTGAGTAATATTTGTTGTAAGAGGAGATGTGAAGTACTGAGATTTGGTATTGAGATCTGATGGAATAGTTGGTGCGGTTTGGAATAGTTAGAGGAGAAGTGATAAGTTGTTGAGATCAGTAATATTTTGGTATTATTCTATTGAGTAATACAGAGATCAGTTGGACAATGTGTTTAGTGATCTTTCCCTTGAAGCTATTTGGATAGTGGGTCCTTCTGTCTTCCATAAACTCCTAACAGGGATTCAAAGTCTCCTAACAGAGATTCATATGTACTGAATGTATTTCATAAGGCTCCTAATAGAGTACATCCTCTCACAAGGAATTTTCATATTAGTGCATCTTATGTGGGCATCATTCCAACCAGGGTTTATTGTCTAATCAAGAGGTTCCCTAGTTAACATATCTTATTTTATTGTGTTGTTGTGTATGTATATATTTCTATGGTTGTTGCTTACATTGCTTACATGGTTAAAATTTATTAATGGTGATAAAAGTTGTATTTATCTAATAACTAATTCACCCCCCCTCTTAGTTATCTTGATGGACTTTACTTTCTAACAATTGGTATCAAAGTGATAGGTCCTTGAAAGAAAATTGAAGAATGTACTAATGAGGAGAGAGATCTATTCATGTGTAACATACTTGCCAGAGAAGCACTCTTTTCAGCCCTTCTAGAAAATGAGTACACTCAGGTAAAATATCTAAGAACATCTCATGAAATTTGGTTAGCTTTCCAATCTACTTTTGAAGGTGATGAACATGCAAAGAGAGTCAGATTACAAAATGGATATGTGCATTTGAAGATATAAGAATGATGGAAGATGAATCTGTTAGAAGTTATATTGGTAGAATGTCAGAAATTGTTGTAGGTATCAAATCCTGTGAAGGAAACAAGGCAGGGAATGAAGTGATAAGGAAAATTCTAAAGACATTAACTCGTGTATTTAAGCATACAATGCAGATAATTGAGCAAGTTATACCTTGTACTGAGAACTTCACCAGAGAAATCTTTCTTGGAAGGCTAGAAGCAGCAGATATAAGCTTGAGACAGTCGGGAGATCTACCTAGAATGGAGAAAACATTCAGTGCACTTAGTGTTCATCCAACCTTGTCAACAAGCATTAGTGTAAGTGACGATTATGCTAGTGGAAGCAGATCTAAGAATGAAGAAGACATGAAGATTGAGGAAGGAATTTCCTTGCTTGTCAAAAGAGAACCAGAAGGTAAGAAAATTTTTAAATGTTGGACTTGTCAAGAATATGGTCATTTTGCATCTAAATGTCCTAAGAGAGTAAAGAAGTATAGAAATAACTTTAAACCTAGAAGATCTAAAGAATGTTACTATGCTAATGATGAAGAATTTGAGGCTAGTATGGAGAAATCCCTAAGTGAAAGTGATAATGAAAATGATGATATAGAATTTGTAGCAATAAAAGAAGAAAAATCTGAAACTGAAGTTAGAGAAGAAAAAGATTTAGTTTCTCAAGTAGAAAAGAGATCCGATTGGATTAAAGATAGTGCTTGTTCAAATCATATGATTGGTGACATGAAGAAGTTTATAAAGTTTAACAATTATGATGGATGAATTGTTAGAGTTGGAAACAATGCCCTTGTTTGATAAAAGGAATATGGTCTATTTCTCTTGATGGGAAGACTAAAACTGATGATGTTTATTTTGTGGATGGATTGGAACATAATATTTTGAGTGTTGGACAATTAGTTGATAAGGGATATCAAGTTTGGTTTACTAAGAAAACTTGTGTACTCAAGGATAAGGATGGTAATTTGATTGGAACTGGATCAAGAACCAGAGGCAATGTATTTCAATTGAATCCTACCGAGATGACATGCTTGATTACTAGGATTGATGATAGTTGGTTATGGCACATAAGATTTTGTCATATAAACTTTGATAAAATTGTGAAAGTAAGTACTACACTTACAGTAAGAGATTTGCCCAAATTATGAAACCTACTAACATGATTTGCAAGGAATGTGTTATGGATAAACATAAGAGAAACTCATTTCCTAGAAAGAAGTTTGCATCAGTAGAAAAGTTGGAAATTGTTCATACATATTTGAGTGGTCCCACAAGGACTAGAGGATTTTATGGTGAAAGGTATTTTATGATTCTTGTTCATGATTTTACAAGAATGATGTGGATTGCATTTCTTACAGAAAAGTCTGAGGCATTTGATAAGTTTAGAGTAATTAAGAACAAAGTTGAGAATGAATCTGGAATGAATATTAAATGTTTAAGATTAGATAGAGGTGGAGAATTTACTTCAAAAGAATTTAACACTTTTTGTGAAGTGAATGACATTAAGAGACAGTTTTCAGCCCCTAGAACACCTGAAAAAAATGGTATCGTAGAAAGAAGAAACATGTCAGTGATTGAAGCAACAAGAGCTATGCTATTTGAAAATGACTTGGCAAAGACATTCTAGAGAGAAGTAGTGAATACAACAATATATACAATGAAAAAATTACAAATCAGAGTAGATAGTAACCTGTATATGAAAGAAATTAAAAATGGTTTGTTGGTTGTAGTTATTTTTATTGATGATATTATCTTTGGAGGAGAAGATGAAGCCAGTGATAAATTTGTGGATGAAATGAAGACTAAATTTCAAATGGGTATGATTGGTGAGATGAAATATTTTTTAGAATTGTAGATAACACAGAATAATGATGGTATCTTCTTATGTCAAACAAAGTACTTGAATGACTTATTGAAGAGATTTGGAATGGAGAATTGTAAATTGGTTGGTACACCTATGGTAAATGGTCACAAGTTATCTAGCATAGATGAGACTCTTGAAATTGAACAAAAGAGGTACAAATCTATGATTGGAGGATTACAATATTTAACTCATACAAGACCAGACATATCACATGCGGTTGGAATCATTACAAGATTTCAAGCTGATATTAAAGAATTACATTATGCAGTAGTAAAAAGAATACTGAGGTACTTGAAAGGCAAAATTGAATATGGATTGTGTTATGAAAAATTTGATGATTTTACCCTATGTGCATATACAGATGCAGATTGGGGAGGCAGTGTTGATGACAAAAAAATTACAGGTGGTGAGGCATTTTTCCTTGGAGGAAGATTGGTTTCTTGGCTAAGAAAGAAAAAAATTGTATTTCATAGAGCACAGTAGAAGAAGAATATGTAGTAGTAGCAAATAATTGTAACTAGATAATGTGGATGAAACAAATATTGAAGGATATTGGAATAAAATTTGATGAGCCTATTGTTATACATTGTGATAACACCAGTACAGTAGGTATGTCTAAGAATCTTGTACTACATTCTAAGATAAATCATATAGAAATAAAGTATCATGTAGTAAGAGAAAAAGTTGCAGAGAAAGAAGTCAGACTTGAGTATATAAGTACAAAAGAACATATAGAAGATATATTTACAAAGCCTTTACCTAAAGATACATTTGAGTATTTGAGAGCTATGCTTGGGGTTATGCCCCAGCCTACTTTTGAGAAGTGATGAAGATTGTTGCATCAGTCCAGTAGTATATGAGCTCTATCTTTTTCTGGACTAGATGTTGGTACTTCCTCTATGGGGGAGTATGTGTTTTTGAGCTAACTCATGAGGACTCTAGTGAATGTATTCTCTAAAAATTATCTTTTGACATTGAAGTTGTTGTTGACATAGTGATGTATTATTTGTCATTAATGTTAATGAGGTAGAAGGATACACGAAAAATAATCTATTGAAGAGAATTTGAGGGAGAAGGATACAAGCAATATAAAATGGAAAATTATAAGAATTGAATAGGAAAACAAAGAAATATTTTAATGATGAAGAGGATTTGAAAACATTTCAGAGCAGTAGTGTTGCAGTGTTGGTATTCATGGAACTTGGATGTTTTTTCATCTATGTTGCCATCAATGCAAATAGGGGAGATTGTTAGGAATGAATGATGAATATATCCTATGGGGGAGTATTCATAGTCATTTTGTAGTAGTTTTTGTTTTATTCATGACTATGATTGTCATTGATGTCAACATAGTGATCTACTAGAGATTAGCAGTGAAGCAGATAGTGTTTGTATTAGCTCACATGGGATATTGAAGATCAAGCTATGTAAAGTTGAGGACTTACTTTATGTTGTGTCATGTGTTCATGGTCAAGAGTGCATACAAAAATTCAATTATTCATGATAGTTATGTGTAAATCAGTGGAAGCATTATTTAGACAATGTTCTTGAGAAGCAGCTTGTGGAAACTGGATGATATCTCCTAATCGGGATAGAATCTAGGCATGCAAAATTGTACAAATGATAAAGACATGATGATAGTGATGTGGATGTGACAACAATGTCAGAGCTTGCCCGAGTGAAGAATTATCTTGTTTGGAAGCTGACAATTTTATGTAATATTGTGTAATGTGTGGAAGTTTTTATTTTGTAATTGGTTAAGCCTTGTTGGCTAACTCATTTGTAATTATTTGAGTGTGGTATAAAGGAAGGATTGCTTTCATTTATTGTAAGGATATATGAGAGATTGTATGTGATGAAATATAACTGATTGAATACCTAAATGACTTGAAGATCAGTGATTAGAGATTACCGAGTACGAAAATGATATGTAAGATAATTAAATCAGTCATTATGTTGTCATTGATGTCAACTAATTTTGACAGTACTTATCATGATAGTTGAAAATATCTAAACATATGTAAAAGAAGAGAGAAAAAGATAAAGAACTGAGATATCTACATAGAGGAAGATGGATATGATAGATGAGGATAAGGAATACTCTTGGTAACTTATTGATGAGTCTATGACTTCATATTGTTGACTTGATTATGTTACAGTAATCTGTTATGAAGATTGGAAGAAAAACTTAACAAAGTAGTGTGGTTGGTAAATAAAGCACTTCAGTATACACCGAGCTAGTGTAGTGTATACCGAGTGATAATATTAACCGAGCTTGTGTTCACCGACACATTTCTTTGTTAACTGCGTATGGATGAAAGAGATAAATGTTTAGTTTAGTCGATAGAAATTGATGAGCTGGAAAGTGTATGATTTCGAGGTGGAAGATAAAGTTTGTTATGAGATCAATGGCTAACAAAATTTGAAGAAGATCTAAAGGATGTTATTGAAATGAGTTATTGACACATCTACTAAGGAAGGTTTAAGTGGAAAAATCAACGAAGGAGATTAAGCGACAAAATCTGATGGATGAAAAGAAAATAGTTTACTTGTCTATATAAGAGACATTGGTTTCATTGTTGAAAGTATGCTGAAAGAAGGAGACTACAGAGATATCACATGAACACAGCTTCATGCATGCCTGATCAGACTGGTTGAAGAAGAACCAAATTACAGAATAGTACCGAGTGTCAAAGAGCTTTACTAAGGAATAGTAAGTTATTGAGTATTGATGAACTGAATTGAAATATTTATCAGAGGATTTTTATGGGCTTAGAATAGATCTGAACATCTACAAAATCAAGTTGTATTGTAATTAGATCACCTTCTATTTTAGTTTAACCATTGTAATAGAAAAATATCTTAACCGAGTGGACTTGAAAGTCTTGTTATGTCATTCATAGAATGTACATTTTTATCCTGTCAACCCCACAGTGAATGCTAGTTGGATGATAACTGTTAGTGTTAAATCCTCTAACAAGGTCACACCTTACAGTATGTTTTGTAACCTTTAACAAGGTTGGCTCTTCATCGAGCTCACTTCAAAAGAGTGAAAATATTTTGGGTTACGGGTCCCAGGTGGTTTTTCCCTTTATAGGGTTTCCATGTTAAATATTTGTGTTATGTGTTTATGTGTTGATTGTTTGGTTATCATACTTTACATGTTGCATATTTGATTTGATCTGTAATCAAAGTGAGTAGTTAACTGGTAATCGGTAAAGGCATAGATAGTTTAGTATTTTTGTTTACCAAGCTATAGAATTAGCTAAATTTGTTTTATGTGTTACATTTTGTAATTTGATGACTATGGATAACTGATTCACCCCCCTCTTAGTTATTCTAACAATTGGTATCAGAGCATATTGGTTGCTTGGAATAGAGTTTTAAGGACTTTAATAGAAAGACCACAAAATGTATAAGAGGAAAGTACAAAAGTTGAATAAGGACAACTTTACAATATGGAAAAGCCGAATGAGACTTCATATATCTGGAGTTGGGAATTCTTCCCTCACCCTATTGGACAATGGCTACTTAGCACTACCTATAGGACCTCTGACTCTTGATCAATTGAGAGATAGACATGAGTGTAATGTTACTATGATGGAGATTGTTGCTGCTCTATCAGATGCCAAATTTGAAGATGTCAAGGATTGCCTTACTTCAAAAGAAATGTGGGATACACTTACTCAAGTTTATAGTGGTGATGCAAATGTCAAGAGAGCTAGAGCTGAAATTTTAAGAGGAAGATTCGATGATATGAAAATGAAAGAAGGAGAAAATATAGTGTAGTATAAAAACTGAGTAAAGGAGGTAGTTAATGCTATCAGAGGATCTGGTGGTGTCATTGATGAAGATATAGTGGTAAGAAAAATTCTAAGGACCTTATTTCCTATTTATGCAATCAAAATATCTGCAATACATGAAATGAGGTCTACACCTAACAATACTCTCACTCTTGATAATCTGATTGGTAAGCTAACAACTTTTGAGTTAAACAACTTTGATAATAGTGTTGTACCTTCTATTGAGTCTGCTTTCATGACTTCTCTGAAGATCGGTAAGTCTAGCAGAAGAAATAATAAGGATGATAGTGACAGTAACACTAATGATGAGCTTGATGAACTTGAAGCTCTTATGGCTTGGAGGTTACCTAAAGGTAAAGGTAGATATAGGGGTAAATTACCTTTAGCATATTTTAACTGCAAAGAAGTTGGTCATATTACTACTAGATGCTCAAACAGGAAAGAAGATGATAGAAACAAGGATCGATCTAGTGAAGGAAGCTATGGGAGGAGAAACAAAATAATTTACCGACACTACAACAAGGTTAATTGATACAACAATGATAAAGGCAAAAAGGTTTGTTACATTGATGAAGAGAATGATACCGAGACCGACACAGATGATGATGTTGAAGTAGTATTTGTTGTGATGAAGGATGATTCTGAGGAATAAGAAAGGTATGTAGAGACATCACTCATTTCTAAAGTTAATAAAAATGATACATGGATCATTGATAGTGGCTATACACATCAGATGACTGGTGATGAAGAAAAATTTGATCATCTTGAGAAATATAATGGAGGATTTGTAAAAATGGGTAATGATACACCATGTATGGTTAGAGGAAAAGGATCTTTACTAATAAATGATAAAATCAAATGTGATAATGCTTATTGGGTAGAAGGACTAAACTACAATTTGCTAAGTGTGGTACAACTTAACAACTCAGGTCACCGAGTAGCTTTTGAGAGAAAGAAGGTAAAGATATTTGATGATGGAGGAAAACTTGTTGGAACAGGAGCACAAACCAAAGGTAACTTGTTTTATATTGAAAATGCCAAGTCTTCCTGTTTAATGATGAAAAATGAGGATGCATGGCTATGGCATAAAATTTTATGTCATGTAAACTTTGATAACATGATTAAAATTAGTAGAAAGAAAAAGGTTAGAGGTCTGCCTAGTCTAACTAAACTGGATCATGTTATGTGTCATCAATGTCAGAAAGGTAAGATGACAAAATCTAGTTTTAAGAGTAAAGACTATTCAACAAAGAGAATCTTGGAGTTAGTTCACACCAACCTATGTGGTCCCATGAGAACATAGAGTTACTATGGAGATAGATACTTGATTCTGTATGTTGATGATTACACTAGATTGATGACTGCAATGTTTTTAAAAGAGAAATATGAAGCATTTAAGATGTTTAAATGGTACAAAGAAAAATTAGAGAAAGAAACCAGGAAAGAACTAAAATTTTTGAGATCTGATAGAGGTGGTGAATTTATTTTTGATGAATTTACTAACTATTGTAATGAGTATGGTATAAAAAGATAGGTTAATGCATCGAGAACACCTCAACAGAATGGGATTGCTGAAAGGAGGAATATATCAATTGTTGATTGCATAAGGACACTGATGTTAAAAAAGAATTTTACTTAGACATACTGGAGAGAGGCAGTAAACATAGTTGTATATGTTTTGAACTGAGTACAATTGAAGAAGGACACAAATAAAACACCATACGATTTATGGTTTGGTCACAAACTGACTATAAGTTACTTCAGAATTTTTGGTAGCAAATGTTTTATTCTAAAAGATGAAAGAAATGGAAATTTTGACTCTGAAGGGGATGAAGGGATATTTCTTGGATATTCCACTAAAAGCAAAGCTTACAAGTGTCTGAATAAAGTTACTAATAAAATGATTGAAAGTTGCAATGTCAGAGTTGATGAATTTGATGATAAAAATGGTGAAGAAAGCACTAGGGAGCCAGAAGACTATGGTAGATTCACTTACATTGAAAAACTAGAGTACCTACTGAAGCCACAGGCTGAGTCAATTGAGCATTAGGAAAAAAACATCGAGGAATAGCAAAGGGAAACTGACGATCAGGAAGGAGATATCAAGCAAGCACATGAACCTGAACAGGATGAACAACAAAGAAGAGATCAAGTAATGGCAAGATTTGTCAAAAGACATCATCCTGAGAACTAAATCATTGGAGACAAGCAAGTTGGCATGCTGACAAGAAGTAAGTTAAGACAAGGTACATGCTTAGTTTGTGAGTTTGAACTGAAAAATGTTAAAGTTGCATTGGAGAATGATGAATGGGTAAATGCAATGAATGAAGAGATATAACAGATAGATAAAAACAAGACATGGACCTTAGTACTTAGACCAAAAGATAAGAATTTTATCAATACTAAATGGATTTTTCAAGAATAAGCTGAATGAGAATCGAGAGGTCACAAGGAACAAAGCTAGACTTGTATGCAAGGGATATGCACAAGAGGAAGGTATAGATTATGGTGAAACTTTTGCACCTGTTGCTAGACTAGAGGGAGTCTGAATGTTACTTGCATATGCAACACATAAGAAGTTTAAAGTCTATCAAATGGATGTAAAGTCTTTTTTTCTGAATGGGATACTAGAAGAAGAGGTCTACATAGAACAACTAGAAGGGTTTGTTGATCCAGACAAGAAAGACATGGTATGTAGACTACACAAAGATTTATATGGTTTAAAGCAAGCACCTAGAGCCTAGTATGAAAGGCTGCATACTTATTTGTTAAGTATTGGTTTTGTTAGAACTAGTGAAAACAACAATTTGTATATGAAATGAGAGTCTGATGACACTATTTTGATTGCTGAAATATTTGTGGATGATAAAATTTTTGGAGGACAAGATCATATCTATCAATCATTTTTTGATGAGATGTGAAAATGATTTGAAATGTCTATGTTTGGAGAGATTAAGTTCTTTCTAGGCTTGTAGGTTATTCAGCAAAATGATGGAATTTTCATCACACAATCAAAGTACATAAAGGAAGTATTGAGAACATTTGGCATGGATGATGCTAAACTAGTTGGAACACGGATGGTCACAGGCTGCAAACTGAATAAGGATGATGAATCTACATAGGTCAACCAGACATTGTACCGATCTATGATTGGTAAATTGATGTATGTAGTATATAGTAGACTAGACATTGCACATGTTGTAGGAATTGTTGCTAGATTTTCTACAAATCCTAAGGATTCACACATGGTTTCTACAAAAAGAATCTTAAGATACCTGAAGAAAATAGAGGACTATGGATTATGATATCCTAAGGAAGGAAAGTTTGAACTAAGAGTCTACACCAATGCAGATTGGGCTAGAAATATAGATGACAGAAAGAGTACCACCATAGGAGCATTTTTCTTTGGTGAAAGACTTGTTACTTGGACAAGTAAGAAAGAACCTTGTATTTCTTAGTCTACTGCCGAAGTAGAATATGTTTCTTCTACTACAAACTGTTCAAACATTTCTTACATCAAGCAAGTGTTGGAAGGGATGAATGAGGTAATCACTAAGCTAGTGATTATATATTGTGACAACACTAGTGCAATAAATATTTCTAAGAATCTTGTAATTCACTCAAAGACCAAGCATATTTCTATTAAGTATCACTAGTTAAGAGAACAAGTACAGGAGAAGCAAGTCAAACTGGAATATGTTACATCAAAAGAGCAACTTGCTAATATTTTTACCAAGCCTCTACCGAAGGAAACATTTGAATACTTGAGGACTAGACTTGGGGTCCATCCCCTGTCTACCAGTCACTAATGTGCTCAGGAGGTTGCATTAGCCTAATCTTATCAGAAGATCATTCATGTTGATGCAACATAGTTCAGACTTTGGATTCTATCTAAGGTTGTGAAATATTTTAGGAACAATGATTTGCATAACAACATACCGAGATACATTGTATGCACCAGACAATAGAGAGTCACATGGCTAATGCAGAGCTATATGTTTATGTGTTTCTTTGGCATTGTTGTCAAAGGGAGAGATAAAAAATATGACAAAATGAGAGATCACTGGAACATCTATCTAAGGGAGAGATAATCTGAGAAAGTTAGGTAGAGTTTTGAAGATTTGTTGTTGAGAACCGAATGAATCTAAGAGTTGGAAAGATCATATCTACAGAGGAAATTCTGCACTTGCAATGCTATCATGTAACGTAGTGATTAAACATATTTAATATCAAGCTAGGGAGAGCTTACCAAGTTACAACATTTTCTTACATAGTTGTAGAATACATGTTTGGTATGTGTATGGCATATGTCATATTGCTTGAGTTGCCATCAATGCCAAAGGGAGAGATTGATGAACTACAACTGATTGAATACCTGAATGACTTGAAGATCAGTGATTAGAGATCATTGAGTACTAAAATGATATGTAAGATAATTAAATCAGTCATTATGTTGTCATTGATGTCAACTAGTTTTGACAGTACTTTTCATGATAGTTGCAAATATCTAAACATTTATAAAAGAGGAGAGAAAAATATGAAGAACTGAGATATCTACATAGAGGAAGATGGATATGACAGATGAGGATAAGGAATAATCTTGGTAACTTATTAATGAGTCTATGACTTTATATTGTTAACTTGATTATGTTACATAATCTGTTATGAAGATTGGAAGCAACACTTAACAAAGCAGGGTTCTTCTTCCCAAGAAAAGAATGATCAGGAAAATCATGTGGAAAACAACCCTGCTATGGAGGACAGTGGGGGTACCGGTAAAGATGTTTGGATTGAGGAAAAACTCCTACAAGAGGTTGCACAGGATGTGACTAATATTGAGAAAGATGGGTACGAGAAGGACAAGGCAACCTTGGAGAAGGAGAAGGTGGAGAATCCTAAGGAGAACATGGAGGAAGAGAATAAGGGTCTTGAGAATAATGAGGGGAGGAACAAGGATTTTGAGAATCTAGGGTGCTTTGCCTTCTTGTCTACCCTTAGCATAATGAAAAATGATATCACTGCGATGAAGACCAACATCCGCCAATTGCAAAAAGAGACGGGGGTTCTTAAAAGGATGAACCTGGGGGAGAAAACTATGGGCCAGACAATTGATGATCTCACTAAAATTGTCGCTAGAGCTGAGAGTGTTGCTACCTTCAATGACAGACTTACTGCCTTGGAGGAGAAAATTCAAAGCAGTAATGTTATAACTAGGAAAGTTGAGACTATGGAAAAGAGAATTGACAAGCCGGAGAAGACTGTGGGGAATATTGCAGAACAAAGCTTTGCTATCCTCAAGGCTTCAAATGAGCATGTGAAGATCCTAGTTGACAAGTTTGATAATGGGAAAGGGAACCAAGAGATCATAGAGACTAAAGACGATTAGGGACCTAGCAAGTGTACAAGATCCAGGTTCAAGAAGATGGAGGATGGCAACAAGAATGACATGGAAGATCTAAAGTTTTCTGCTACAAACATGTAGATTCTTGCTGATCAGGCTGCAGAACTGATGAAATGTGTTTAGACAGTAGCTTGCTATCTTGCTTTCCTTTTTTGCTATCCTTTGTCTTTTGGTTGTTCTTTTTTTTTAAGGACTCGGTTGTGTTGTTTATTTTGGTGCTGATGCACTTGTCCTCTTGGAGCTTAAATGTATTATCTATTATCCTTATGTAAAAGGTTTTGGGTCCTTTCAAAACCTATTTTTACGTAATCAAAACACTTAACAAAGTAGTGTGGTTGGTAAATAAAGCACTTCAATATACACCGTGCTAGTGTAGTGTATACCGAGTGACAATATTAACAGAGCTTGTGTTCACTAACACATTTCTTTGTTAACTGAGTATGGATGAAAGAGATAAATGTTTAGTTTAGCCGACATAATTGATGAGCTAGAAAGTGTATGATTTTGAGGTGGAAGATAAAGTTTGTTATGAGATCAATGGCTAACAAAATTCAAAGAAGATCTAAAGGATGGAATTGAAATAAGTTATTGACACATCTGTTGAGGAAGGTTTAAGTGGAAAAATCAACAAAGGAGATTAAGCGGCAAAATCTGATGGAAGAAAAGAAAATGGTTTACTTGTCTATATAAGAGACATTGGTTTCATTGTTGAAACTATACCGAAAGAAGGAGACTGCAGAGATATTGTGTGAAAACAGCTTCATGCATGCCTAATCAGACTGGTTGAAGAAGAACCAAACTGTAGAACAATACGAAGTGTAAAAGAGCTTTACCAAGGGACAATAAGTTATTGAGTATTGATGAACTAAATTGAAATATTGATCAGAGGATTTTTATGGGCTTAGAATATATCTAAACATCTATAAAATCAAGTTGTATTGTAATCAGATCACCTATTGTTCTAGTTTAACCATTGTAACAGAAAAATCTCTTAACCGAGTGGACTTGAAAGTCTTATTATGTCATTCATATAATGTACATTATTATCCTATCAACCCCATAGTGAATGTTGGTTGGACGATAACTGTTAGTGTTAAATCCTTAACAAGGTTACACCTTATAGTGTGTTTTGTAACCTTTAACAGGGTTGAATCTTCACTAAGCTCACTTCAAAAGAGTGAAAATATTTTGGGTTACCGGTCCCAGGTGGTTTTTCCCTTTACAAGGTTTCCACGTTAAATCTTTGTGTTATGTGTTTATGTGGTGATTATTTGGTTATCATACTTTACATGTTGCATATTTGATTTGGTTGGTAATCACAATGAGTAGTTAACTGGTAATCAGTAATGGCATAGATAGTTTAGTATTTTTGTTTACTGAGCTGCATAATTAGTTGAATTTGTTTTATGTGTTACATTTTGTAATTTGGGACTGTGGCTAACTGATTCACCCCCTCTTAGTTATTCTATTAGTATGAAAGTGAATTACGGAATTGAGAAATATTTGTTGTAAGAGGATATGCGAAGTACTGAGATCTGGTATTGAGATCTGATGAAGTAGCTAGTGCGGTT
Source organism: Chamaecyparis obtusa (assembly GCA_027943335.1). Classification (NCBI taxonomy): domain Eukaryota; kingdom Viridiplantae; phylum Streptophyta; class Pinopsida; order Cupressales; family Cupressaceae; genus Chamaecyparis; species Chamaecyparis obtusa. Next base: position 679,040 of record BSBK01003193.1, read on the forward strand.
TGGCACAGTTAGAGGAGAAGTGATAATTTGTTGAGATTGGTAATCTTTTGGTATTACTCTATTGAGTAATACAAATATCAATTGGACAGTGTGTTCAGTGATCTTTCCCTTGAAGCTATTTGAACAATGGGTCCTTCTGTCTTCCATAAACTCCTAACAGGGTTAGAATATTCTAACAGGGATTCAAAGTCTCCTAACTGAGATTCATATGTACTAAATGTATTTCATAGGGCTACTAATAGAGTCCATCCTCTCACAAGGAATTTTCATATTAGTGCATCTTTTGTGGGCATCATTCCCACTGGGGTTTACTCTCTGATCAAGAGGTTCCCTAGTTAACATATCTTGTGTTATTGTGTTGTTGTGTATGTATATCTTTCTATGGTTATTTCTTACATTACTTACATGGTTAAAAAAATTTAATGGTGATAAAAGTTGTATTTATTTGATAACTAAATCACCCCCCCTGTCAGTTATCTTGGTGGACTTTACTTTCTAACACATACATTCCAAGCTAGGAAGAAAGATCTTTGTAAAGGATGAATTTATATAAGAAAGGAAGAGATAGTTGTAAAAGGGATATCTTACTAAAACTAAAAGAGGAAATCTTGATAAATATAACATGTTCAACTAAAAAAGGAAGGAGACTAATGATACACACCTCCCCCATTATTAGGAAAGGATATTCTTAATAAAGTATTGCACACTTTCAATCACCAAGGATAGAAAACTTCTAAAAGATATATGCTTTCAATCCAGGAAAAGGTCCTAATCAAGGATACACACCTCTAAGAAATAAAAAAATCCCCGTGAGGGAAAATCAATTATATACAAGAGAGGATATCCAATTATAAATGATACAAATCAATAAAGGGAAAATGAGTCAACCTTTCTCTTGGTCTAATCATAAATAAGGGAACAATCTTATTTAGGTTAAACTTGATAGATTGCTTATTTTTTCCAACTGAGACATTAGTTATAATTCCACGCTCAAGGCATAGATGAGAATGAGTTAGACCATAACCCTATGCTTTTTTATTGGATTGATAGATCCCCAAGTGGACCTTCCCTTACACTATGAACTTATGTGGGCTTAACATCCAAATTTTAGAAATTGTATATAAATTTAGTGGATTTCTCTCATACAGGGTTCAACCATGTTTTGGGTTTCTCAAAAATTAGATTTAATTAGAAAATGTGTGAAAGGTTGCAATAAATTTACTCTTGGGGAAATATTCATTTAAAATAAAGAGATCAATTCTAAACAAGTGGCTATCCAAGAGTTGATTGCTAAGGGTTATTGTTCCCAAGAAATGCATAGAGAAGAGGAAATGCTGAGAGAAAAGTGGAAGGAGAACCTAATGAGGGAAGAGAAGCAAAGGTCCAAGGTGAAATGGATGAAAGAAGAGGACATAAATTCTTCCTTTTTCTCTACATCCGCATGTAAACATAGGAAAAGGAATACCATTCAAAGTTTAATAAATGATATGAACCAATAAATTATGGAGGACTAATGGTTGTGAGGGATGGATATTGACTACTTAAGAAATTCTTATAGTGAAGATGGGGGAGGAAGAATCAAGAATTGGAGAAACAAATTTTGCAGTGTCTTCTAGTGGTATTTAATTATATTGATAATGCCTAGATCCTTGTCCCAATTACTAAAGAAGAAGTGAAGACTACTATATTCTCTTGGGAGAATATAAGGCTCTTGGTCCTAATGGTTTCCAATTGATATTCTTCCAAGTATTTTGGGACATTGTGGGATACAATTTAACCATGAAAACTAAATATTTCTTTAGAACTAGAAAATTGTTGAAAAGGCTCAACAACACTCTCATTGCCTTAATTCCATAAATACAAGAGCCACAACCTTTCTCTTTCAAAGTTAGGGTTTAGAAAATTTGTACCAAGAAAAGGTCAATATATTTATAAAAATATTAGATCTTTTACAAACCTTTAATAGATGGTGTTAGCACATCAATTTTTAATTTAATTATATTATTGGAAATCTCTTTTAAGCCTTGATTCATCAAGATTTTTGCATATTCATCCTTGATATTAACACACAAAAGTATTTATATTGTAAACATCTTTTATCATGAGAATAGTTACTACTGGATTTTTGTGTGTAGGATGAAGGATATCACATTACCAGTTCCCATCCATATATGTTTTGGCTCTAGAAGATCTACCATTGGCTGGAAAACTTAAGGGTTACACAAGTATGCGGCAGAATGGATAAATATTTTCCTAAGTTGTAGAATGAAAGAAAGGAAGCTTATCAGACATTTCTAAGAGTGATTGAAAATACAAATGTGATCATGACTACCTATGAGGATCCTCTTCTTAATGCCAAGTTTATACAAAAAGGAGCTATTACTATCTCAGATGGTTTGCACAAGAGAAAGAAAAAAAATATACCAATGGAGGTTAGCATTGTCAACATGAGTCAACCTGATAGTAGCACTAAGAGAAACAAGTGAAAACCATGAAAATAATGCACTATTACAAGGAAGACAAATTTGACCAACATGTATTTATCTCACTATGTTCCTACATTAAACATGATTATATTTCAAATAAGTCAAAAGAGGGGTTAACGAAGTGAACCATTGTCCAATTTGAAAATTATTAAATAAAATATTGGTAGGAAGTGACATCCAACAATATGGAGCTTTGAATAAGTTAAAAGGGTTCTCAACGAAGGAGAATATTATCCGAAAGATCATTGACTTTTAAAAATAGATGATATGGCAGTATATACACATGGCATCCAAAACCTACAGTAGAAAAAGCATTGAAAAGTCCATCAAACAACATGAGGTTTTAGATAACTCAAAAGGAGACTCAAAAAAATAAAAAATTTATTCGAAGACCCTCCCAAAAGGTAGCCTTGGTAGATAGAACATGTGTCACTACATGATCAAATCACATAATAATGAGGATTGTGTCAAAGAAAAATGTGTTTTGAACAACATAAAGAGTGAATCAACAATTTCTTGAAGTAACCTGATGAATTAAATTTTCAAAATAATAGCTATAGAGAAAATGTGCATTATGTTGGAAATTTTCAAGCAAGCCAGTGTTGATTGTATGTCTATCATTGATCACAACATATGGTAAATAGCATGCGTGGAAGAATTATGTAGTAAGATTTGAGTATATGTAGCATGGACATGTTATCAACATGATATCATGGACACAAAGGTTAATTATTAGTAAAAACAGTTATGTAGTAGCTTGTGTCAGCAGTGTTCCTGACAGAGTTACAGGCAGTGTTATGTGAGTGATTGTCTGTATAGTTATCATGGAGCCTTGCACATTTGGATATGTGATGGAGACATGTTAGTGTTTCTCCATTCATGGATGTAGAGTCTGATGTGTAGTAGAAGTGAAGTTATGCAGTCTCTATTCACCAGTTGCAGTTTCCTATGTTTATCCAGAAGAGCCAAAAAAAATTATATTGGTACAGGAGTTACGCCTATCATTTTGGTATGAGTGCTTGGATTAATGATTAGAGAATAGTTAAGAATGTTTGGTTAAGAGCACATGATGTAATTCAGCTTGAGGAGAAAGTATCAGTTAATTTGGTAGAGCCGACAATGTGTAGTGTGTGTCTACACTTATTGATTTGGACAAGTCCTAGTTTGTGTTGCAAGCTTAGTAGAGATGACATATATGTTATTGGAGAGTGTTATTGTTTCTCTAATATGATTTCAAGGTGGTTCTAACAAGATGACTTGATTATATCATTTAGAGGAAAGACACTTATATCCGGTCATTTGTGATCACTAGAAGCATGGCATGAAGATGAAAGATTAGAGCAGAGTAGAGAGTGAAAATTATTGTGTCATCAAAGAGAGGTCTATGTGATAGAGAAGATAGAGTGTTCTATTCATTGGAACTGATCAAGACAATAGGTCTACCTCATAGTTCACCAAGATCTAGATATAGTGTGTCTCTGTTATTCAAAAGGTTGTAGCCTTCAACCATTTGAGCAGTGAGCTCTTGGACAGTGCATCCTCACCCCCAAAATGGTCAATCATAAAAGAATCCTAATAGGGTCTAACCTTTGACCAGGTCACTATACTTATTACATTGTAAAGATCAACTCCTAATAGGGTTGTAAGATCTTATAACAAGGATCATTATACTCTAGTGCAGTTTATTAGTGGGTGTTAATTCCCACCGGGGTTTTTACCTATTTGGGTTTCTCCGTAACCAAAATATTGGTGTTGTGTTCAAGTGTTATTTCATTGTGTTTATACTTAAAGTTTAAGTATACTTAATTGGATAAAGAATTGAAACTTGTAGATAACTAATTCACCCCCGCCCCCTCTCAGTTATCTCTTGGGACTATTCATAACAATTGGTATCATAGACAAGTGCCTCGGAGAGAAAGTTTAACAACTTGAGGTTGATCAAATGACATTCTTTAGAAAAGATAGTTCTAAGTTTGATGGAGAGAACTATCTTGATTGGAAGAACAAGATGGTGACACATTTGCAGTGCATTTCTTTTGAAGTTTTTGAAGTGGCTATCAAAGAAGTTAAGATCCCCTCTCTAGAATATATTGCAAAGGAAGATGCTAATAGAAAGAAAAATGATTTGTTCCATCAGAATGCAATAGCCAAAGAACCCCTTATCAGCGCTTTATCTAATAGTGAGTTTTCAAAGATAAAGAAAGTAGAAACAACCTAAAAGATATGGAAGCACCTAGAAGACATGTTTGAAGGAGATACACAAGCAAAGAATGCATGCAAAAAGACATGGAAGAAAAGAAATAATGCATTAGAGATTCTACCTAAAGAAAACATTAGAGATTACAACCAAATGATCAATGAAGCAGTTGCTGGAATCAGGAACAATGGTGCAGAGATATCGGAGGAAGACATTATGGATAAGTTGATGACTACTCTTACAATAGAGTATGAAAACAAAATCAACATCCTTGATGAGACCATGCAGCTTACAAAAAAATTCAAGAGAGAGACCTTGATCAGCAAAATTTTAGCTTTTGAGATTTCAAGATTTAAGACATAGCCTAAAAGTGAGATAGCCTTCAAAGCATCAGTCCATGGTAAGAAATCCTTAAACACTTCTTGTAATTTTGATGATGAAGATGAAGATAAAGAGATAAATGATATTATTTCTATGATTGCTAAGAAAGAAAGAAAAGGAAAAGGAAATTATGAAGGTTAGCTACCTTTCAAATGTTTCTCATGTAATAAGATTGGTCACTTTGCATCTAAGTGTCCTACAAGAGTTAAGAAATTTAGAACTAACTACAAGCCTAAGTATAAAAAAGAATGTTACTATGCTGGTGATGGAGTTTCTGATGATGATTCAGTTGAAGATGAAATTGGATTCATTTCTATTATGGAGAAGATGTTTGATGAGATGGATTGTGAAGATGAGCAAAAGGAACAAGAGCTAGCATTGATTTCACAAGAAGATATAAGGATAGATTGGATTATAGATAGCGGTTGTTCACATCACATGATAGGTGATAAAGACATATTTGTTCATCTAGACAAATACAAAGGTGGCATGGTTAGATTTGGAGATAACACTCCTAAACCTATCATTGGTAGAGGAGCTATCACATTGGATGGAAAGAACAACACTGATGATGTTCTTTATGTAGATGGTTTGCAACACAACCTTCGTAGTGTTGGACAGTTGCTTGAAAAAGGTTATAGGTTGGATTTCAAAGACAACAAGTGCATCATTAACAACAAGGATGGTGTAATGATTGCATCAGGTTCAAAGACTAAAGGTAATATTTTTCAGGTTAATTCAGAAGCAAGTTGTTTTGTTGCTAAAGTAGATCTTAGTGGGTTGTGGCATAAAAGACAGTCATATCAATTTTGATAACATAGTAAAGATAAACAATGTAAAGGTAGTAAGAGATCTACCTAGCATAGAAAATCTAGTTGATACTATTTGTAGGGAATGTGTGATGGGAAAGCATGTGAGGAATTCATTCAAAAGCAAGCATAATTTAGTAGAGAAAAAATTGGATTTGATTCATACAGACCTATGTGGACCAACTCAAACAAGATCATACTATATTGAAAGGTATTTCATTTTGTTTGTTGATGATTATTCTAGAATGATGTGGGTTGCATTCTTGAAAGATAAGTTAGAAGCATTTGAGAAGTTCAAAATATTCAAAGCTAAGGTTGAGAATGAATTTGGACTAAAGATAAAGTGTCTAAGATCAGATAGAGGAGGAGAATTCACCTCTGATAGATTCTATGAGTACTACGAAGAACATGGCATAAAGAGACAATTGAGTGCACCTAGAACCCCTCAGCAAAATGGGATTGCAGAGAGAAGGAATAGGATCATCCTTGATACAGCGCACACCATTATGATTGAATGAAAAGTTGCACACACCTATTGGAGAGATGCAGTCAATACAATAGTCTATACCATCAATAGAATACAATTGAGGCCTAGCGCAAACAAGAAAATTTATGAGTTATGGTTTGGTAATGTTCCCATAGTAAAATACTTCAAAATCTTTGGAAGAAAGTGCTACATCAAGAGGAATGAAGCAATAGGAAAGTTTGATGCAAGAAGTGATGAAGGTATTTTCCTTGGTTACTCTACTAAAAGCAAAGCTTATAGATTTTTTAATTTAAGATGGAAGAAGATCATTGAAAGTGCTCATGTTAAGATTAATGAAAAGTTTATGGTTCAAGAAAGATATAATAATTATGCACCTATGATTAAAGAAGAACCCAATCCTTCCACTAGTGAGACAGTTGTTGAAGAGATGTTTGATAGTATTGATGTATTATTCAATGACCCTGAAACAAGTGAAGAAGAAACTCAGAAGGAAGATGAGACAATATCACCTAAAGTTCCAAAGTTTACATCTAGATATCACTCTAAGGATGACATCATTGGAGATTAGAGTGGCAAAGTCACAAAAAGATCAAAAGAAAAGATTTTAGCAGGCAATAAAGCGTTATGTTTACTATCTCAGATTGAAACTTTAAGTGTTGAAGATGCATGTAATGATTTAGATTGGCATGATGCTATGAAAGAAGAACTTGAACAGATTATTAAGAATGATACTTGGGAATTGGTCCCAAGACCTAGTGATAAGAATGTGATTGGAATCAAATGGATATTCAAAAACAAGATGAATGAAGATGGTACCATAGTAAGGAATAAAGCAAGGTTAGTATACAATGGATATATGCAAATAGAAGGTATTGATTATTCAGACACATTTGCACCTGTGAGAAGATTAGAAGCCATTAAATTGTTTCTAGCTTATGCAACATTCAAAAACTTCAAAGTTTATTAGATGGATGTTAAGTCAGCATTCTTGAATGGAGAGTTAAAGGAAGAAGTATACATTGAGAAGCTAGAAGGATTCACCTTATCAAATAGGCCTGATATGGTATGTAGATTGAAGAAATCCCTCCATGGACTTAAGCAAGCCCCTAGAGCTTGGTATAAGAGACTTGACAGATATCTAACAAAAATTGGATTCAAGAAAGGAGCAGCAAATTGTAATATATTTATAAGAGAGACATCTGAAGGTTTACTACTTGTAGGAATATTTGTTGATGACATTATCTTTGGGGGTAATGACAAACTTAGTGTAGAATTTGCTAAGGAGATGCAGAGTGAGTTTGAGATGAGCATGATTGGACCTATCAAATACTTTTTAGGATTAAATGTGAAGCAGATAGAGAAAGTTATTTTCATTAATCATTCTAAGTATGTGAAAGAGATATTGAAGAAGTTCAAGATGGATGATTTCAAGCCAATGAGTACACCTATGATAACATGATGCAAGATTACAAAAGAAGATGATTCTCCTACAGTAGATATAACATTGTACAAATTAATGATTGGTAAACTCATATATCTTACTCAAACTAGACCTGATATTTCTAATGTAGTTGGCATAATTGGAAGATTTGCAGTAGAGCCCAAACAAAGTCACCTCATGGTAGTAAAGATAATATTCAGATATTTTCATGGCACTATAGATTATGGTCTATGGTATCCTAATTCAGAGAATGTTGAGCTTCATGTATATATAGATGTAGATTGGGAAGGATGTGTGGATGATAGAAAGAGTACATCAGGAGGAGCAATATTTCTTGGTGATAGACTAGTCTTTTGGACAAGCAAGAAGCATAATTGTATTTCTCAGTCAATAGCAGAAGTAGAGTATGTTGTAGCAACTTTGAATTGTTCTACAATTGTTTGGATCAAATAGATGATAAAGGATTTTGGAATTTAGATTGATTATCCTATTGTTATTCATTGTGATAACACTAGCACTATCAACATGTCAAAGAATCATGTGATGCATGCAAAGATAAAACACATAGAGATTTAGTATCATTTCCTAAGAGAGAAAGTGGTAGAGAAAGAAGTCAAATTAGACTATGTGAGTACTAAAGATCAGTTAGCAGACATATTCACAAAGCCTTTGCCGAAGGATACTTTTGAGTATCTCAGGGAGAAGTTGGGAGTAATTCCCTTCCCTGATTCTGATTAGAGAAAGCAGAGAGAGCATCCATCCTCAGTGACTGATGGATGGTTGACTACTCTACTTTAGGAGTAGTACCAAAACTTAAATGTTTGGTGCCCTTTTCCATTGATGTCAAAGGGGGAGTAGTATATAGTCATGAAAAATAATATTAAAGGGGGAGTACATACAAAATTAAGGATGAGTAATATATAGCAGCACGGGGGAGTAGTATTCAGTCATGGAAGTAGTTCAGTTGAGGAAATGGAGAAAATTAAAGAATATTGCAGCAGATGGAGGATTCATCCTTGGAGGAGTTTTGATGAGGAAATGGAGAATGTTATAAAATAATTGTTCATTTGGATTGGTGTTTTTTTTCATTCCATGTGTTGCCATCAATGCCAAAGGGGGAGATTGTTGGAGATTTGCAAGCAAGCCAGTGCTGACTATATGTTTGTCATTGATGACAAAATATGGTAAGTAGCATGCATGGAAGACTTATGCAATAATATTTGAGTATATGTAGCATGGAAATTTTATCATCATGATATCATGGATGCAAAGGTTAATTGTTAGTACAGACAGTTATGTAGCAGCTTGTGTTAGCAGTGTTCCTGACAGAGTTACAGGCAGTGTTCTATGAGTGATTGTTCGTACAACTATCATGGAGCCATGTGAGTTTGGATATGTGATGGAGACATGTTAGTGTTGCTCCATCCATGGACGTAGAGTTCGATGTGTAGTAGAAGTGAAGTTATGCAGTCGCTATTAACCAGTTGTAGTTTCTTATGTTTATCCGAAAGAGCCGACAAAGATTATATTGGTACATGAGTTGCACCTATCATTTCAGTATGCCTGCTTGGATTAGTGATTAGAGAAGACTTAATAATTTTTGGTTAAGAGTGCATGATGCAATTCAGCTTGAGGAGAAAGTATCAGTTAATTTGGTAGAGCCAATAGTGTGTAGCGTGCGTCTACACTTATTGATTTGGACAGGTCCTAGTTTGTGTTGCTAGCTTAGTAGAGCTGACAAAGATATTATTGGAGAGTTTTATTATTTCTCTAATATGATTTCAAGGTGGTTCTAACAGGCCAACTTGATTATATCATTTAGAGGAAAGATACTTATAGCCAGTCATTTGTGATCACTAGAAGCATGGCATGAAGATGAAAGATTAGAGCAAACCAAAGAGTGCAAAGTATTGTGTCATCAAAGAGAGGTCTATGTGATAGAGAAGATAGAGTGTGCTATTCATTGGAACTGATCAAGATAGCAGGTCTACCTCGCAGTTCACCAAGATCCAGATATAGTGTGTATCTGTTATTCAAAAGGTTGTAACCTTCACCCCTTTGAGTAGTGAGCTCTTAGATAGTGCATCCTCACCCCTAATAGGGTCAATCATAAAAGAATCCTAACAGGGTCCAACCTTTGACCAAGCCACTGTACTTATTGCATTGTAAATATCAACTCTTAACAGGGTTGTAAGATCTTCTAACAAGGATCATTATACACTAGTGCAGTTTATTAGTGGGTGTTAATTCCCACCGGGGTTTTTACCTATTTGGGTTTCCCCCATAACCAAAATATTGGTGTTGTGTTCAAGTGTTCTTTCATTATGTTTATACTTAAAGTTTAAGTATACTTAATTGGATAAAGAATTGAAACTTGTAGATAACTAATTCACCTTCCCCCTTCTAGTTATCTCTTGGGACTATTCCTAACACATTATAGGTGGCATAATAGGATTACATAGGAAAAAAAAAAAATGGATAAAAGGGAGTTTCAAACAAAGTAAGAATGGACATAACGAAAGAAACATTTCTTCGAAAGGTTGTTTCAAACAATGAAGCAATACATTGTTCGATGCATTAACCAAAGACAATTTCAATCAAAATAAAGCATCAAAGAAGATACCATGGAGTTATGTTGATCCCTGATGAAATTGTCAGGATATCCTATGGTGATGAAGAATATTAAGTACAAAGGGACCGTGAAGAGATCAAAGTAAGTTATAGCGATCAAATGTTAAAAGGAAGATCAAGAAGACAAATGTCGATAGTATGAATAAAAGCATCAGGATGAGTTGCACCAATGGACTTATCAACATAGAAAATACCATTGTCAAAGAAGGTTTTGAGATATCTCAATATTCGATAAGGATATCAAGATAATCTATAACAAGAAATGGAAAAGAAAAAATAATCGGCTTATGAGTTATCCTAATATGCAAAGCGAAGATTAATCGTCAGGATACAATAGGATGATGAAAAGTTTGAACTTCAAAGATACGCTAAGTACTCCAGTGAGGAAAATTGATGCTCGAGAATGGAAGCATAGTAAGGGAATTCATGAAATTATGAAGGAAAGGTTGAGACCCACGCATTTTGAAATTATAATTGTGCTGAAGAAGATAAAGCAAGATCAAATCATTGGGATCTGATTGACAAACAATAAGAAACTTTCTACATCATCAAACTCTTTGGTTGAAAGGGAAGCATGTGAAGTACATTGTCCATTTGATAATGGAGGGAAGAAGTGCAATATTTGAAACTCCAAAGAATGGAGCCTATGGATATTCAAGTATATTTTATGTAGCTGATGATTTATGGAGAAGGATGTGAATCATTCTCCAAATGCTCCATAATGGCAGGTAAGATTTTATTTTTCTAAATTAATATCTAATTAATTTATTTATATTTATGGAGGATCTATTTATTAGCGGAAATAAGTATGGAAGGATCCATAGAATAAAAAGGATGCAAATATTGCAAAATGGAGCACCTTGTCATGTTGAAAATTACTGTCAAGGACATTATTCATGATGTAGATACATATGCCTATGAGGAATACTTGGAACACATCAATAAATGTGGCATGTTGTTGGGGGATTAACCCTTGTTTAAAAAATATTTTTGTAAATTTGTGGAGTCCTTTATGTAATTGGTCTGTTGTGTCAATTTGTCTAGTTGTTAGTTAGGAAGTTATTACAACTCTCAGTGAAGGGGTATTCCCCTTCATCCAAACCAAACCTTCATCTATATGAGGGGATCATTTTGATGTTATAAGGGAGAGTTTTTTCCATAATCTTTTTACCACAAGTTTTTATGCAATTATGACTTTCAACTAGGGACTGAGGATGTACAATTAAAGATCTTATTCTCTGAATTTGTATCTAGTTGGACAAGATCATATCTATTTTAAATATAATATCATATGTTTATTTTTCTCAAAGGTGTGCAATTCATATTCTGAATTGATCAATTCTTTATGATATCTCTTTTATGAAATAGATGCCAAATGTGCAATCTTATGGAATAGTATTTTGAATATATTACAATTTGATCACCATGATAAAGATTGGTTATCAAATTTATTTTGTCTTTTTGGCCTTTCTAAGAAAAAATAAAATCAATAAGACTAACTACAATATAAATTCAAATTACTTGAATGTGCAGAATCCATTTGGTTCATGGTTTAAAAACTATCTCATAAAGTTATACATAAGATCAATTCAAAAAATTATTGCATCATTATGAAGGAAGTAAGGCACCGGTCTTATATTATTTAGATATTGCTTAAGTCAACATTCTCAAACCAGTATGAGTCATAAATCATTAACATACTTTCAATACCTCAAATAAATCAAATTATTTTAGTATTCAAATATATAAAGTATTCAATTTTCAGATAAGTTAGATTTTATTTTAAGAATTAATTTTCCATCTTGAAGAACCACTTAAATTTTTTTAACATACATCTCTTATCTGCTATAAAATTCCTTAAGCCGGGGAGTTTGGTTAAGGTATAGGCATACCCTCCTTCATTCTAAAGAGCCTAAAGTGAAAGGGAGGAGGATCATAATTGATCACTCTTGTTCATTGGCCAAGTCAATTGGAAAATCCTAGAATTGAGTAAGCAAGCTCATAGGATATCTAATCTCTTGATTTGGGCACCAACAAATTGGTGACTCTGTTGGGGATTTGTTAAGAAGTTTTCTAGATTCTTTGGTGATATCATTTAGACTCTACTAGAGATTAGAACTCATAAAAATAAATATTAATTTCCTCTAAAGGAGGTGGGGACTCTACAATAGTTTATGATTAACAATCTATCTTGCAAAAGGGTAAGTGAATATCCTAGACACTTCTCATTGAAGTACATGTGGGGTATAATATCTCTTAGTTAAGGACACAATAACCATATTGAGTAAAGTCCTATAAGAAACCTAAATAGGAATAAAGGTTCAACCTCAAAGTAGAATTTGTAAGATACAAGAGGTTTCCTGAAAGGGAAAGATGATTTTTCAATGAAGAAGAAGTTCCCACATCAAGTCATCATAGTCCTGGGAGTAATGATAAAAATTTTAATCCTTTTTCCCAAATAGATATGGAAGAGCATGATTCTCAGCATGAAAAAAATTATGATCAAGAAGATGAAGAAGAAGAGGATCGACAATGGGATGCCATTTTTTGTTAGATGGATAATATGGTCTCAAATGATGAGAAGAGGGATAGAGCTATTAGAAGGAAACTAGATGAAATATTAGAGAATATGAGAATACAAAGGAGTGCACTCTCTTCACCAAAATTAAAAACAAATAAAGATGAGAGACGAAGAGAAGAAAGATTAAGAGATGAGAGGATAAGGGAAAAAAGATAAGAAAGGACAATAAGGGATGATATAGCTTCTAGATATAATCCTCCTCATAGAAAAAAATGGAGAGCAAGTTTTAAACACTGATCATACTAATCCATTGTTTGAATAGGGCAATAGGGGAAGATATGGAAGTAATAAAAATGGAGGTGAAAAATATGGCCATTGGAGACAACGAAACAATGGGGGGAAATCATAACAATTAAAACCCAAGGTAGTAAAATATTAGTAACCAGTATAATGGTGGCCAAAACCATAAAGGACATAATCAAGGAGGCATGAACCATCAAAATTATGAACCAAGAATAAAAAATCATGGTTGACATAATGTTGGGTTAAGAGCACCTATAGTAATGGAGAGATACAAATAGTTGGATTTTAGTAGGATAGTAGGCTATCCAAACCCTAATAAAAATTAATTGAGGATAGTTATGTTGGAAAAATGGTCAACGCTCCCCTCAGGATTCATGACATGGCTTAACCACCTCCTGTGTGTTCTATAAGTCTAGTGGTTGTATCAGGCATTAACAGGTCAATCTTTTGGTGCAACAGCAACCACTACTTGTAACAAGTGGTATCAGAGCTTGGTCACAGGTTTGAATCCCCTTAGGTAATGTTGAGGGGGAGATTGTTGGAAAAATGGTCAGTGCTCCCCTCGAGATTTGTGACATGGCTTAACCACCTCCTGTGTCTTCTATAACTCTAGTGGTTGTATCGGGCATTAACAAGTCGATCTTTTGGTGCAACGGCAACCACTACTTGAAACAAGTTATTAAAAAAGTTCAATGGTAATAGGACTGAATCTGCTGAGTAGCATGTTATCAATCTAAAGAACATAATTGAGGAGTTTGAAATTCATCACGAGGATGCTTTCATGAAACTATTTGTGCAGTCATTAATTGAAGATGTTGGAGAATGGTACAAAGGACTCCCTAACAGATCAATTTCAAGTTTACAAGAGTTTGCAACATAATTCATTGATGAAATTGGTGCTCATACTGATACTTCTTTTGCTTCTCATGAATTAACTAGTATTAATAATAATTTTAATGAGTCAGTTGCAGAGCTCAATAAAAGTGTAAAGGTGTAAAAATGTAGATATAGGTAGGTGAGGTTTCTAACAATGTACCTAATAAAGATCCTAAGTCCACATTTTCCACGATACACACACACACACACACACACATATATATATATATATATATGAATTGATAATAATGTAAATATAGAAATGCTTGAAATTAGGTAAGATAAAGAATAGACCTCATAAATATTAATGACTTGGAAATACCTATTTTCTGGTGTCTGAGTCTAGTTTTGAGGAATTTGGCAACTGGATCTGGGACAGGAAAATAGAAACCGAGAAAACCCAGAGAGCTTTTTCAATTTTGAGGAAGGTCATCTTTGACCAAATGCAAGGTAAGATCTTACCCTCAGGTACAATCTTACCCCTAAAGGTCATCCTTGATCTGAACTACTCCGACAAAAATTTTGTTCACAGATCCTAGAAGTTTGACAAAAAGGGTACTGAAATCTTCTCTGCAACTCCTGAAATAGCGACTATAGGTATCTGAAAATGGTGTTTTGGGGAGGCTATATAGGGTTTTTCCTTAGTGAAATCCCTACTTTGGTGATCTCCACCTCCATGAATAGTTGGATGTAATAGAATATGTGTGTATATTGAATGTGTAATGCCAAGATCTAATCCTCTAGATTGAAACCCTAGCATGGATGGTTATGAGAAAGAAATGCATAGATTTGAATATGATAAGAAAGAATACCAAGCCCCAAAGGCTAAAGTATTATTACCAAACTCACAATCCGTAATTTCTACCCCATTATTGTATCTTTGAATGCTTGAATATAAAAAATGGTGGATCAAGGAAGAAAGGATCTCTCTTGCTCCAAATAGATGTTCACAATGATGTGCTCACAAAAATGTTTGATATCAACAATGGCTTGATCTTCTATATCATCCTCTTTCAATCTTCCATCTTCACTTCACCATCGCTTTCTTGCTTCAATCAATTTTGTCTCCACTTGATGGATGCTTGGAGTTGTAGTTGTTGAAAATGAAGGCAAGAGAGAGTCTTTATATAGAGGTTTCAAGGAAAGGCTCCTTGAGTAATGCAAGGGCCCATAATTCAAAATTCACCTTGAATTATGGTCCAATCAAAATAACCAATTAAGGAGGGAAAATAATTAAATGAATTTCAAATTAAAACCCTTCCGCATTTAGATTCGGAAGCTCAACATTGATTTCGGAGTCCTCCCAGACCAAAATTTAAAAAAGGGGGATCAAATCCTGACAAAGTTAAAGGATTACCTTGACCTTGACCTAGGTCAAAGTCAACCTCCACCTTGACCTAGGGGTCCAGATCCAATCTATCTTGAGAACAAGAGGTCCCGAGGATGCCGAGAGACTTGGAAATGATGATAGAACAGGTCAGAGTGCCAGAAAAGGACATAGAGGCCTATGATGAACATGATGAAGGCCAAGAGGATATATTCCTTGATCCTACCTAGAAAATAGAGCAACAGAGTAGGGAAATCAAGGAGAATCCTCAGGATCCTAACCCTAATTTCACCTAGAATGAATGAATCAAGTGCAAAATGCATCCTAAATGTAAGTCTATCATAATAAATGCACTAAAAGAGGGTGCTAAACCTATCAAGATGGAATTTCTTCCATTTTAAGATGATACATTTATCCCCCACTTTAGCTTATATATGACACTACGTGAATATGCAAGCTAAAGTAAGAAAACATCATAGTAAATAAAAAGGATATAGCCAAGTCCTTGATGTAGAGATCCTGCAAAAAACTGTTAGAACCTGCAACACAAAAGGTTAATGAAAGTTCATAAATCACCTAGAGCTTACTAAATTAAAATTGAGAAGTGCATAAAGCCCCTTATGCCCCCCTATTTTGGCTTTCTAATTCTGAAGGGTGAAACAGGGTGATAATGATAGCTTTATACACTAAATATGTAGTTTGTTGAAAAGTCATTTCCTAAACTAATTAGATGGATTCTCATCCTTCCTAAACTGATTCAAGGGGTTAGGTATCCAAATAATGATTCCAACACCACTGACAGAACTGAAAATGAAGTTACTGAACTCAAGGGTGATAAAGATAACTTTATACAATAAATATGTAGTTTGTTGAAAAGTCATTTCCTAAACTAATTAGAGGGATTCTGATCCATCCTAAAATGATTCAAGGCATTAGGTATCTGAATCATGATTCCAAAACCACTGACGAAACTGAAAATGAAGTTACTGAACTCAAGTTATGATGAAAAGTGTGAATGTCTATGTAAATGCACATAAATGAAAATCTGAATTTACATGAGTAAACCCTAACAAAACCCTAATTTTGACTATAAATAAGGAAAAGGAAGTCATACTTACCCATTCTTATGATTTGAAAATTCAAAGAGAGAAATCAAGATGCCAAGGAGAGAATAACTTCAAGCGACACGCATGGAGCTCCTGAGACAGTGCCTGGCTACTAGACGGTTCCCGAGGTGAGTTTCTATTTTTTATTTATGTATTTCATAAATTATTGATTTCTGTAGGCAAGGTCAACCCTGACCCTTAAAGATTGACCCTGACCTAGTTATGTCGACCTTGACCTAAAAAGGTCAACATAGACTGGAAGGTTTCTACCTTGTTTGGGGTGAGGTCATCCTTGACCCAAAAAGGTCGACATAGACCCAACAAAGTCAACCTTGACCTAGGAAGGTCATCCTTGACCTAACTAAGGTCAACCTTGACCTAGTCAAATTAGATTTACAAATGTGATGATGAGGAATACTGATATGATGTTTGTTTGTGCTGACAGGATTTGGTTCATCTCCGAGAGCATCCCTTTGGAGGGTTACTAGCAGTAATCAAAGAGAAACTATCTGAGTTGAGCGAGGATGAGATGCAGTTACTGAGAGATGTAGGGCTATACTGGGTGGTAGTCCAACCACATATTAGACTACACAAAACCATGCTATTGGCTCTGATAGAGAGGTGGGATGAGGATACATACTCCTTTCATCTTCCCTCAGGTGAGATCACTATGACATTATAGGATGTCTACAGAATCTTGTAGCTTCTGATTCGAGGCAAGCCTATCAGATCAAGAGCACAACAAGTTTATGAGGAAATCCTTTTAGATGTAGAGTATTGTTTAGGATGGGTTCCACAGATGTGAACGTGGTTAGATCAGATCACCTTATCATCCATACTGGCAGGCCCTACACCTTTAGTATGGAGAGTGATGTTATGTATATTGTCCTTGGTTTTGGTGCCCAACACAAAGGGTACAGTCTTTTGTGCACTTTTCACTCATCTTGTACAGAGCATGGAGAGAGATAGGATCATGTTCTTGTGGGTTCACAGTATGCTAGCCCAGCTATACCATGAGCTATGTCAGCTACTTAGATATTAGAGTGAGAGTCTTTCGGTATGTATACTTTTGCAGATTTGGTTGTTTGAGCATTTCACATGTACATGACCATAGGGTGTTCTAGTGATGGTAGATGCTAGCACATCAAGAGGCTTTGCTTATCCTCTAAGAGATGTGTGGCAATTCAGAGATATCCTCTATTGGAGGGTATGTCTAGACCATATTCCAGGCACAGATGTGATATGGAGACCCTATTACCGGATGACATAGTGGCCAAATACGTGACACCAGATGAGACATTCATAATAGTGTAAGCTGCTAGAGGGTCATTAGAGTCATACAATGATGCCATACTACTATGATCGAGTGATGAGATAGTTTGGCCTTTTACAAGGAGTCCCCAGAGCGGTACCTCGTTATGCACATCCAACGAGCTACTATTAGAGACTCGGTGCCATACGCTGACCATCAGTAGCAGACATAGTATATAGTAATGCTGATGAGATAGAGGATATAGAGGTACCATCAGATGTGGCCTACTTAGGCATGAGCTGAGACTACATTAGGTATTGGAGTCTAAAGGTGTAATACCCCAAAAATGGGCTATACATTCATTAACCTCCTATATCGACACCTCGAATGAAATCGATACAAAAGTCCTAACCTAAGGTACATCCGCACATTATCGAATCCTAATTGATTTTTATCTTAATTCTGCATCAAGGAATATTTCCTAAATATTCCTAATTGATCTAATTATCTTTAATTAAATATTATTTGGCGATAAACGTTATTATTTATCCTAAAGTTGATTAATTGAATATGATGAATATTTAATTAATTAGATTAATATTGCCACTTAATTATTTAATTAGATTTAATTATATTTATTCCTAATTAATATTATTTTATTTGACAATAAATCAAATTTGCTAAAAATAATCAGTTGAATTCTTATTTAATTGATTAAATTAAATTGTCAAATTTAATAATATAGTTTTGGAATAAAATTTGATTAAAATAATTGATTAGCCCATAAATCAATTATTTTAAATATATTTTAAATATTATTTGGCGATTAATCATATTTATCCTAAAGTCGATTAATTGAATATGATGAATATTTAATTAATTAATTTAATTCTGCCACTTAATTATTTAATTAGATTTAATTATATTTATTCCTAATTATATTATTTAATTTTGACAATAAATCAAATCTCCTACGAATAATTGATTAAATCCAAGTTGTCAATATTTAATAATATAGTTTTGAATAAAAGTTTGATTAAAATAATTGATTAACCCACAAATCAATTATTTTTAAATTTAAAATCAGTTAAGTTGAAGATAAATCACTTTATTTATTTAATTAATTCATGATTATTTGTGCACATTCAAAGAGCAGTTAAACTTTAAATCAAAAAATCAATTCTAGTTGTTATCTTTTCGAAACTCAACATCTATTTTGAGTTCAAAGTTTATCTAAACTTCTGATTTGAGTTAAAAAGTTGTTCTTGCATGATTTTGCATGATTTTATGAGTTATCTATTTCTAATTTCTTGTTAACTCAAAAATCAACCTAAGTTCATCAAGAGTGATTTATGACTTTTTCCATGCACCCTCAAGCCCTAGATTTCTATAAAATCAAGGTTCAGCTCTTTACAAATCATCCAAAGAATTTGCATACTTACTCTGGCGAATTGACATCAGAGGAATCATCAAGCTTCTTACAAATCAACATTTTGTGAGATCAATTTTGTTTTCAATCCATTCTAGTTTCATATTTCATATCATTGTTAGCTTAATTTGCATATCATTTCAATCCACGTAGATTAATTTATTACCAGTTTTTCTCATCTTATTGCATCAAAAATAAAAATAAATAGATTAATTTGCATTCATATTTTATTGCTTTCATCATTTAAATCCTTCGTGTAGGTGTTGCATTGTCACTGATCTCGATCTAATATGAGAATACCATACTCACACCTACTAGAAGGCAGTAAATCGCCTGGTTAGCTATATTGTTCTTATTTGCAAATTTTTATTTTTGCTAACCTCTAATGTTTTATTGAAGTGTTGTGTCTACAGCTAGGTACAGAATTCACACCCACATTTCTGGCGCCCACCATGGGGCAATCGACCTTTACATGTTGGTTTTGATTTTATTTTTTTTGGAGCTAAAACCCTAAAGTTTCAAAGATTTAATTGGAATTTTGGTCTGAAATTGTTTTTGCAAGTTGGAGACATATCATGGAAGTTTCAATAAAAAATTTAGAATTTTCTGAGATGTTTTGAATTTTAAATAATTTTTTCTTGATTTTCCCAAAAAAATTAATTTTTGATGCAAATCAGCATATTTTTTAAAAAAATTTACATTTTTGGAAAGCTCTTTAAATTCTACTAGGGGTCGATTCTTTTTGTTTTAAATTTTGATGCAATATAATAGCTCAAATAGTCAATTTACAAAAATTGGTCTATTTTGGTAAAATGGGTCTCTAGGGCACAAATGAAGAGATTTTTCTAAAATTTTTACATTTTTGGAAAGCTCTCTATTTTTTAGTAGGGGTCTTTGTTTTTCATTTCTATTTTTGTGGCCGAAATCATATCAAAAAAATTAGATCTTGTTGACTAGGTCAAATGCAACAAAAAATAAAATTTTGTGATGGGTATGCACTTATTTTTCACATGGTTCAATGAATGATGAGTTGTCATTTGGATTAGTTGCTGGTTATTATTGCTCCTAATAATTTATTTTTAGATCTAACCCTAGGGTTTTCATAAGTTGAATATACGTTGCATATCTTGTTTGCTTGTTTTCTTGTTGGAGAGTTTGTGGCTTGCTTGCACGGGATTGCTTAACAAAGCTAAAAATTAGGTAAAATCTACTAAGCACATTGTGAGGGAATTTAGGTATTCTACTAAATCTGAAAAAATTTCAATTTGGACATAAAATGAATATCTCGCGTGTCTAGCTTGAGTGCCTTTCTTGCTTTCATAAATCAGACTTCAATTTTTGGGCTATAAAATGAACATAGATTTGCTTTTTGCATATCTGTTACACATAGTAAATAGGCCCTATGAACACTATTTATGGATGATCTTGAGAGATTGAGCTTCTTTCGCTTGTTTATTCATGCGAAGCTCCTCTTGATGAAGGATCCCCTTGTAGGTAGGGAAGGTACTGAGAAAGTCTCATGTTCTACTAAATTCGCGTGTCTTCAACTTTTGATTGATACATTCTCTCTCTGGATAGGTTGATAGATCATAAGCGGTTGACATCATAGATCTTTGTGAGATAATCTTGGTCTTAGCGTGTCGAATTAATCTGTTTGCTTTGTCTTGGTGAAGTGAAGAGGTTAGGGGATTATGCTCTACTTCCTTTTTGGATAGTACCAGAATTTGATCTAGTCCCCCTATGGTATCTTTTGTGACTCACCTTTAGAGAGGGTTAACCGTAGTGGACATTCCCTTAATTGAGTCAACCACATGGATGGAACCTCAAGTGGTAATAGCCATTTTCATCATGGTAGTAGCAACCGCTATATAAATGTCCTTGTGGAGGAAATCTTCACAGGTGTGGTCTATTGTTGGGCTGTCAAATCTCCCTAGTAGCTCCTAATTGATTAATTTCTCAGACTGTGTCAAAACCCCAGTGCACCTGGACTGGAGTTTTCCCTCTTGAGATCACAAAAGTTGCAAAGTCAGACCATCACTACAAACCCTAGTCAGGCCAATTTTTTTTATTTTTCTAGGAATATGTGTGCTATTGAAAAACTTTTTGGAACATACATAATAAGCACTTCTAGGGATTAGCACAATAAGTCACTATTTCTTGTTCATGTGCAAGGTTGCTTTTGCCCTTGTTCATTGTTTTCAGACGATTGTTTGCTTCCCTTGTTTACTAGTTTGTGTGCTTGATATCTTCTTTGTTACTTGAGACAAACTTTTACACAGATCTTCAAAAATTGGATAGAAAAATTTGCAAACAAACTAGTACTGAAAATTGAAAAATTGCAAATCTAAAGCAAAAATCCTTTTTGGTATCAAAATTCATCCTAAAATTTCAAAACTCGTATCAAAGCCAAAGTCAAAGTTGTTAGAGATTGGTCAAATTTGTCAGAAATCCAATTTTACAGCCTATTTCCAAAATCTATCAAACAAATCATTGTGTCAAGAACATAGCAGAACCTATAACGAATACATTCATTTTCCTAAAGTGGTCACTTGAGTCTGATTTAGGTTTCTGATTTATCAATTTGAGTCTTTTTCATCTTGTGTCAAAACCTTGTCAGAATTATCTTCAAAATTCAATCTTTTTACTAAATGACTAAGTGTTGTGAGCTCATGCTCACCATCTGTTGGGCGTCTACCCACACTACTATGGCATACTATCCTTCATTTACATCTAATCTATTCTTTAATCACTTCAATCTTAACAAGGTTGCATCATTTGATCTTCTAGAATCAATTCATTCTTTAGTTGTCTTCATCTTATTCTTTGGCTTCACCCAAGGTTAATGGTGGAAACCAGAGCTTCGTCACACAAGAAATCTAGAGAGGTATCCCATACAATACCTTTGAATACTCTCTAGGCCCCAACTCTTGAACAACTCTACAATTCTGGTCTTTACGAAGATGACGGTCTTGGCAATTTTCAATTGAAAACTAGTTACATACCCCCTCCATCAACTCATGGAGGTAATCAACAAACCCCACCTCAATCTAATTCAGGGAGCCCTAAAACTCCTAACATGTCTCACAGAGGGACACATCATGGGTCTCAAGGACACCAATCTCAACACAGTATGGATCGAGAACCTACACCTTCTGAAATTGTTCGATATCAAAATGATGATGACTTCAAAAGAATGATGAAACATTTCTTGAAGGAAGATAGAGAAGCATACTTTCTAGAGTTAGCTCATCAAGGAGCTAAACTTCCTCCAAACTTTAATGTGGAAGATATCATTACACATGAGGAAGAAACTCCTATCACAGCTATGATGAAACAGATGCATGACATGCAAGTCAAACTTAACAAACTTGAGAAAGAAAAGGAAGCTAAAGAGTTCTCCATGGAGGCTCTATGTCCTTTTCCATTTGATAAAGACTTGTACATGCCGCCATTCCTAAAAAGAGTGGAGATACCTAAATATGATAAGTATGATGGAAACTCTAACCCTCAAGATCATGTCAAAGAATTATGTACTCAACCTATTGAGTTTATGCATGATCCAACCTACTTAATGCATCTTTTCACTCGATCTCTGGGAGGAGAAGCCATTCATTGGTTCTCTAGAATGCCCCCTACTATCAAAATTTTTGAGGAGTTAAGCAAACTATTCTATCAACAATACTCCTACACTATTCAACATCCAGTCACCATGATCGACATCTGCAATCTAAAAAAATATTCAGGAGAACCATTCCTGACATTTCTCAAGAGGTGGAGGAACCAATTTTCTCTATATGCTAGACCTATTCCAGAAACTAAGAAGTTGGAAATCTTCATCAACAATCTTGTTCCAGAAATCAACTACCCTTTACAAATGAAAAATCATACATCTTTTGACAAGATGGTAGATAATGCGATCAAAATTGAGAAAGTACTTGTGCAAAAAGGAAACATGTCACTTCAAAAAGACAAGTATGAATCTGGATCTAGTTCTAAGGACAAGAACGAAAATTGGAACAAGAATAAAGGTGTTGTCACAGATGGCATTGTTGATAATATCCGTGCCCCATCTAAGGCACCTTCTTTCAATCTTACTATTGGTACCCAAGCCATCAAAGCTTCTGAAGCCAAAGCCATGGAGTCCAAAAAAAATTCATATGATTACAAACCTTGTCTACATATCCTAATCGCAAATTCACTCCTCTTGGAGAATCCTTGGAATCTACCATGAAAACTGTATTGGCAAACAAAATCATCTACTTGCCTGAGATGAAAGTCTTTGATCCAAAACCTAAACTAAAATGGTGGAGAGAGAATGCTTTCTATGAATTCCATCGCAATAAAGGTCATAAGACTAATAACTATATTCTCTTGAAGCATATTATACAAGACAAAATTGATAATGGCGACATCATGATTGACAATCATAAGAGCAATAACGATCATACAACATTCATAGAACCATTTCCTAAACATGGTAAAGAAGATTCTTCTTCTCAACCTAATATGGGTGCTAAAGTCAATTATGCCTACTCAGGAAACAATGTTGTTATCAATATGGTTGAACCATGCCTATCTGAGCATTGCAATGTCATCACAATTGTAAGAAGAGATAGAGATAATCAATTAGCTAATGTAGTTACTCGGTCACAAGCTCAGGCACACCTACAAGGACAAATACCAAATTCATCAAATGTCCCTAAGGTGTCTTTCAATCTTTCATCTGCTTCTAAATAGAAGGCTACATCTAAATCTTCAAATCCTAAAGACATGAGGCCTACTTCATACAGTATTGTCCAACAACTCCAGCACACAAATGCTAAAATCTCCACGTTTGAGTTGCTTTGGATATCTCCAGCTCATATAGCCATTCTAGACAAAGCTCTGCTCAGATCCAATGTTCCTGATGACCTTGATTTAGAGAGATTCTAGACTATGGTTGGTCATCTTACATCTCCACAGTACATTTCCTTTTCAGAGGAAGATGATAACTCCTTGAGTCATCCGTATAACTAGCCTTTTCATATTGAAGTCTTGATCCAAAACCATCGTGTCAAATGTGTTTTGATAGATGGAGGCGCTAGCCTAAACATTTGTTCTTTCAGCTTGATTACACAATTGGGATTTTTAGAAATGGCCATTGATCCCAGGAAGAAGATAAGTATCAAAGCATATGATGAGCAAGAAATATCTTCTAAGGGAACTATTTTCCTACCTATCAGAGCAAGTCCTGTCATCAGAGATACTATATGTAAAGTTCTTGATCTACCTTTGGCTTACAATATCCTCCTAGGAAGACCCTAGATACATGACATGAAATCCATTCCCTCTACATTCCATTAGTGTTTGAAATTTCCTTATGAAGGAGTTGAGGTGATGATTCCAACTGATCTGTATACAACTTGTAATACATTGAAAGAGAGTGCAAATAAACTTGTTCCCAATAATAGAGAATCTTCCACTAAGCAGCTAGACGTTTCTTCAACCTCCAAGATGGAAGACATTGTTAAAGAGGTTAAAATCAAAGAAAATGGTATGGGAGAATATACTATAGAGCTAGTCTTATCTTTGACATCTCTTCCTATCTCTCCTAAGTCTTATGGACAAACTCTCAAATAGTCCAAGCTTGAATTTAAAGAACCTCTTGAAGCATATAAAGGAAATTTTGTTGCAGAACAAGTATCTAAATAGGATTTTGAAGAAGATGAAGCTATGCTCACATGGCTATACAAAGATGAACCTAAATCTCAAGTTGTCCAAAAATGTGATGCTAAAATATTGAATATCCCGTCTAAGTCATATGGCCCAGGGGATAAATTGATTACAAAGATGGGATATAAAGGAAAAGGACCTCTAGGACTACAGGGTAAAGGTCTTCTATCACCTCTTGATCATCTTGGCCGAGCAAACAAGAATACAACAGTTCTAGGACACATGAAGAAGCCTTTCTATCTCAGCAAGAACTCCCCGCATGTTCTAGAACAAATTGAGCCTTCCGTAGCAAATCAACTAAAGGGGGAAAAAATTGAACAATCTGATAGTGATGATTCAGAAACTACTGATGAGCTCATTCCTTATGAGTGTCTTCCTAAAGAAATAAAAGACCTCCTTGGAGCTGAAGATGATCCAATAAAAATAATTAATGTAGTAGAAACACAAGAACCTACTATAGAGCAAGAGATAGTTGCTATTGGAAATATTCAGGAATTAATCGAGTTACTGAGAGGGGAGGGGTGAATCAGTAACTCCAAATTTTCTTTCAATTACAGATGTATTAACATGTAATTTACTTTAACCTTTGCATACAGAAAGCATGAAACTTAAAAAGATTCACAACAGTGACACATAGATTTGGTTACCCAGAAACCTTCCAAAAGAAAGTAAAACTGGGGTGGGGATGGAACCCACAAAGCTTTAATACTGCAGAATAAAGTTGGCCGGTTAAGGCTTACAATTTGATCACTTCTGATGATCTGCCTTGTTAGGAGCAATAAGGATTGCTAAATCCACCCTGTTAAAGGATTTACAAACATACAATGAAGTATGCACTCGGTAAAGAGATTTTACAAAAGACTGTTAAGTCTACCCGGTTAAAGGATTTAGTACTAATTCACCTGTTAGGATGAAACAGTAGATCTCTTGCTTTGCAACTGGATTGCTGATTGAGATTCGCTGATGTACTAATCACCTTCTGTGATGAATTTGTCTTTGCTATTCCTTATACTGCTGAAGCCCTTTGTAATTCGCTTATCTCTGCATTTCTTTCTTTTTCACATATATTCTTCTTACATGCATCTTGACATTTTTACAACATTGTTTATATACAAGTCTTAAATAATTAATTACAATTACAATTACAAAGTCGGCTTGACAAATAAACATAAGTGCTACTTGTAATACCCCAAAAATGGGCTATAAGTTCATTAACCTCCTACATCGACAAATCGAACAAAATTGACATCAAAGTCCTAACCTAAGGCACATCTAAACATCATCGAATCATAATTGATTATCTTAAATTTTGAATCGGGGAATATTCCTGTAATATTCCTAATTATCTTAATTATCTTTAATTTAATGATTATTTGGCGATAAATCACATTTATCCTAAGTTTGATTAATTGAATATTTTCATATTTAATTAATTAGATTTAATATTTGCCACTTAATTGTGTAATTAAATTTAATTCTATCTATTATTAATTGTATTATTTAATTTTGACAATAAATCAAAATTCCTATCTTTAATTGATTAAATTCTTATTTAATTAATTAAAGCATGTTGTCATTATTTAATAATATAATTTTTAATAAAAGTTTGATAAAATAGTTAATTAACCCATAAATTAATTATTTATTTTCAAAAATCAGTTGAGTTGAGGATAAATCACTTTATTTATTTATTTAATTCTTAATTCTTATGCATATTCAAAAGAAACAGTTAAACTCCAAATCAGAAAATCAATGCAAGTTATTGACTTTTTGGAACTCAACATTCTTTTGGAGTTCAAAAAGCTGATCTAAACTCTAATTTGAGTTAAAAAGCTGTTTTTGCATGTTTTTGCATGATTTTGAGAATTAACTATCTTTCATGATCAGATAACTCAAAAATCAAGATGAGTTAATTTGAGTGATTTATGGCTTTTCCCATGCACCTCCAAAGCCTTCGATTTCTATAAATTAAGGCTTTAACTCTTCACAAATCATCTCATATTTTGCACAATCAAACTGGAGAATTGGAATTGAAGAATCAAAGCTCTTGCGAATCGACATCTTTGTGAGATCAATCTTATTTTTGCATTCATATTTCATATCATTGTTAGATTAGCATAGCATATCAATTTCATATTAGCATAATTTCATATTAGTTTTTCATTCATTCTTATTGCATAGAAAATATCAAAAAAATAGATTAATTGCATTTATTCCATATCTAGAATTGCATTCAAATCCTTCGTTTAGGTGTCGTCTAGGTCACTGATCTCGATTACAATCTGAGAACATTAATCTCGCACCTATTAGAAGGCCGTAAATCGCTTGGTTAGATAGTTTTCAATTTTGCACGATTTTGATTATCATTAACCTCTAATGTTTTACTGAGTGTTGTGTCTACAAATTAGGTACAATTTTCACACACACATTTCTGGCGCCCACCGTGAGGCAACCCACCTTTGCCTTCTGGTTTTGATTTTTTTTGAGCTAAAACCCCAAAGTTTCAAATATTTAATTTTATCTCCCAAACGACTTGGAACTTTGGTCTGAAATTTTTTTTTCAGGTTGGTGACATGTCAGGAAAGCTACAGTAAAAAATTTAGAATTTTCTCAGTTGTTTTAAATTTTTAATAATTTTTTCTTGAAATTTAGGAAAAAATTAATATCTGACGCAAATTAGCATATTTTTTGAAAATTTTTATATTTCCAGAAATCTCTTTAAATTCTACAGGGGGTCCATTCTTTGTGTTTTAAATTTGGACATGATATAATAGCTCAAATAGTCAATTTACAAAAACTAGTCTATTTTGATAAAATGGGTCTCTAGGGCACAAATGAAGAGATTTTTCTAAAATTTTTGCATTTTTGGAAAGCTCTTTATTTTTTAGCAGGGGTCTCTATTTTGAATTTCTATTTTTGTGACCAAAATCATATCAAAGAAATTAGATCTTGTTGACTAGGTCAAATGCAGCAAAAAAAAATAAAGTTTTGTGATGGGTATGCACTTATTTTTTTACATGGTTCAATGAATGATATGAGTTGTCATTTGGGTTGATTGCTAGTTATTATTACTAATAATAATTGATTTTTAGAGCTAACCCTATGGTTTTCATAAGTTGAATATATTTTGCATATCTTGTTTGCTTGTTTGCTTGTTGGAGAGTTCGTCACTTGCTTGCATGGAAAAGCTCAACAAAAATTGCTAAAAATCAAGTAAAATCTACTAAGCACGTTGCAAAGATCCCAGGTATTCTCCTTCATTTAATAATATTTTGATTTGGGACTTAAAATAAATCTCTTATGTGTCAAGCTTGTGTGCATCTTTTCATGCTTTTGATCTATTTCTACACACTTGCATAATTGATACTAGGTTGTGAACCCTTAAGGATTCATTAAGTAGTCTTACAATACTTGTGATTGATCTTGATTGCTATCTTGGGTTATTGGACTTGCTAATCCACCGGCCCCTCATTTCCGCCCCGTGGTTGCAATCTCAGCGCCATAAAGGGGAGGGGTCAACAGGACAGAAGCGTTAAATGTTCCACTTGGCAACCCTTTTGTGCTTTTAGGAACTCACTTGATTTCTAAGTTGGGGACTCATTTTTAGCTTGTGTGAGGTGTTAAGTGTTCCACCTTGTGGACTCATCTCATATTCACTTTAAGTGTTAAGTGTTCCTCTTTCTACTTTTTGGGTACTTTTGGTAGATTTACTTTCGGGAATATATCTGTGCTCACATAGTAATTAGGCCCTATGAACACTATTCGTGATTCTTGAAAGATTGGATTCCCAGCAAAATCCTTCTTGATGATAGAATCCTTGTAGGTAGGGAGGATACTTAGTGCGTTTCACATTCAACTTGGTTAGTGCATCCTCTCTTATTGATCGACACATTCTCTCTCCGGAGAGGTTGATAGATCACGTAGGGTTGATATCACGAGCTTTGGTGAATCAAAATTGGTTAGTGTGTCTTCTCTTATTGATTGATACATTCTCTCCCCGGAGAGGTTGATAGATCACTTGGAGTTGATATCACAGACCTTGGTGGAACAAAACTTTGTCTTAACGTGTCGGATTAATCTGCTTGTTTTATTTGGGTTAAAAGTGAAGAGGTGTCAAAACCTTGAATCTGGAGCCAAGTCCCCTTGTGGTATAAATCTGTGAGTCATCTTTAGAGAGGGTTAACCGTAGCAGACAATCCCTTCACAGGGCAAACTGCGTTGATGGAACCTCAAGCGGTCATAGCCATTTTCGCCGTGGTAGTGACAGCCACTATATAAATGTCCTTGTGGAAGAAATCTCCACGGGTATGGTTCATTGTTGGGTTGTCAGATCTCCCTAGCAGCTCTTGAAGATTAAGTTCTCAAGCTGTGTCAAAACCCTGGTGCACTGGGATTGGAGTTCACCCCTTTGAATCATAAAAGTTGCAGAGTCAAACCATTACTAAAAACCCTAGTGAGGCCAATTTTTCATTCTCAGGTATATGTGTGTTATTGCAAAACTTTTCAGAACATACACAATTAGTACTCTCATGGATTAGCACAATTTGGTCACTCGATTGTTCATGCGCAAGGTTGCTTTTTCCCTTGTTCATTGTTTTCAGACGTGCTTGGAATCACTTGCTTGCTGTTCTGCGTGCTTATTTATCTACTTGGCTATTAAAAATGATCAAATCTAGTATAACCTTCAAAATTTGGATAGTACAATTTGCAAACAATCCAAAACTGAAAACCTTAAATTTTGCAAAAATTGACGTAAAGTTCTTTTTGGAGTCAAAAGTCATTTCAAGAAGTCAAAAGTTGTACGAGTTTTGTCAAGTGTCAGTTCAGTATTACCCAAATGTCGTATGAGTTTAGCAACTATCATTTCATAGGCTACCCAGTGTTGTACAAGTCTGCAGAGTGTCATTTGGAAAAATTTGAGAGTTATCAGAAATTGTCAAATTGCAAGATATCCAATGTTTCCAGCCTAGTTCCAGAATCTGTCAAAAATATCATTGTGTCAGGAATAGAGCAGTAGCTATTGAGAATTCTACCATTTTCTGAGTTTGATCTTTTGAATCTGATCTAGTCTTCTGTTTGATCAATTTGAGTCCTTTTTATCTCGTGTCAAAACCTTGTCATAACTATCAATCTTCAATCAATCAATCTTCAAAAACAAACTAGGTGTTGAGAACTCGTGTCCACTATCTTTTGGGTGATCTATCCCATACATCCAGGGCACAGTTTCCTTCACCCACATCTCATCAGATCTTTAAAACTATCATAATCTTGACAAGGTTGCGTCATTAGATTTTCTCGAATCAAATTGTTCTTCAGTTATCTTCATCCTTTTCTTCTGTTTCATTCAAAGTTAATGGTGGAGACCAGAGCTTCTTCACACAAGAAATCAGAAGAAACATCTCAGAACTTACTTTTGACCAATACCCCGGGTCCAACTCTTGAACAATTCATCAAGTCAGGTATCTACGAAGATGATGGTCTCGGTAACTTTCAATTAAAAACTGATTACATACCTCCTCTATCAACTCACAGAGGTAATCAACAAACTCCTCCTCAATCTATTCCAGGGAGCCCAAAAACTCCTACCATGTCTCAAGCAGGGACAAACCATAGTTCTCTAGGAGGAGGATCCTAGGGACACCATTCTCAACATAATGCCGACCAAGACCCTACACCCTCTGAAATCCATCGGTGTCAGAATGACGATGAATTCAAAAGAATGATGAGGCATTTCTTGAAAATGGATAGAGAGGCATACTTTTTGCAATTAGCCCAAGAAGGAGCTAAACTTCCTCCTCACTTCAATGTCGAAGATATCATCACGCATGAGGAAGAAACTCTGATGATGGCCATAATGAACTAGCTGCACGCTATGTAGGTCAAAATGAATAAAATTGAGAAAGAGAAGGAACCCAAGGAATTCTCCATGGAGGCCCTTTGTCCTTTCCCTTTTGACAAAGACTTGTATATGCCTCCATTCCCAAAAAGAGTGGAGATACCAAAGTATGACAAATACGATGGACACTCTGATCCTCAAGATCATGTCAGAGAGTTCTGTACGCAATCCATGAAATTCATGCATGAACCGACTTATCTAATGCATCTTTTTCCTAGATCCTTGGGAGGAGCATCCATTCAGTAGTTTTCAAGATTAACTTCTACGATCAAAACTTTTGAGGAATTGATTAAATTGTTTTATCAACAATATTCCTACAATATTCAACATCCAATTACCATGATCGATATCTGTAACCTCAAGCAATATCCAGGGGAATCATTCCTAACTTTTCTCAAGAGGTGGCGAAAGAAGTTTTCTTTATATGCTAGACCAATTCCTAAAATGGAGAAACTTGAAATCTTTATCAATAACCTTGTTCCAGAGCTCAACTATCCATTACAAATGCAAGATCATGTATCTTTTGATAAAATGGTGGATAATGCAATCAAGATTGATAAAGTACTTGTCAAGAAAGGAGAAATCACACTTCAAAAGGACAAGTCTGAATCTGGATCTAGCTCAAAAGATAAAAACAAGAGCTGGAATAGAAACAAAAGTATCATCTCTAACGGTGTTGTTGACACTATCCACACCCCATCAAAGGCACCGGCCTACAATCTCACCCTTGCCACCAAAGCCATTGAAGCTTCAGAGCAAAAATCTGTTGAACCATCTCCAAAAAAGCCATTCAAATGATGGGATAATAAATGAAAGTTTACTCCCTTGGGAGAATCTTTGGAATCTGCTCTGAGGACCCTGATAGCTAATAACATGATCTCTTTACCACCAATCCAAAAACCTGATCCAGATCCAAAACCATGTTGGTGGAAAGATAATGAATTCTGTGCTTTCCATCGAACTAAAGTCCACAGAACTAATGGATGCTTCCATTTGAAGCATACCATTCAAGACTTGATAGATCAAGGGGACATCACAATCGATAATCCTACCAGCAATAATGATCACACAGCATTTACAGAACCTTTTCCACAACATGGCAAGGGAGTTTCCACTTCTCAGCCTAACATGGGGGCAAAAGTCAACTATGCCTACCCTAGAAATGATGCTATCATCAATATGGTGGAACCATGCCTCTCTGAGAGCTGTAATGTCATCATGATTGTATGAAGAGATAGAAATCATTCCTCAGCTAATGCAGTTACCAGATCACAAGCTCAGACGCATCTGAAAGGACAAACACCAAATTCATCTGATGTCCCTAAGATACCTTTCAATCTCACATCTGCTTCTAAACAGAAGGTTGCCTCAAAATCTTCCAATCCAAAGGATACCAGACCTACATCTTACAGCATCGTACAAAAACTCCAGCATACCAATGCCAAAATCTCTATGTTTGAGTTACTTCGAATATCTCTAGCTCACAGAGATATCCTAGACAAAGCTTTGCTCAGCTCTAATGTTCCTAATGATCTAGATCTAGACAGGTTCCAGACTATGGTTGGTCATCTAACATCTCCGCAATATATCTCCTTTTCAGAAGAGGATGACAACTCCCTAAGTCACCCACATAATCAGCCCTTGCACATAGAAGTCTTGATCCAGAACTGTCGAGTCAAATGTGTGTTGATAGATGGGGGCGCAGGCCTCAACATTTGTTCTTACAACTTAATCACACAGTTGGGATTCTCAAAGATGGCTATTGATCCTCGAAAGAAGATCACCATAAAAGCCTATGATGAACAAGAAAGAGCTTCTAAAGGCACCATTGTCTTACCCATCCGGGTGGGTCCAATCATCAAAGATACCACATGTCAGGTGCTCGATCTACCATTGGCTTATAATATCCTTCTAGGGAGACCCTGGATCCAGGAAATGCAAGCCATTCCTTCTACATATCATCAATGCTTGAAATTTCCCTATGAAGGAGTGGAAGTTACTATCCCAGTAGATCTGAATACAACTTGCAATACATTGAAGGAAAGTGCCGATAAGCTTGTTCCCAACAACAGAGAATCTTTCATCAAGCAACAAAATGTCACTTCCACATCTAATATGGACGACATTGCTAAAGATATCAATATCAAAGAAAATGGGATGGGAGAATACACTATAGAGCCAGTCTTGTCTCTGACATCTCTCCCAATCTCACCTAAGTCGTATGGCCAATCCTTGAAGCAGTCTAAATCAAAACCTAAGGAACCTATGGAAGCATACAAAAGACATTTTGTGGTGGAGCAAGTATCCAAACAAGAATTTGAAGAGGATGAAGCTGTGCTGGCATGGCTATATAAAGAGGATTCTGAATCTAAAATTGTTCAACCTAGTGAATCTATAGCACCTACAATCCCTGCTAGTTCATATGGTCCAGGAAACAAATTGATAGCCAAGATGGGATATTCCGATCAAGGACCTCTAGGAATTAGGGGAAAGGGTCTTGTGACCCCCATTTCACATATTGGTCGAGCCAAAAATGATACTGGTGGCATAGGGTTTAAGAAGAAACCCTATCATCTCAAAGGTGGTTGTTCTCATGTCATAGAACAAATTGCACCAGGAGATCCCCTTCTTAAGAAAGAAGACATAGAACCCTCTGATGATGATTCAGATAGCTCTGAGCTTATCCCCTATGAAAAATTGCCTAAAGAGATCAAAGATCTTCTTGATGATACAGATGATCCTATCAGAAGAATTAATGTAGTAGAAATACAAGAACCTACTGTAGCACAAGAGATGGTTGCACCACAAGAACCAGCCAATCTCGAAGGCAATCAAACTGATCAAGAAGCAGGGGGTAGTTATTCTGACACTGATTCCCATGAATATGAATTCAAGTCAGAGACTGAGGGTAATCCTTCTTGGGGTATTCATCCTGATTTCACACATTTTCTAAGATTTCCTAGAGATTCTGAATCAGAAGATGAGTCAAATGATTATGAATGGGGTGCCATTCCAGAAGAAGATGAGCTTATAACAAAGAAATCTATTGATGTTATTCACCAATATGTCTCTCAACCCAACGTAAGTCTAGAGCGAAACAATGAACTTAACGTGTCTGATCCACCTATGGCTGAAGAAGACTCCCATGATGACGTTGAGCCTATTCACGAATTGAACATTTTGAACTATCATATCACCTTTGAACTTGAGCGTCAGGTTAGGACCAATGATGACATATCCACATCTGTGAACACCATATCCCAAGCCTTTCCCACTTTGACTATCCAACACCCTGATCTTATCAACCAAACTTCCACAAACCCCAACCATTGTATGTATACCTTCCCAAATGACTATGCCCTTGCCTGCTACCTCAATGCAGTTGAGCCTATGAGTACTTCCATCAGTGAACTGAGCGTCAGCATGACCGAGTCGGACATCAAATATCTTAGTCAGAAAAACAAGAGTAAAAAGAAAAAGAAAAAGAGTTCTGAGGGTGAAAACCACTTTGTGGCAGTCTCAGAACCGACAAAAGTAAAAAGAAAAGACGTATCTGAAGGTGAAAACCTCT
This sequence comes from Chamaecyparis obtusa, assembly GCA_027943335.1. Classification (NCBI taxonomy): domain Eukaryota; kingdom Viridiplantae; phylum Streptophyta; class Pinopsida; order Cupressales; family Cupressaceae; genus Chamaecyparis; species Chamaecyparis obtusa. Next base: position 713,465 of record BSBK01003193.1, read on the forward strand.
CTGAGGCACCTAAGGATGAGATATTTGATGTCCTTCCAAGTCATTTACAGGATAGATCTCTAGTTCTGATTGAGCCAACTCAATCCATCAATTTGGGTACAACAGAGGAACCACAATTGGTACATGTAGCACAATCTCTATCAGATGAAGAGAAACAAAACTTCACTACCTTCTTATCAGAGAAAAAGATCAACTTTGCATGGAAATATTCAGATATGCCAGGATTGGATCCCAATCTCATTATGCACCATCTATCCATTGCTCCCGGAGTAAAACCAATCAAACAAAAATTGAGAAAGATGCATCCTCATGTCGCACTCTTAGTCAAAGCAGAACTAGAAACACTCCTAAAAGCTAGATTCATCCGTGTCATAGACTATGTTGAGTGGATTTCCAACATTGTACCTATTTCCAAACCAGATGGTTCAATCAGAGTATGCACAGACTTTAGAGACGTGAACAGAGCATGCCCTAAGGATGATTTTCCACTGCCTAACATTGATATGATAGTGGACATGACTGCGGGCTATGAAATTTATTCCTTAATGGATGGCTTTTCTAGATACAACCAAATCAAAATTGCTCCAGAAGATCAAGAGAAAATAGCTTTCACATGTGCGTGGGGAACTTTCTGTTGGAATGTTATGCCATTCGGACTCAAAAATGCTGGAGCTACATATCAAAGAGCAATGACATCTATTTTTCATGATATGATGCATAGAACAATGGAGGATTACATGGATGATACCTTGGCAAAATCCATGATTAGAACTGAACATCTAACAGACTTGAGCATGATCCTCGACAGAAAGGAAAAATTTAGTCTTCAACTAAATCCTAAAAAGTGTGCTTTTGGAGTCACTTCTGGAAAGCTCCTAGGATACATCGTCTCCAAGAAAGGCATTGAAGTTGATCCAGCTAAGGTCAAGGCTATAATAGAGATGCAACCTCCCACAAATATTAGTCAAATGAGGACGTTGCAAGGTAGAATTCAATCTATCAGAAGATTCATATCACAACTAGCGGACATCTCACAGCCTTTTACAAAAACATTACATAAAGGTGTGACCTTTGCATGGAATGAAGAATGCGAGAACAACTTTAAACATATCAAGAAGTATCTATCAAATCCACCTATATTGATGCCTCCTATTCATGGTAAGCCATTAATATTATATGTCTCCGCAACAGATACATCACTGGGGGCATTGCTAGCACAGCATGATGAGAACAAGAAAGAAAGAGCCATCTACTATATCAGCCGAACTTTAGTGGCCTATGAGAAGAACTACTCAATGATAGAGAAGGCATGTCTCGCTATGATCTTTGCATCACAGAAATTGAGACACTACATGTTAGCTCATACTACTCATTTGGTAGCTAAAATTGATCCACTGAAATATCTCCTAAGCAAAGCTGCCCTCACAGGTAGACTAGCTAAATGGGTCATGCTCTTGAGCAAATTTGACATTGAATATGTTGAAAGAAAAGCTATCAAAGGATAGGTCATCGCTAATCAATTAGCTGAAGCACCACTGTTTGATGATACACCCATGCAAATGGAATTTCCCGTTTCCTCTATCATGCACCTCTCTTCTCGAGCATGGCAATTATTCTTTGATGGCTCCTACACACAGAATGGATCTGGAGCAGGCATATTGTTCATTACTCCTCAAGGATACTCGATACCCAAAGCATTCAGATTAAAGTTTCCTTGCACAAACAATATTGCTGAATATGAGGCACTTCTCAATGGTATGAAAATGGCAATACAGTAGAGAGTTACAGAGATGCACATTCATGGAGACTCACAACTGGTCATCCACCAGGTCAATGATATGTACCAAACCAAAGATGAAAATCTCATTCCTTACAAGAGAATGGTCAATGATTTAAAGAAATACTTCATCTCTATCACATTTGAGCAAATACCCAGAATGGAGAATAAGGCTGCTGATGCAATGGCAACATTATCTACTCTTTTACAATAGCCTGAACATGAACTACGCTACGAGTTCCTGGTGGAAGCCCTATCCTACCCTGCATATGACTCACCTGAAACCCGCATGATCTGCACTGTTGTAGGTTATGACTCATCTCGCTACAAAAATTTGTTCTCCTATCTCCACGACCAACTCATCCCTGACTCCTTTAACCATTTTGAGAAATGAAACCTTATCCGATCTGCATCCCGATATGTCATCATTGGTAATGATCTGTACAAATGAGGTCTAGATGGTACACTGCTTAGATGTTTAGAACGGGAAGAGTCTCAACGTGCATTAGAGGAAGTCCATGAGGGTATATGTGGGTCACACTCGAATGGGTTAACGTTAGCTCAAAAACTTATTAGGGCTGGGTATTATTGGCCTGAAATGGAAAAAGAAGCTATTAAATTTGCAAAAAACTGTCAACAGTGTCAAGTACATGGCAACTTGATTCATGCTCCAGGGAGAGATCTGATTCCCTTTACTACACAATGGCCCTTTCAACAATGGGCATTTGATCTCATAGGTGCTATCCATCCGCACTCTTCTAATGGACATACCCATATAATCACAGCTACAGATTATTTTACAAAATGGGTAGAAGCAGTTCCTCTAACATAAGCAATGGGGAAACAGATCTCTATGTTCATCCTGAATGACATCATTTGCAGATATGGGATCCCTCACTCTATAATCACAGATAACAGGGGACAATTCAAAAACAAGGACCTAGATGACTTATGTGCCAAGTTCAAAATTACTCAACATTGGTCATCTATCTACTATCCTCAAGGGAACGGACAAGCTGAGGCTTCAAACAAAAATCTCCTGAAGATCTTGCACAGAACATTGAATAAAATAGGAAGAGACTGGCATTTGATGATCAATCCAGCTCTCTGGGCATACAGAACTAGTATCAGAACGCCTACAGGGGCTACACCTTTCGCTTTAGTTTATGGGTCTGAAGCGGTATTGCCTATTGAGGTTGAAATCCCATCACTCAGGATCAGAATGCATGGACTTGTCACTGATGAAGACTACAGAGTGTCTAGGTTACAAGAACTTGAACTACTAGATGAGCACAGACAAGCAGCGTATGATCATCTCAGAGTGTATCAGAAAAGAATTTCTAGAGGCTACAACAAGAAAGTCAGACATAGAGAATTTTAGGTTGGCGATCTAGTGTTGAGAGAAAATCCTAAAAATCAATCACATCGAGAACGCAAGGGGAAGTTCAAACCCAATTGGTTAGGTCCCTTTGTTATCATTGCTACTTTTGGCTCTAGTGCCTATCAACTCTCAATGACTGAAGGAGAACAGCTCCGAGAACCAATCAACGTTCTCCATCTGAAGAAATTCTATGCCTAAGGCATTCAGTGCTTGGTAAATGTCCTGAAAAAAATCTTAAAAATCAGAAAAAGTCCTGAAAAAATGAACATCTTGGTGAAAACCTAGCAATAGGCGCCTTGATGATTCACAAAAAAAATCAAAAAATATCAAAAGTACAAAAAAATCAAAAAATATCAAAAGTACAAAAAAATTGAAAAAATGAAAAATACAAAAAAATGAAAAAGAAGAAAAAAGTGCCTTGGTGAAAACCTGGAAACAGGCGCCTTGGTAGCAAAAATAGAATCTCTGCCAAGATGGTGAAAACCTGGCAAACAGGCGCCACTTGTTCCAAAATGCTCCATCTATCAGCACAATCTTGGTCTTTCCCAGCTTTCAGTCTTGCTTTAGTTTGTACATATCTACCAGTTTGTTTCTGCATATCCTAGTTTCAATAAGTTGGTCTGTACACCAATCAGCTCAAGCGTCTGTATCCTATCAATGTTCAAAGTTGGGGGCAATCAATGTCATATCCTATGGTCTCCCATGTATCTTAGACATTTCCTATCCACTCAGAGTCCTTTGAAGCTTCAAGTTGAGTCAGTCAGTCTATCTCGTCTCCAGAAAGGATTTTGCATCAACAACAATCAAACATCAAACTCAAACTGAAAACAATCTGTGCTTCATGCTTTTATCTCCTTGTATGCTTACTGATTCGCATTGAGATTTTTGCATATTGTGTCCCTTTAAGCTCTTCGATGATGTCTTTTATAGAATTTAGAGAGTGATGACTGGGGGCATAATCTTTTCTTTGTCTTCTGCTTGTATGTGAAAATGTAACATCTTTGGAACTTCTGGATTGAAATGGTGTCTGACTGTAAGAGCCTCTATCTTGAATTGGATGGCCATGCGTACCTCGACCATTGATACCCAGACAATTCAAGGAAGTTTGATCTAACTATTACCTTTTTGAGTAAGTTCTTTCTCCTACTGTGGAACGCGATCTTGCCTAAGGATGTGAATGATAAAAGGGTCACTACGGGTAATTCACATTGGATTTAGAATAATCTCTTAGCTGTTTGATGTGTTTGTAATGCAAGGCGTACTCAGGTCATCACAATGTTTATGTTTTGATGCTTGTAAAAATTGCTATATCAAAATGGACATGATATTCAGGTCATCCTAGCGCTTGTGCCTTGGTGCTTATATCTAATCTGACATTCCGAAAACAAAATCAATATTCATATATCCATGGTTGATTGACCAGTGGGTGTTGTATTGATTCTTGCGCATACAAATCAATATTCATATGTCTATGGTTTCATGGCTAGTGGGCATTGTATTGATTTATCCGGTTACCTAAAAGTTCAATGATGATAACAAATCGACAAATGATCAGTGACTAGGTCCTCGGTCTTAGGTTGCATTTCATTTTGCATGTCTCATTTCATTTTGCATGTTGCATGATCTCACAATGATTAAATGAACTCCAATGCTTAAACAATTCTTCAAATCGCATCTTCCAGTCTAACAAGAGCTGAATCTCACATGAAGGTTCCTCCAATGAAATAGCAAGTAGAATCCTTTTTCGGGATCAAAATTCAAATCTGAGATCATTCATATTATTAACTACTTGCATATTCGACCTTCAATCATCACAGAAATCTAGTATTCAACTTAACTAATTATCTTAAATCACACTATCAAAATTTCAACTTGGTCAACCATGGTCAACTCATGGTCAAACCTAGTCAAATTCGGTCTCCAGGACCTTCCAAATGATGCAGAATGCGTTCTCGAACGTATATAACCACTTCTCAAATCAATTAACATGCTTCTAAACTATCAACGCTGACTTTTTCTTGTCAGATTTCAATTTTAATCCCGAAGGGGGCATGGTATTGCACATCATTCAAAGTCTGTAAATCTTAAATTCTATCGATCAAATCTATCAATATCTTTCATCAGTGATCAAGACAACAATCACATCTAGTCGCTGATTCATCAAAAGTCCTCATCACTTGGGGCAAATCTATCATCACTTGGGGCATATCAGATTCATCGATCCATATCAATCTGGTATTCTCCTAATCTTGTAAACTGTATTAGTTTTTGCAACCATCAGATCATAGTGTTCTTTCCTTGGTTCTTCGGCAACTGAAGGGTTCGGATGTGATACCTGCTAGTTCTACTAAGACAATCGAGTCTAGAACGGGTCACTCACTTCTTATCAATCCTAAGGTTCAGAATCAGGCATTTTGACACTTTTTCGCAATCATAGGTTCATTTGCTGCTACAGTGAACATTATCTTTGGTCATTCAAGACCTATTATCTCCATCTTAATTCAATATCAATCAACTCCTATCTCAATATCTTTCAATCGGTTTCTATCTTGAGATCGGTTTATCTTTTGAATCAGTTTCATATCTTTATCAAACACAGACTATCTTTGAACCACTGCGCTTCGCACAGTAATTCAAAGAGGGGCAAAATGTAATACCCCAAAAATGGGCTATAAGTTCATTAACCTCCTACATCGACAAATCGAACAAAATTGACATCAAAGTCCTAACCTAAGGCACATCTAAACATCATCGAATCATAATTGATTATCTTAAATTTTGCATCGGGGAATATTCCTAGTAATAGTCCTAATTATCTTAATTATCTTTAATTTAATGATTATTTGGCGATAAATCACATTTATCCTAAGTTTGATTAATTGAATATTTTCATATTTAATTAATTAGATTTAATATTTGCCACTTAATTTTGTAATTAAATTTAATTCTATCTATTATTAATTGTATTATTTAATTTTGACAATAAATCAAAATTCCTATCTTTAATTGATTAAATTCTTATTTAATTAATTAAAGCATGTTGTCATTATTTAATAATATAATTTTTAATAAAAGTTTGATAAAATAGTTAATTAACCCATAAATTAATTATTTATTTTCAAAAATCAGTTGAGTTGAGGATAAATCATTTTATTTATTTATTTAATTCTTAATTCTTATGCATATTCAAAAGAAACAGTTAAACTCCAAATCAGAAAATCAATGCAAGTTATTGACTTTTTGGAACTCAACATTCTTTTGGAGTTCAAAAAGCTGATCTAAACTCTAATTTGAGTTAAAAAGCTATTTTTGCATGTTTTTGCATGATTTTGAGAATTAACTATCTTTCATGATCAGATAACTCAAAAATCAAGATGAGTTAATTTGAGTGATTTATGGCTTTTCCCATGCACCTCCAAAGCCTTCGATTTCTATAAATTAAGGCTTTAGCTCTTCACAAATCATCTCATATTTTGCACAATCACGCTGGAGAATTGGAATTGAAGAATCAAAGCTCTTGCGAATCGACATCTTTGTGAGATCAATCTTATTTTTGCATTCATATTTCATATCATTGTTAGATTAGCATAGCATATCAATTTCATATTAGCATAATTTCATATCAGTTTTTCATTCATTCTTATTGCATAGAAAATATCAAAAAAATAGATTAATTGCATTTATTCCATATCTAGAATTTCATTCAAATCCTTCGTTTAGGTGTCGTCTAGGTCACTGATCTCGATTACAATCTAAGAACATTAATCTCGCACCTATTAGAAGGCAGTAAATCGCTTGGTTAGATAGTTTTCAATTTTGCACGATTTTGATTATCACTAACCTCTAATATTTTACTGAGTGTTGTGTCTACAGATCAGGTACAATTTTCACACACACACTACTAAGTCGGCCCAAGTATGGTTACACGGTTCCTGCAAACTAACTCGGTGACTTTCTGATACTCGGTGTCCACTGCATTACTCGGCATCGTCATGCACTCGGTAGAAGTGAAGGCATGGTTCATACTGACCACTCGGTAGGTTTTGAACTCGGTAAATACTGGTGACTTGGTAGACATGATGTTACTCGGTTTACACTGTCCTGCTCAGTTTGTACTAACTTGCTCAGTTTGCACTGTCTGCTCGGTTTGCACTGTCTGCTCGGTTTGCACTGTCTGCTCGGTTTGCACCCAGAATGCAAATAAGTGTTGTCACTAGTGGCAATTCTGTTTAATGCCAACAATCTCCCCCTTTGGCATTAGTGACAAAAACACTTATTGGCCAAAACTTATATACATGAATCATGCTGAGTTTTATTTTGATTTTTCAAAATTTGTCTTTGTTATAGGGCTTTATACATTGTCTCCCCCTTTCAATGTGCTAACTGTTTCTATACAAATCTTCTTCTATACATATATCTCCCTCTATACATATCTCCCCCTTTTTGACAATAATTCCAAAGGTGTATATACAAGTTATTTACAGAGAGAATCCAAAATTTGATAGAAAATCAAAATGTACCTTCATTATTAGTGCTAGGGTTCTGTCCCAACTTTCTTGTAGAATCTTGCATGTTTGGATTGCAATTTGGACTTCTGTAGAGAGTTCAATCATGTGATCTGCTATAGAGAACTGATTGTCATGAATCAATGTTTTGGAATCATCAATGTGCTTATACATTGTATTCATGATGGGAAGGATCATGTGTTGGATGTCTAGCAGTGTGGACCGGATCCTTGTGTCTTCTTTCAGTAGATCTGACTGCATATTTGATAGATATGAGATTTTCATGTGATGAGCAGAGATTGAACTTGGTTCAAGTTGCAGCTTTTGTATGCTAATCTTCATATCCTCATCCATTTTATTCATTTTATCCTTAACATCCTTTGTGAACTCGGCAATATTGCACAATCTGGCCAAAAGAGAGGTAGCATTCGAATAGGTAGATTCAATGTTTGACAAAACTGAAGACAATTCTACTTGGTTAATAGCTATGTGCTGAGCAATGTGCTCAAGCACTTTATTGTTGAATCTCTTCTCGGCTCTTTCAACTAACTTTTCTGTCCCAGATGAATCCTCATTGTATTTATTAACTGCTTCTGCTAATTGTAGCAAAACATGTTGGGAGGAGTCTACTTTAATACCTAATGCATCAGACAAAATGTCCTTAGCATCCTTGATGATTTGATATTCCTTGTCTCTCTCCTCTTTAAGCTTCTTTTGTTTTGCTTTCCTTTGGAGGATCTCACCTATATTTTGCATTTGGTCCGCTGATAGATTTGCAAAATCTAATGTTGGAATCTCTATTTCTTCATCTAAGTCTATATCCTCTACTATATTCTTACCCAAAAATTTTATACTCGGTAGAGCCTTAGGCTTATCTATACTTAATGCCTTAGTAGTAGTGACAATAGATATAGTAGGGCTGGCTATAGAGACTGGCACACTGTCTACTGGAGAGCTTAAAATATTTACACTTGTAGAATCAAAAACTGGAAAACTTACTGCTGGAAAACTTGATGATGTGGGAGACTGCAACTCGGTAGAAGAAATGGTAGTTGCTTCTGTTGTTGCTATAGATGATTGGAAAAATGTTGAAGTTGTCACAACCATGCTTGAAGGTGTCTCCGGGCTGGATGTAGAAACTTTTACTGGAGAGGTAGGAAGGGATGCAATGACTTCTACTGCTATCCTCACAGTATCATCTACCTCAGTGGCTTCTTCTTGTTCATCACTGTCATCTTCAATGTCTTTTATTATTACTATTTCAATACTCAGTTGGTGAAGATGGTATATGTTTTTCCATGTAGCATTTGCAGCCTTCACAACCGATTCAATATTGTTGATCAGAATCAAACAAGTATTGAACTTTAATGTCATCTTACTTTCATTTTCTTTTAATGCCTTCTTTACTTCATCATTTTTCAAGCTCAACATTAAATGTCTCAGGGTTTGATCAAATATGTCTATCACAGTTTGCTTTGCATTGCTCCATCTCATTTTTATTGGATTTAATAGAACTGCTGGAACCTGTGGGGCTATTTCTTCAGGAGAGTATTTCCACTGTCCCATCTTTTCAATAATAGCATCTTCTATTTCCTTCTATTATGTTTCCGATCTGGTTTCATATTTAAAAGATTTTATGTTACTTACTCCAGATCCTGATCCGTCTCTAAAGAGTTTGATCCTTTCTTGAAAGTTTAGAGGAGGCCTTTTGAATACTGTCTTTATCTGCCTTGTCTGCCTTGTCTCTTGTACTTCTCCTTGTAAATACAGCAGTGGGAGGCTTAGGTGCCTTAGTGATGAATACCTTTCCTTTCTTCTTTGCAGGTTCTGGTTCCTCTATTTTCTCATCCTTTTCCTCTTCTTCTTCATCTTTTTCTTCTTTGTCCTCGGTTATCATTTGCATTTTGGCTATCCTCTTCTTTCCTTTGTTTACCGCCTGTGGAAGCTTTATGCTTAGTTCAATTCTCACCTTAGCTTCATCATATGTTCCAAAATATGGAGCTTTGGGATTGACAGGCTGATTAAGAAGAGCTTCAATGATATTCTTGGTTTCATCAATATTTACCTCATAAGGAAGAGGTTTTACATATACAGTCCTCAGTTTAGCTGCTTGAATATATACATTGTCACAATCCACCATAAAACAAATGTCATCCTTGTAATCTTCCACCAACTTCTGTGGAATCCAGAATCTGTCATTCATTTTCTCTTTGAAAGACTCAAAATAATTATCCTTGATGCTTTCAAAATTTTCACCCATTTCTGAGATGTATTCATTTATTTCATAAAGGGCTGGCACATCTTTTCTCCATACAAATTTTCCTTTAGAAGGGAAGAATTTCTGAACATAGAAGAATAAACAAACCAATAAGGATCCAAACTTACATGGATTGTTTTTGGAAGTTTGAATGCTTTCCATGTTTTTGTTAAACTGCTTTAACAATAAGTCTGCTAGGTCAAATGTTAAGTTATTCTTGACCACTTTGTATGCTAGGTCAATAGCTTCATAGGAGACACTATTCTGTCGACTAGAACTGTAAATCTTATGGGCAATAATGTGTGTACCAAACTTCAGTTCAGCATCGGTAATGCTGCTAACTTTCATGCCTCTACCGTCCCACTCGGCTAGGGTTTTCTTCTCTAGTTCCGTCCGACCTAGGGTTTTGGTAGTTTTTGCTTTGTTCAACATGAGAAGACCGGTGATTTGATGAATCATCTTCTTTGTGATCTCTATGGGTTGCTCAAGCCAAATCTTGCCATCATGTACACAGCTGAGAATGTATCTAACCCATTTATCTTGAAAGTTTCGAGGTAGATGTGCAATGTGAACTAAACCTTTATCTTCCAGATGTTTGTGCTCGGGTTTTAGAATACCATCCACACACAGTTCTTCACGCACAGTATCTAATTCTAGGTTCCCCATTTCATGAATTGAATAGTTGAAATGATTGTGGATATTGTTAATAAGTAGTACCTTAGGAGGAATCTGAGATTTAGCTCCGTTCGGATCTAGGGCTGCTGTAATTGCGGGCACGATCTTGAAATCTGGTGCTTTCCATTCCCCTTGGACTAACATATCAGATCCTTTCTTCGCTGAGGTGCTGGATGATGCCATGGTAGCTCATAGAAAATTCCTTTCGCAAAAGTATTGAATCGCTAGGTTGCTCTTGAAATTTTCTGCTCTCAAAGTGCTAAAGGTTCGCGGTGAAGAATGAGTTCGATTACTTGCCTTTTGTTTATAACTCTATCATTAATGCTCATTAAAAATTAGGGTATGAATTCCTACAAACTGTCACCCACTAAGAATTAATTGCTCGGTAAAGACTTCGCAACTCGGTGAACTCGAGAATTCATATTGCTACGACCTCGCTCGGTAAAGATGGGTACCGACCTTGCTCAGTGAAGACTGATACTGACCTTGCTTGGTAAAGACTGATACCGACCTCCCTATGATCTTACTGCATCTTGTATGCTAATTTAGATCTTTCTTTTAATTCGGTTCTGGAACTGCTTGAGACTGGTCTATGAGAATATAGTTCCAGTGCTTTCTTGGAAATTTAGTTTGAGTCGGTAGAGCCACCCATTCCATTACTTGGACTGGTTTGCTCGGTAGATTTAGGAATCCATTTTTTTCTTACCTGTTTCCTGACCTTAGTTGCTTCATTCTTCTTTCCATCTTCAACTTCACTAGCATTCATGCAGTTTCTGGCTATGTGACCGAGTTTAGTGCATTTGAAGCATCTTACGGTAGTATCTCTTTTCCTTAGATGATGTTTTATGCAATTCATGCCAATGTGTCCATATTCTCCATAGTAATGACATCTACACCAGGTGTTGTAGTCCCATCCAAACATTGCTTTCATAATTTGTTCTGCTGGATTGAATATTTTGGATCTGCACTCGGATGCCTTGTGACCTTGTTTGTTGCATTTGTGACAATTACCTCCGAATCTTGGTTTTTCCCTGCATTCATTTGCTTTGTGACGAGGTTGATTGGAGTTGTAGCATTTTCCATTGAATTCTGCCTTTTTATTGCTCCAACATTTATTTGAAGTATGTCCTATTTTACCACAGTGATTACAAGTAGGTTTCTAATTCCTTTGAGTACCTTGCTTAGAAGATTCACCTTCTCCTTTGTATCCAAGTCCTGCTTTTCCTTTTTGCCTATGAAGATTTCGCTCATACAGCTGATTCAAGTCTTCTTGACTTTTCAGCATTCCTTCATTGATTTGTTTTTTAGCGTTTAGGTCATCCACCAATCTTAGATTGATTTCCTTTTCAGATCTTAGTTCTTCTCTTGTGCTTTCTATTTCTGATCTTAGATTCAGAATTTCCTCATTTGTATGAGAGATCTAATCAATTAGGTTTTCTAGCTGAAGGGTTTTATTTTGGACTTCAATGTTCCTTCCATCTAATTCATCTTTCAACTTGTTTCTTTGTTCCAAGATCTCACAGAATCTTGTAGAGTGTAGCTCTTGTTCTCTTTTTAATTTTCTCACTTCTTCCTGCAGAGACCCATTCTTTTTTAGGAGTTCTTTGACAACATTGTTTGCTTCATCTGAGTTATTTGAGGGAAAAAGATCTTCAATCTTTTCTTCAATGTAATTCTGATCATTCATCTGATTTGCAAGTTCCTTCCTTCTTCTTAGGGATTGGGAAAGATGTTCTTTTGCTTCTTTGAGTTTAGCTATGGCCATTTCCAGATCTAGCTTTTCATTTTCAATCACCTTGTTCAGTTTGAATACCTCCATTGTCCTGGATCTTTGCTCAAGCTAGTTAAGCTTTATCTTGAGAACCAATGCTGCTCTGATACCAATTGTTGGAAATATTCAGGAATTAACCGAGTTACTGAGAGGGGAGGGGTGAATCAGTAACTCCAAATTTTCTTTCAATTACAGATGTATTAACATGTAATTTACTTTAACCTTTGCATACAGAAAGTATGAAACTTAAAAACATTCACAACAGTGACATAGATTTGGTTACCCAGAAACCTTCCAAAAGAAAGTAAAACTGGGGTGGGGATGGAACCCACAAAGCTTTAATACTGCAGAATAAAGTTGGCCAGTTAAGGCTTACAATTTGATCACTTCTGATGATCTGCCCTGTTAGGAGCAATAAGGATTGCAAAATCCACCCTGTTAAAGGATTTACAAACATACAATGAAGTATGCACTCGGTAAAGAGATTTTACAAAAGACTGTTAAGTCTACTCGGTTAAAGGATTTAGTACTGATTCACCTGTTAGGATGAAATAGTAGATCTCTTGCTTTGCAACTGGATTGCTAATTGAGATTCGCTGATGTACTGATCACCTTCTGTGATGAATTTGTCTTTGCTGTTCCTTATACTGCTGAAGCCCTTTGTAATTCGCTTATCTCTGCCTTTCTTTCTTTTTCACATATATTCTTCTTACATGCATCTTGACATTTTTACAACATTGTTTATATACAAGTCTTAAACAATTAATTACAATTACAATTACAAAGTCGGCTTGACAAATAAACATAAGTGCTACTAAGTCGGCCCAAGTATGGTTACACAGTTCCTACAAACTAACTCGGTGACTTTCTGATACTCGGCATCCACTGCATTACTCAGCATCATCATGCACTCAGTAGAAGTGAAGGCACGGTTCATACTGACCACTCGGTAGGTTTTGAACTCGGTAAATACTGGTGACTTGGTAGACATGATGTTACTCGGTTTACACTGTCCTGCTCGGTTTGTACTAACTTGCTCGGTTTGCATTGTCTGCTCGGTTTGCACTGTCTGCTTGGTTTGCACTGTCTGCTCAGTTTGCACTATCTGTTCAATTTGCACTGTCTGCTCGGTTTGCACTGTCTGCTCGGTTTGCACCCAGAATGCAAATAAGTGTTGTCACTAGTGGCAATTCTATTTAATGCCAACAAGTTGCAACACAAGAACCAACTAATCTTGAAGGCAATCAAAAAGAGGAAGGTGGTAGTTATTCTAAGAAAGATTCCTACGAGTATGAATTCAAATTAGAATCTGAGGGTAAACCTTTTTGGGGTATTCATCCTGACTTTACTCATGTTCTTAGATTTCCTAGAGGCCTAGATGAAGAAATAGAAGATGAATCAAATGACTATGAATGGGGAGTCATTCTAGAACCAGATGAACTTGTTACAAAAAAGCATGTTGATGTTATTCACCAATATGCACCTCAACCTAATGTAAGTCTAGAGCAAAATGATGAACTTATCGAGTCTGATCCTTTGATGGCTGAAGTAGATTTCCACAATGACATTGAGCCTATTCATGAATTTAATGTCTTAAGTTGTAATATCACCTTTGAACTCGAGCATCAGGTTATGACCAATGATGACAGATCCATATTCGTAAACAATCTTTCCCAATCTTTCACCCCTTTGACTATCCAATGCCCCGACCTTCTTGACATAACATCCACTAACTTGAACAAAGGTATTTATACCCTTCCCAATGACTATGCCCTTGCTTGCTACCTAAATGTAGTTGAGCGTATGAGGACTTCCATTAGTGAACTGAGCATTAGCATGATGGAGTCAGACATCAAGTATCTTAGTTAGAAAAATAAGAATAAGAATAAAAAGAAAAGGATTTTTGAGGGTGAAAACCACTTTGTGGCAGTCTTAGAACCTACAAAAGTAAAAATAAAATATGTATCCGAAGGTGAACACCTCTCAGAAGGTGCTTAAGGATGAGATATTTGATGTCCTTCTGAGTCATTTACAAGACAAATCTCCAGTTCTAATTGAGCCCACTCAATCTATCAATTTGGGAACAGTAGAAGAACCACAGTTGATCCATGCAGCACAATCTTTATCAGAGGAAGAAAAGCAAAAATTTACAACATTATTAATAGAGAAGAAGATCAAATTTGCATGGAAATATTCAGATATGCCAGGGTTGGATCCTGATCTAATAATGCACCATTTCTCTATAGCTCCAAACGTTAAACCCGTTAAGAAAAAATTGAGAAAGATGCATCCACATGTTGCAGTCTTGGTAAAAGTTGAATTAGAGAAGCTCCTAAAAACTAGATTTATCCAAGTTATTGATTATGCGGAATGGATCTCTAATATTGTACCTATTTCTAAACTAGACAAATCAATAAGAGTGTGCACCGATTTCAGAGATGTAAACAAAGCATGCCCTAAGGATGATTTTCCATTACTTAACATTGATATGATAGTAGACATGACTGCAGGCTTTGAGATGTATTCTTTAATGGATGGTTTTTCTGGATATAATCAAATAAAAATTGCTCCAGAGGATCAAGAGAAAACTACTTTTACATGTGCATGGGGTACCTTCTACTAGAATGTCATGCCATTTGGGCTTAAGAATGTCGGTGCTACATAACAAAGAGCTATGACTTCTATTTTTCATGACATCTAAATGACTTGAGCAAGATACTAGACATAATGGAAAAATTTAGTCTCAGACTAAATCCTAAGAAGTGTGATTTTGGTGTCACTTCTGGGAAGCTCTTAGGATACATAGTTTCAAATAAGGGCATTGAAGTTGATCTAGCTAAAGTAAAGGCTATAATGGAGATGCAACCTCCCAAGAACATCAATCAAATGAGGACATTGCAAGGTAGAGTTCAATCTATCAGACGCTTCATATCTCAGCTAGCAGACATATCACAACCTTTTACAAAGAAATTACATAAAGGTGTGACCTTTGCATGGAGCAAGCAATGTGAAAAGAAATTTAATCATATCAAGAAATATCTATCAAATCCTCCTATCTTGATGCCTCCCATTCAAGGGAAGCCTTTGATCTTATATGTCTCCACTACAGATACATCATTGGGGGCATTACTTGCACAACATGATGAGAACAAGAAGGAAAGAGCTATATACTATATCAGTAGAACATTGGTGGCATACGAAAAGAACTATTCAATGATTGAGAAAGCTTGTCTAGCTATGATCTTTGCATCACAGAAACTAAGACATTATATGTTGGCTCATACCACACATTTAGTAGCTAAAATTGATCCACTAAAGTACCTACTCAGCAAAGCTGCCCTCATGGGTAGATTAGCCAAATGGGTCATGCTCTTAAGTGAATTTGACATTGACTATGTTGAAAGAAAAGCTATTAAAGGCCAAGTTATTGCTGATCAATTAGTAGATGCACCTTTGTTTGATGACACACCAATGCAAATGGAATTTCCAAATTCCTCTATCATGAATCTTTCTTCTAGAGAATGAAAATTGTTCTTTGATGGCTCCTATACATAGAATGGATTTGGAGCAGGCATCTTGTTTATCACTCCTCAAGGAAACTCCATTCCTAAGGCATTTCAAATCAAATTTCCTTGTACAAAAAATATTGCTGAATATGAAGCCCTTTTGAATGGTATGCAAATATCAATTAAGTGGAGAGTATCGTAATTACACATTCATGGAGACTCAAAACTTGTAATCCATCGAGTCAATGATGTGTACCAAACTAAGGATGAAAATCTCATTCCATACAAGAGAATGGTAGATGATCTCAAGAAATATTTCATCTCTATCACATTTGAGCAAATACCTAGAACAGAGAATAAGGTTGTCGATGCAATGACAACATTATCTACTTTATTACAGTAGCCTGAACATGAGCTATGCTACAAGTTCCTGGTGGAAGCACTACCTTACCTTGCATATGACTCCCTTGAAACTCGAATGATTTGCATGGTTTTAGGTCATGATTCATCTAGATATAAAAACCCATTCTCCTATCTCAAAGACCAAATCATTCCCCCGATACCTTCAACTGCCATGAAAAGAGATACCTTATCTGTAATGCCTCCCGATATGTCATCATTGGTCATGATCTTTACAAATGAGGTCTAGATGGTACGCTACTTAGATGTTTAGAATGGGAAGAGTCTCAATGTGCATTAGAGGAAGTCCATGATGGTATTTGTGGGTCACACTCGAACTGTTTAACACTAGGTCAAAAACTTATTAGGGTTGGGTACTATTGGCCTGGAATGGAGAAAGAGTCTATTCAGTTTGCTAAGAACTGTCAAAAGTGCCAAGTGCATGGTAACTTAATTAATGCTCCAGGGAGAGATCTAATTCCCTTTACTACACAATGGCATTTTCATCAATGGGCATTTGACCTTATAGGAGCCACACATCCTCATTCTTCTAATGGACATACCCATTTAATCAGGGCTACAGATTATTTTACAAAATGGGTAGAAGCAGTCCCTTTAACAAAAGAAACTCGAAAACAAATATCTATGTTCATCTTGAACTACATCATATGTCAACATGGTATTCCACATTCTATAATCATAGATAATGGTGGGCAATTTAAGAACAAAGACTTGGATGATTTATGTGCCAAATTCAAGATTACACAACATTGGTAATCTATCTACTATCCTCAAGGAAATGGACAAGCAGAGGCTTCTAACAAGAATCTATTGAAAATCTTGCACCGTACAGTTAATAAAATAGGAAGAGACTAGCATCTCATGAACAATCTAGCTCTCTAGGCCTACAGAACAAGTATCAGAACACCCACTGGGGCTACACCTTTCACTTTAGTTTAAGGGTCTAAAGCAATACTGCCTATTGAGGTTGAAATCCCATCACTAAGAATCAGAATGCATGGTCTAGTAACTGATGATGACTATAGAGTGTCTAGGTTGCAAGAACTTGAACTACTAGATGAGCGCAGATAAGGAGCATATGATCATCTCAGAGTATATCAAAAGAGAATGTCTAGAGGTTACAACAAGAAAGTCAGACATAGACAATTTCAGGTTGGCGATCTAGTCTTGAGAGAGAATCCTAAAAATCAATCATGTAGAGAACACAAGGGGAAGTTTCAACCAAACTGGCTGGGTCCCTTTGTTATCACTGCTACTTTTGGCTTTGGTGCCTATCAACTCTCAATGACTGAAGGAGAATAGCTCTGAGAACTAATCAACGTTCTCCATCTGAAGAAATTCTATGCCTAAGGCATTTAGTCTATGGTAAAATGTCCTGAAAAAAATGAACATCTTGGTGAAAACCTAGCAATAGACACCTTGATGATTCACAAAAAAAGTAAAAAATATCAAAAGTACAAAAAAAATTTGGAAAAAATTAAAATACAAAAAAATGAGAAAAAGAAAAAGTGCCTTGGTAGCAAAAATAGCATCTCTACCAAGATGGTGAAACCCGACAAACGGGTGCCACTTGTTTCAAAATGCTTCATCTATCAATGCAATCTTGGTCTTTCCTAGCTTTTAGTCTTGCTTTAATTTTTACATATATCTTGGTGTGTTCCTGCATTCCTATTTTCAATAAGTCAGTCTATACACCAATTAGCTAAAGCATCTGTATCCTATCAATGTTCAAACTTGGGGGCAATCAAAGTCATATCATATGGCCTCCAATGTATCTTAGACATATCATATCCAGTTAGAGTCCTTTGAAGCTTCATTCGAGTCAGTCAGTCAGTCTCATCTCCAGAAAAGATTTTGCATCTAAAACAACACAATCAAACATCAAACACAAACTGAAAATAATCTATGCTTTTTACATACTTTTATCTCCTTGTATGCTTACTGATTCACATTGATATTTTTGCATATTTTGTTCCCACGAGATCTTTGATGATGTCCTTTATAGGATTTAGAGAGTGATGACTGGGGGCATAATATTTTCTTTATTTTTTGCTTGTATATGAAAATATAACAACTTTGGAAATTCTGGATTGAAATGGTGCCTGACTGTAAGAGCCTCTATCTCGAATTGGATGGCCATGCGTACCTCGACCATTGATACCTGGAAAATTCAAGGAAGTTTGATATAACTATTGTCTTTTTTGAGTGAGTTCTTTCTCCTATTGTGAAATGTGATCTTACCTAAGGATGTGAATGATAAAGGGTCACTACGAGTAATTCACATTGGATTTCAAATGATCTCTTGACTGCTTCATGTGTTTGTTCTGCAAGGCATATTTTGGTCATCACGATGTTTATGTTTTGATACTTATACAAATTGCTATATCAAAATGGACATGATATTCAAATCATCCTGGTGTTTATGCCTTGATGCTTATAACTAATCTGACATTCTGAAAATAAAATAAATTTTCATATGTCCATGGTTTCCTAACCAGTGGGTGTTGTATTGATTCATGCGCATACAAATTGATATTCATATGTCTATGGTTTCATAACTATTGGGCATTGTATTGATTTATCTGGTTACCTAAAAGGTTCAATGATGATAACAAATCGACACATGATCAGTGACTAGGTCCTAGGTCCTAGGTCCTAGGTTTGCATTTCATTCTACATATCATTTTGCACTTTGCATGATTGCATGATCTCACAAATTATTGAATTGAAATTAAATGCTTAAATGATTCTTCAAAAATGCTAAAAACATATCATAAGAGCTAAATCTCACATGAAGGTTCCTCCAATGAAACAAGTAGAATCCTTTTACGGGATCAAAATCAAAATCTGAGATTGTTTATATTATTCACTACTTGCATAATCAACCTAATATCATCAAAGAAATCTAGAATTCAACTTAACTAATTATCTTACATCAAACTATCAAAATTTCAACTTGGTTAACCATGGTCAAATCATGGTCAAACCTAGTCAAACTTGGTCTACAGGACCTCTAAACGATGCAGAATGCATTCTTGAACGTGTACAACCACTTCTCAAATCAATTAACATGCTTCGAAACCATTCAACATTGACTTTTCTTGTCATATTTCAATTTTAATCCTGAAGGGGGCATGGTATTGCACATCATTCAAAGTCTGTCAATCAAATCATTCTTTCAATAATCAAGACAACAACCACATCTAGTTGTTGATTCATCTAAAATCCTCATCGCTTGGGGAAAATCTATTGCAATCTGGTATTCTTAATCTATCTTGTAAACTATATCAATTTTTCATAACCATCAGTTCATTAGTGTTATTTCCTTGGTTCTTCATAACTGATGGGTTCAGGATGTGATACCAATATGATTCATACAAGGACATTCAAGTCTGGAATTGGTCACTCACTTCTTCACAATCATAAGGTTCAGAATCAGGCATTTTGACACTTCTTCGTAATCACCGATTCATTGTTGATATAGCTAGCATCATCTCGATTCCTGGTCATTCTGGGCCTAGGTCGGTATCTCTTTTTTTCCAATCTTTCAATCAATTTCTATCTCAGAATCGGTTACTCTTTCAAATCAGTTTCATACATATATCAAACATAGATTATTCTTTGAACCACTACGCTTTGCACAGTGATTCAAAGAGGGGCATAGTTCAATAAGAGTGTAAAGGTGTAAAAATGTAGATATAGGTAGGTGAGGTTTCTAACAATGTACCTAATAAAGATCCTAAGTCCACATTTTCCACTATACATATATATATATATATATATATATATATATATATATATATATATATATATATATATATATATATATATATATATATATATATATATATATATATATATATATATATATATATATATATATATATATATATATATATATATATATATATATATATATATATATCTGTGTGTGTGTGTGTGTGTATCTATATATATATGTGTGTGTATATATATATATATATGTATATATATATATATGTATATATGTATATATATATATATATATATATATATATATATATATATATATATATATATATATATATATATATATATGTATATATATATATGAATTGATAATAATGTAAATCTGGAAATGCTTGAAATTAGGTAATATAAAGAACAAACCTCATAAAAATTAATGACCTGGAAATACCTATTTACTGGTATCTGAGTCTTGTTTTGGGGAATTTGGCAGCCAGATCTGGGATAGGAAAACAAAAATGGAGAAAACCCAGGCAACTTTTTCAATTCTGAGGAAGGTCATCTTTGACCAAATGCAGGGTAAGATCTTACCCTGGGGTACAATCTTACCCCTAAAGCTCATCCTTGATCTGAACTACTCCAATGGAAATTTTGTTCACGGATCCCAGAATTTTAACAAAAAGGGTACTCAAATATTCTCTGCAACTCCCGAAACAGGGACTGTAGGTATTTAAAAATGGTGTTTTGGGGTGGCTATATAGGGTTTTTCCTTATTCAAACCCCTGCTTTGGTGATCTCCACCTCCATGAATAGCTGGATGTAATAGAATATGTGTGTGTATTGAATGTGTAATGCCAAGATCTAATCCTCTAGATTGAAACCCTAGCATGGATGGTTATGAGAAAGAAATGCATAGATTTGAATATGATAAGAAAGAATACCAAGCCCCAAAGGCTAAAGTATTATTACCAAACTCACAATCCATAATTTCTACCCCGTTATTGTATCTTTGAATGCTTGAATATCAAAAATGGTGGATCAAGGAAGAAGCGATCTCTCTTGCTCCAAATAGATGTTCACAATGATGTGCTCACAAAAACGCTTGATATCAACAATGGCTTGATCTTCTATATCATCCTCTTGCAATCTTGCATCTTCACTTCACCATCGCTTTCTTGCTTCAATCAATTTTGTCTCCACTTGATGGATGCTTGGAGTTGTAGTTGTTGAAAATGAAGGCAAGAGAGAGTCTTTATATAGAGGTTTCAAGGCAAGGATCCTCAAGCAATGCAAGGGCCCATAATTCAAATTTCACCTTGAATTATGGTCCAATCAAAATAACCAATTAAGGAGGGAAAATAATTAAATGAATTTCAAATTAAAACCCTTCCGCATTTGGATTCGGAAGCTCGACATTGATTTCGGAGTCCTCCCAGACCAAAATTTAAAAAAGGGGGATCAAATCTTGACAAAGGTCAAGGATTACCTTGACCTTGACCTAGGTCAAATTCAACCTTGACCTTGACCTAGGCATCCAAATCCAATCTGTGTTGAGAACAGGAGGTCCTGGGGATGCCGAGAGACTTGGAAATGATGATAAAATAGGTTAGATTGCCAGAAAAGGACATAGAGGCCTATGATGAACATGATGAAGGCTAGGAGGACCTATTCCTATATCCTACCTATAAAATAGAGCCACAAAGTAGGGAAATCAAAGAGAATCCTCAGGATCCTAACCCTAATTTCACCTAGAATGAAGGAATCAAGTGCAAAATGCATCCTAAATGCAAGTCTATCATAATAAATGCACTAAAAGAGGGTGCTAAACCTATCAAGATGGAAGTGCTTCCATTTTAAGATGATACATTTAGCCCCCACTTTATCTTATATATGACACTACGCGAATATGCAAGCTAAAGTAAGAAAACATCATAGTAAATAAAAAGGATATAGCCAAGTCCTCGATGTAGAGATCCTGCAAAAAATAGTTAGAACCTGCAACACAAAAGGTTAATGAAAGTTCATAAATCACATAGAGCTTACTAAACAAAAATTGAGAAGTGCATAAATCGCCTTGTGCCCCCCTATTTTGGCTTTCTACTTTTGAAGGGTGAAACAGGGTGATAAAGATAACTTTATACACTGAATATGTACTTTGTTGAAAATTCATTTCCTAAACTAATTAGAGGGATTCCCATCCTTCCTAAAATAATTCAAGGGGTTAGGTATCTGAATCATGATTCTAATGCCACTGACAAAACTAAAAATGAAGTTACTGAACTCAAGTTATGATGAAAAGAGTGAATGTCTATCTAAATGCACATAAAGGAAAATCTGAATTTACATGAGTAAACCCTAACAAAACCCTAATTTTGACTATAAATAAGGAAAAGGAAGTCATACTTACCCATTCTTACCATTTGAAAATTCAAAGAGAGAAATCAAGATGTCGAGGAGAGAATAACTTCGAGCAACACGCATGGAGCTCCTGAAACAATGCCTAGCTACTAAACAGTTCCCAAGGTGAGTTTCTATTTTTTATTTCTATATTTCATAAATTATTGATTTCTGTAGGCAAGGTTGACCTTGGCTCTTAAAGGTAGACCTTGACCTAGTTATGTTGACCTTGACCCAAAAAGGTCAGCATAGACTGGAAGGTTTCCACCTTGTTTGGGGTGAGGTCATCCTTGACCCAAAAAGGTTGACATAGACCCCAAAAAGTCAACCTTGACCTAGGAAGGTCATCCTTGACCTAACTAAGGTCAACCTTGACCTAGTCAAGTTAGATTTATAGATTTGATGATGTGGAAAATGTTAATATGATTTAAAACAATAGAGAGGGGGGGTGAATAAGTTGTTCTCAGGTCCTGATGTATAAGACAAACTTAAAAACTTTTCGTTAAATCAGATACAATAACCAAAACAAACTCGATCATCACTGATTCAATAATAGAAACATATAACATTGTAGTCCACTACCTAGCTGTAACTTAACTTGTAAAACACAGAAATGTTCAAACCAAAATATTCACACAAGTATTAACACCAGGATTTATAGTGGAAACACAATGTGGGAAAAACCACTTTGTAACATGCTACTATTATTTTCACTCTTCTGAAGTGAGCTCGGTTAAAAGACAACCCTGTCAAAGGTTACAATACACGCTGTTAGGTGTGACCCGGTTAAAGGATTTCAATCACCCTGTTAAAAGTGAGCCTTGTTAGAGGACTTACATACACTCCATTAGAATGCAACCTTATTCAAAGGATTTAACATATGACTATTAGGTCAACCTCTGTTAAAAGGATTTTGACTATTACAATGGTTACACTAATGCTCATTTACTGACTTTGAAACTTTGCCATCTCCATCTCTGATCTGCTCAAAACTTTTCTTCAAGCAACCACCACAATTCTCCTTCAGCGTTTTCTACTTATACAGTCAATAAAACTTTACTGATCTTCCAACATTCTCTTTTCTTTCCCATGCACATGCATATCTAATGCTCAGGTTCCCTTAATACTTGCCTCAATTAGGTTAACTCATCTTATGCCGCTCAATCTCATTCGTAGATCTTAGGGTTAGGTCAGATTCATTGAATCTACCCGCTTCATGTTCTTCAGCTTCATTTCTAGAATCATCTCAAATTTCTTAAAGATTTATAATAAAACATTTTACAATGCATTTAATGCTTTCAAACAATCAATAAATAAAGTCAACATGTTTTACATAATCCAAGAATTCAATAATGTCGGCTCCAAAACTAAATTCTCTTCAAATATAAAAATGCTGATGCTCGGTCAATACTGTGATCAACTACTCAGTCTTCATGTAGAAAGCTTAGTCATTACTAAAAATGTTTCCTCGGCTTATATTGTCTTCCTCAACAATTAAATGTTGTTCGGTCGACACTAGAATTTTTGCTCGGCATACACTGACTCGGTCAACACTAACATTACTCGGCTTAAACATGATTTCTCCATTTTTGCTCGGTCAAGCCTACCAGTTTAGTCTTCAATCTTACTAGGATAAACAATACATTGTCTCATCATTGTACAACATAGTCAAGTACACTTTGTAATATCAAGATAACTCAACCTTTCCCTAGGTGCTATTATTACCAACCTTGCCCTAATCCTTCACAACAATATAATAGATATAGTACTTTCCTAAGTAGCAACAATCTTACCAATTAAGGTTTGACATCAATGACAATACAACATTTGTTTCAATTGTAGTTTCCAACAATCTCCCTCTTTGGCATTGCTGGCAACACCATATGATATCACCTAAATAACACATGGATTACCAACCAATCCAAAAACTTATCTATTCATCAGAGAATTATGTATAATATCCTTAGCTTCATTCTAATTTAGAATCTTATAGACCTCACTTCTATGACCGTCAGAAGTATTCAGATCTCCCTCTATCCTGATCCTTCATTTCAATTCATCACCCTTACCTTTTAGTGTCATGTGTTATCATATTAGTTCATCTCCCTCTTTGACAAAAATGCCAAAGCAACAACTAAAACATACATCCATCAGATGTAAATAATATCTGTGTAGCTTAGTGTTTCTCCCTCTGTCATCTTGCTTATGACTAATTCCTTATCTTTTCTCCTTTTCACAACTCTAGGCCAGCCCTAAAGTGTGACAATCTTCTACATCAATTTGTCAAATATTCTGCTATAGCATATTTGATGTAGTGCTCCTAGCTTGACTGGGCAGCCTTAGTTAGGGGAAGGACCTCTAATTGACTTCTCAAATACTCATGAGCTTCTCTAGGTAAAGCTATAGTGAATATGTCTGCTAATTGTTCTTTTGTATTCACATATTCCATTCAGACTTCTTTATCTTGTACTAATTCTCTCAAGTAGTGATACTTGATTGTTATGTGCTTGGTCTTAGTGTGCATCACTAGATTCTTAGAAATATTGATAGCACTTGTGTTGTCATAGAAAATAACAATAGGTTCAGTGATTTCTTCTTTCATGCCTATCAACAATTGTTTTATCCATACTAGATTTGAATAGTTTATTGTAGCAGCAACATACTCGGCCTCGACAGTAGATTGGGAAATGCAATTTTGTTTCTTGCTCATCTAGGAGACTAATCTCTATCCTAGAAAGAAAGCTCCACCACTAGTACTCCTTCTATCATCTACATTTCCTGCTCAATCAGCATCTGTATAAACTCTGAGTTCAAATTTGTCATCCTTCTTATAATATAGACCATAGTCAGCAGTTCCTTTCAAGTATCTCATAATTTTTTCATAGCCATCATGTGTGTTTCCTTAGGATTGGTAGAGAATCTTGCCACAATCCCAACAACTAGTGCAATATCTAGTCTACTATGTACAACATACTACAATTTTCCAATCATGGATCTATACAAAGTCTGATTCACTTCTGCAGCATCATCATTCTTAGATAACTTTTGTCTAGTGACCATAGGAGTACTCACTGGTTTAACATCTTCCATCCCAAAAGTTTTCAGTATTTCATTAACATACTTAGACTATGTAATGAAAATTCCTTTCTTCATTTGATATACTTGTAAACCAACAAAGAATTTGATCTCACCAAACATGCTCATTTCAAATTCATTTTGCATTTCATTTGAAAATCTTTTACACAATACATCTTGTCAACCAAAAATAATGTCATCCACAAATTTTTTTGCCAACAGGATACCTTTACCTTCTTCATCTTTCATGTACAGATTGCTTGTGTCATTTGTTCTTGAAAATCCAATCTATATCAAGTAGTTGTGCAACCTCTCATACCATGCTCTGAGAGCCTGCTTCAATCCATATAGTGCTTTGTTTAGTTTTCACACCATGTGTCTTCTGTTTGGATCAATAAAACCTTCTGGTTGTTCTATGTAAACTTCTTCTTCTAGTATACCATTTAAAAATGCAGACTTGAGATCCATTTGATATACCTTGAAATCTTTATAAGAAGCATATGCAAGTAGAGTTCTTACTCCTTCCAATATAGCTATAGGGGAAAATGTCTCCCCATAATTTATTCCTTCTTCTTGTGCCTAGTCTTTGCATACCAGCCTAGCTTTGTTTCTAGTTATTTCACCATTTTCATTCATCTTATTCTGAAACACCCACTTTGTTCCTATAACATTTTTGTTTTCAGGTCTCGGCACCAAAGTCCAAGTATCATTCTTCTCAATTTGGTCAATCTCTTCATTCATTCCTTGTATCCAATCTTCATTCTCCAATGCCTCACTAGTAGACTTGGATTCAAATTCACACAGTAGGCATGTTGGATCCTTAGTCTTACTTCTAGTCTGAATTCTAGTATTTTTGTCTCCAATTATCTATTCAGGCTTGTGATGTCTTCTTACATATTTTGCCAAAATAGGTTCAGCTCTTCTCTCCTCTATTTCTTTAGGTTCCCCAACAAGATTGTCAAATTCAGCTTCTAAATGCTCGACAACCTCTTCCTGATATTCAACAACATTTTCTTGTAGCTCGACATGTTCTTGTTCTCTTTCGACACTATTTTCCTGATGCTCGGTGCAATCTATCTGTCGCTTGGCATTGCTTACCTGAGACTCAGCATTAGGTGCAAGTCTGTTACTTGCCTCTTCTTCTTCCTTAATGTACACAAAAGATCTATAATCTTCTGGTTCTCTTTTGCTGTCAGCTTCATTTCTTTCTGCATACTCATCAATTTTGACATTCACACTTTCCACAATTTTATTAGTGTTAGAGTTCAAACACTTATAAGCTTTACTTTTTGTGGAATATCCTAGGAACATGCCTTCATCACTCTTAGCATCAAACTTTCCATTCCTAGTGTCTTTTAATATATAGCACTTACTTCCAAAGATTCTAAAGTATTTAACACTCGGTGCATGCCCATACCATAATTCATAGGGTGCCATATTTGTACCTTTCTTGATCTGTACCCGATTAAGAGTGTAGACAGCAGTGCTTATAGCTTCTTTCCAGTATTTATGTGCCACATTTTTTTCAATCAACAATGTCCTTGCATAATCCAAGATAGATCTATTTCTCCTTTCTGCTATACCATTCTATGGAGGTGTTCTAGGTGCAGACATCTATCTTTTAATTCCTCTATCATTGCAAAATAGATTGAATTCATTTGATGTAAATTCTCCACCTCGGTCAGATCTAAGACATTTTAGGTTCCTACCTATCTCCTTCTCAACATTAGCCAAATACCATTTAAAAAATTGAAAAGCTTCAGATTTTTCTTTTAGAAACATTACATGCATCATCCTAGTATGATCATCAACAAACAAGATAAAATATCTAGCACCAAAGTAACTTTGTACACCCATAGGTCCACAAAGGTTAGTATGAACCAAATCTAAATGTTTTCAAAAGTAAAAGATTTTCTCTTAAAACTTGACTTTGTCATTTTTCCTAACTGGCATTCCTTGCACATCACATTCTCAAGTTTCTTCAATCTAGGTAGACCTCTTACCTTTTTCTTCTTACTTATCTCTACCAGATTGTCAAATTTAACATGACATAGCCTTTTATGCCATAACCAAATATCATCAAGTTGTGCAATTATACATGTTTCTTTAGATAGGTCAAGATAGAACAAATTACCTCTAGTCTGATCTCCACTTCTAATTAGTTCTCTAGTAGCATCAAATATTTTAGCTTCCTTGTGATGAAATTTCACTCGGTAACCAGTTCTCTTGAGCTAAGCAACACTTAACAAATTATAATTAAGACCTTCAACCCAATATGCATTTTCACAAGATATCTTATCAGTCAGTTTAATCAAACCTTTTCCTCTAATAGGACATGGTGCATCATTACCAAATTTTACACTTTTACCTATGTAATGATGTAAGGTCTCAAACTTATTTTTGTCACCAGTCATGTGATGTGAACAACCACTATCAATAATCCATTTATCATTCTTGTTCACATAGGATATCAATGCAGTTTTCTCATCCTCATCAGATTCATCTTTCATTGCAACATAGACTACCTCAATTTCAAAATCATCACTATCAGTGTCAGTTTCTTTTTCAGAAATGTAACAAGATTTCTTACCTTTTCCTTTGTAGTCCTTGTTCCTTTAGTAGCTTCTGTCATCTCTTCTATCTTTGTGTTTTCTTTTTCTTTCATCATCTTTATCCTTCCTATCAGGACATCTAGAAACTATATGACCAACTTTATTACATGCAAAACATATAATAGGGAGTTTACCTTTATAATTTCCTTTTCCTCTTCTCAATCTTCTAGCCATAAGAGCTTCTAGATCTTCTAGTTCTTTATCAGAAGTGTCACTATCACTTTCACTTTCACTTTCACTTTCACTGATGCATCTTTCTTTTTCTTTCTTTGGCTTGTTCAAAACTAGTTGTGACTTGAAAGTAGATTCAACATTACCAATGCTTCCAATAATGAAATTATCATAGTTAGAGAGTTCAAAAGCAGTCATCTTACCAACCAAACTTTCCAAAGTAAGCACATTAGCAGAGTTGCATCTAGATTCTTGAATAGCTGAGATCTTAATAGCATATATAGGACATGGGGTTCTTAGTACTTTCCCAATTATAGTTTCATCATCAATAACCTCATTTGCTCCTCTAATAGCATTCACAACTTTTATTCTACCACAATATTGTGCAATGTTCTCACCTTCTTGCATTCTCATTTCATCAAACTTACCTCTAAGACTCTCGGCCTTTTCTTTCAATACATTTAAGTCACCACCATAGATCCTTGCAAGAGTGTCCCACATCTCCTTAGTAGTTGTACAATCCTTAATGTCCTCAAATTCTGGATAGCTTAGGGCAGATGCAATTTCCAGCATTGCCTGATTATGTTCTTGCTTAGCTCTCATTTCTTCAATAGTCAAATGTGCAATAGGTGAGACATAGCCATTCTCAATGTAGTATTTTGTAGAGTCACCAATACTAGCCAGATGCAGCTTCATCAAGCTTTTCCATGCAGGGAACTTTTCCTTATTTAGCTTCGGTACCTCCTTCTTATACATCCTGATCATCCGCTTCAAGTCCCTTTAAACTTGATTTTTGTAAACACTAATAATAAGCAACAAAGCTGTGATACCAATTGTTAATATGATTTAGAACAACAGAGAGGGGGGGTGAATCAGTTGTTCTCAGGTCCCGATGTATAAGACAAACTTAAAATTTTTTCCTTAAATTGGATCCAATAACCAAAACAAACTCGGTCATCACTGATTCAATAATAGAAACATATAACATTGCAGTCCACTACCCAGCTGTAACTTAACTTGTAAAACATAGAAATGTTCAAACCAAAAGCTCAGTCTTCATGTAGAAAGCTCAACTGTGATCAACTACTTGGTCTTAATGTAGAAAGCTCGGTCATTACTAAAAATGTTTCATCGGCTTATACTGTCTTGCAAAGTAAATTTTCTAGATTTGATTGTGTAAGTATTTTTAGCTTACACAATCAAATCCAAAAAATTTACTTTGCATTACTAAAGGATTGTGGAAATCTTATGTTGTTAATTATACTGTCTTCCTCGATAATTAACTGTTGTTCGGTCGACACTAGAATTTTGGCTTGGCATACACTGACTCGGTCAACACTAACATTACTCAGCTTAAACATGATTTCTCCATTTTTTCTCTGTCAAGCCTACCAGTTTAGTCTTTAGTCTTACTAGGATAAACAATACATTGTCTCATCATTGTACAACATAGTCAAGTGCACTTTGTAATATCAAGATAACTCAACCTTTCCCTAGGTGCTATTATTACCAACCTTGCCCCAATACTTCACAAAAATATAATAGATATAGTACTTTCCTAAGTAGTAACAGTCTTACCAATTAAGGTTTGACATCAATGACAATACAAAAATTGTTTCAATTTTGGTTTCCAACAGAATACTGATATGATGTTTGTTTGTGCTGACAGGATTTGGCTCCTCTCTGAGAGCATCCCTTTGGAGGGTTATTAGCAGTAATCAGAGAGAAACTATCTGAGCTGAGTGAGGATGAGATGTAGTCACTAAGAGACATAGGGCTATAATACGTGGTAGTCCTACCATAGATCAGACTACACCGAGCCATGCTATTGGCTCTGATAGAGAGGTGGGATGAGGATACATACTCCTTTCATCTTCCCTCAGCTGAGATCATTGTGACATTATAGGATGTCTACAAAATCTTGTAGCTTTCGATTCGAGGCAAGCCTATCAGATCAAGAGCACAACGAGTTTCTGAGGAAATCCTTTTAGATGCAAAGTATTGTTTAGGACGGGTTCCATAGATGCGAACCTGGTTAGATCAGATCGCCTTATCATCCATACTGGCAAGCCCTACACCTTTAGTATGGAGAGTGATGTTATGTATATTGTCCTTGGTTGTGGTGCCCAAAACAAAGGGTACAGTCTTTTGTGCACTTTTCACTCATCTTTTATAGAGGATGGAGAGAGATAGGATCATGTTCTTGTGGGTTTGTAGTATGCTAGCCCAGCTATACCACGAGCTATGTCAGCTAGTTAGATATTAGAGTGAGAGTCTTTCGGTATGCACACTTTTGTAGATTTTCTTGTTTGAGCATTTCACATGTACATGAACATAGGGTGTTCTAGTGATGGTAGATGCTAGCACATCAAGAGGCTTTGCTTATCCTCTAAGAGATGTGTGGTAGTTCGGAGATATCCTCTATTGGAGGGTATGTCTAGACTGTATTCTAGGCATAGATGTGATATGGAGACCCTACTGCCGAATGACAGAGTGACCAGATACATGACACCAGATGAGACATTCACAATAGTGTAAGCTGCTAGAGGGTCATTAGAGTCACACAATGATGCCATACTACTATGAGCAAGTGATGAGATAGTTCAGCCTTTCACAGGGAGTCCCTAGAGCGGTACCTCGTTATGCACATCCAACGAGCTACTATTAGAGATTTGATGCCATACATTGACCATCAGTAGTAGACATAGTATATAGTGATGCTGATGAGACAAAGGATATAAAGGTACCATCAGATGTGGCCTACTCAGGCATGAGCCGAGACTACATTAGGTATTGGAGTCTAAAGGTGCAATACCCCAAAAATGGGCTATACGTTCATTAACCTCCTATATCGACACATCAAATGAAATCGATACAAAAGTCCTAACCTAAGGCACATCTGCACATTATCGAATCCTAATTGATTTTTATCTTAATTCTGCATCAGGGAATATTTCCTAAATATTCCTAATTTATCTAATTATCTTTAATTAAATATTATTTGGTGATAAATGTTATTATTTATCCTAAAGTTGATTAATTCAATATGATGAATATTTAATTAATTAGATTAATACTGCCACTTAATTATTTAATTAGATTTAATTATATTTATTCCTATTTAATATTGTTTTATTTGACAATAAATCAAATTTGCTAAAAATAATCAGTTGAATTCTTATTTAATTGATTAAATTAAATTGTCAAATTTAATAATATAGTTTTGGAATAAAATTTGATTAAAATAATTGATTAGCCCATAAATCAGGTATTTTAATTATTATTTGGCGATAAATCATATTTATCCTAAAGTTGATTAATTGAATATGATGAATATTTAATTAATTAATTTAATTCTGCCACTTAATTATTTAATTATATTTAATTATATTTATTCCTAATTATATTATTTAATTTTGATAATAAATCAAATCTCCTACGAATAATTGATTAAATATGTATTTAATTGATTAAATCCAAGTTATCAATATTTAATAATATAGTTTTGAATAAAAGTTTGATTAAAATAATTGATTAACCCACAAATCAATTATTTTTAAATTTAAAATCAGTTAAGTTGAAGATAAATCACTTTATTTATTTAATTAATTCATGATTATTTGTGCACATTCAAAGAGCAGTTAAATTTTAAATCAAAAAATCAATTCAAGTTGTTATCTTTTCAAAACTCAACATCTATTTTGAGTTCAAAGTTTATCTAAACTTCCAATTTGAGTTAAAAAGTTGTTCTTGCATGATTTTGCATGATTTTATGAGTTATCTATTTCTAATTTCTTGTTAACTCAAAAATCAACCTGAGTTCATCAAGAGTGATTTATGACTTTTTCCATGCACCCTCAAGCCCTGGATTTCTATAAAATCAAGGCTCAGCTCTTTACAAATCATCCACATAATTTGCATACTTACTCTGGCGAATTGACATCAAAGGAATCATCAAGCTTCTTGCGAATCAGTGTTTTGTGAGATCAATCTTGTTTTCAATTCATTCTAGTTTCATATTTCATATCATTGTTAGCTTAATTTGCATATCATTTCAATCCATTTAGATTAATTTATTATCAGTTTTTCTCATCTTATTGCATCAAAAATTTAAAAAAATAGATTAATTTGCATTCATATTTTATTGCTTTCATCATTTAAATCCTTCGTTTAGGTGTTGCATTGTCATTGATCTCGGTCTAATATGAGAATACCATACTCACACCTACTAGAAGGTAGTAAATCCCCTGGTTAGCTATATTATTCTTATTTGCATATTTTGATTTTCTAACCTCTAATGTTTTACTAAAGTGTTGTGTCTATAGCTAGGTACAAAATTCACACACACAAAAGGGAACCCACCCCATCTTCCCTGAGGATTATCCTACAGGTGATCCAGGCCTTTCAGAGAGGACACGCCAGGATAGTGGTACAATAGAGGAGGATGAGGATCTCAGAGATGAGGAGGAGCACATCTCAGAGGGAGATGCCATGGAGGAGGAGAGAGAAGAGGAGAGATCAGAGGAGATGCCCCTAGCTGGTGATACTGGTGTAGATGTGCACATTTTTCATGCATCACCACTAAGATCACAATGACCTCCATGAGCCCATACAGAGACACCACCTCTGAGACCTAGACATAGCAAGTGTGGAGAGAGTAGTCACTCCATGCCCCCACCAACAGATCCTTTGGTGACACCCAGGAGGGAGATTCAAGTTAGAAACATGAATTTGATTGGAAATATAACTTAATGTGTGCGGAAGAGCATTAAATTGATAAATGTATTTTCATTCTACAGCTAGCGTAGTGAAGTGGAGGAGTTTTTTATTTGAAGTTCTGAAGGATACATGTATATCCTACCAACTACTAGTTGGTGAGCGAGAGCCTTCCATTGGTAACATAAATTCTGACAAGCATGCTGATATCTTTGCATGTGTCCAACGAGAACTAAGATTGTGCAAAGAAAGAGAAGATAAACTGATAGCTGACTTACAAAGGGTCCAGGAGCGCATGTGTGATATGAGCATATTGAGGAGCCACTCACAGACACACAGATCTACATCTTCCTATCATAAGACAGAGAAATATGGGAGTCATCGACCATCCGAGCATAGAGATAGACATAGTGATAAATAGTGCCATATGCCACATATGTATCAAACTGAAAAAGATTCTATGAATGAAAAACTTTCTCTACTAATTAGTTCTATGTTTGATTACTATATTTCCATCAATATAAAACTTAATAGAAAGAAAGAAGGTGTACAAATGTATTCAAATGTAATTTTACCAAATCACATAACCTATAAAACAAATGTATTTATTTTATAAGGAATGCATAAATACACAGGGAAAGAAAGAAAGAAATTAAGGATAATAATGTTTAAGATGCATAATATTGATAGGTTCCTTCAGAGAAACACCATCCATATCAACAAGTTTATAAGCACCTGAACCAAAGTCTTCAATTACAATAAAAGTTCCAAGCCAATTGGGACTAAAATTTCCTTTTTCACCAGGTAAAGCATTCACATTTCGTTGATTTTCATATACGACTAAATCACCAACCGAAAACGTGCATTCAATTACTTTATGATTATATTATTTCTGAAGAGATTTATGATAAGCTTTTATATGTTCTAAAGCATGTATTTGTTGTTCATCCAACATTTCTAATTCTTGTAACCGTTGTTCTAAAAAATTATCCTTTTCGATTATCCCATGAAATGAAACATGTAAAGAAGGTATTTCTAATTCCAAAGGCATAATAGCATCAATACCATAGACAATATTGTAAGGAGAAGTACCCGTGGCAGTACGAACACTAGTCCTATAATTCCATAAAGCATAGGTTAGTTGGGTATGCCAATCTTTCACATGCTTATTAACTATTTTTCTCAAAATTTGTTCAATGATTTTGTTCGATGCTTCAGCTTGACCATTAGATTGAGGATAATAAGGAGTTGAAAATCTATGTTGAATTTGATATTTCTCTAAGAATTTTGTGACTTCTTTGTTCTTAAAAGAGGTACCATTATCTGAAATTATTGTTGAAGGAATACCAAATTATGTTATAATATTGTTAAGGATGAAATCACAGATAATATCTGTGGTTGTTCAATGAAGAGGGACAACTTTCACCCACTTTGTGAAGTAATCTGTAGCAATCAGGATATACGTATGTCCCTGAGATGAAGCTGGTCAGATTTTTCCAATAAGGTCAAAACCCCAAATACTAAAAGGCCATGGAGAAAGTTGATTACGAAGCTCATGAGTAGGAGGATGAATCAAATTACTATGTTGTTGATATTGAGGACATTTCTTAACAAACATGAAAGAATCTTGTTCCATTGTTTGCCAATAATATCCCATTCTAAGCAGTTTATTAACCAGAGATTTTCCACCAAAATGTTCCCCATAAGAACCAGAATGAGCTTCTACCAAAGCTACCAGAATTTTGGTTCTATTAAGACATCTTAATAGTAAACCCTCATAAGAGCATTTGTAAATTGTATCTCCTAAAACGATGTAATGTGTTGCAAGCTTCCTAATGTGATTACGTATGTTCCTTGTTGTTGATTCAGGAAAAGTACCATCTTTCAAAAAATGAAAGATATGATAATACCATTCATCCAAATTAAAATTAAAACAATAAGAGGTAATCTTATTAGAGATTGCAAGATTTTTAAGAGTTTGTATAGTAAATTGAAATTTTTTAGTGTTATTCTCCAGAAAAACCAAAGAAGTTTCACTTTCCATGGCATTCGCACGTCAATTATCTTTTCGAGGTAAAGTTTGAATTGTGTAAGAAGAGAATTGTGAAAGAACATCAAGAGCCAAATCTCTATATTGTGTCATTTTATCATTCTTAGTCTGATAAACTCCTTTAATTTTTTCAACAGTTAGTTGTGAATCTCCATAAATTTGCAAGTGTTTGTTGTTAAGGGATGAAGTTTCTCGAAGACTAGCTATAAGAGCTTCATGCTCTGCAATGTTATTAGTAGAAGGAAAGGTTAATTTATAAGATAAAGGAATCAGTTTTTTTGTAGGAGGGATCAAGATAATACCAACACCAGAACCTATCTTACATCTAGACCCATCAAAATATAATTTCCAAACATCATCCTGTTGAATAGATAGAATATTTTCATTGGGGAATTCTATTGAAGTAAAGCACGTATTAGAATGAGGACAAGGAGCTTCAACTAAATAATTTGTTAAAGCTTGTCCCTAATTGACTTCTGAGAGATGAAATTAAGATCAAATTATGTAAGTAACATCACCCACTTTGCTAGATGGCCAGAGAGATCATTTTGTGAGAAAAGATGTTTCAAAGGATGAAATTTAATAATCACATTGAGTTTGACATTTAGAAGATAATGCCTGAGTTTCTGGCAAGCATAAACTATAGCTAAACATTGTCTTTCCAAATCTATGTATCTTGTTTCGTAATCAAGTAAAGTCAGACTAATGTAATACACAGGTCTTTCCCTATCTTCACTATCATTTTGAGCTAACAACGCACTCACCTCTTTCTGAGTGGCTGAAGTATATAAATGAAAGGGTTTATCAAATTTAGTCAGTTGCAAGATAGGAGGATTGGCAAGATACTCCTTAAATTGCTCAAAGGATTGTTTACATTCATCATTCCAAGAGAAAGTGCTATCCTTTCTAAGCAAGGAAGTAAAAGGAACATTTCTATCAGCTAAGTTGGAAATGAAGTGACGAATAGCTTGAATTTTTCCTTGTAAACTTCGTAATTGAGAAATATTCTTAGGAGGAGGCATATTAACAATAGCTTTAATCTTTTCAGTATCTACTTCTATGCCTCGCTTAGAGATTATAAACCCTTATAATTTACCGAAATAAACTCCAAAGACACATTTCTTAGGATTCAACCTCATGTTGCAACTTCTAATTCTTTCAAATATTTGTCATAAAATGCTAATATGATCTTCTCTTTGTATAGATTTTTCCAAGATATCATCCACATAATCCTCAAGAATCTTATGAATATAATCATGAAAAATTAGAGTCATAGCTCATTGATAGGTTTCTCCTACATTTTTAATCCAAAAGGCATCATGACCCAACAAAATGTTCCCCAAGGTGTTATAAATGCATAATTAAATTGATCTTCATGAGGAATAAAGATTTGATTATAGCCCAAAAAACCATCCATAAAAGATAGTAAAGCATGTCCCATTGTTGAATCTACAATCATATCAATATTAGGTAATGGGAAATCATCTTTTAAGGATGCTTTGTTTAAGTCTCTAAAGTCATTGCACATTCTTATCTTGTTTTCTCCTTTCAAAATGGGTACAATATTTGAAATCCAATCTAAATAATCAATAGAACGAATAAATCCAGAATCCAATAATCTTTCAATTTCAGACTTAACTAACAAAGCAACTCGCGGATTCATCTTTCAAATTTTCTGCTTCACAGGTTTCACATTTGGTTTTAGAAAAATGTTGTGGGTAACAATCTTAGAATATATGCCCGACATATCTGAATATGTCCAAGAAAAAATGTCCTTAAATTCAAGTAAAAGGGAAACCAAATGATTACGTTCATCCTGATTCAAACATTTCCCAATTTTTATCATCTTTTCAAAGTCATTTTCATCCATTTAAATATCAACAATCTCAATTATTAACAAATCACTTTGTATTGGAGAATCCATCAATAAAGGAGAAATATCATGTTTATCATGTTCTCCAAAATATGCATCAGTGTTTAAACAATAAGGCTTCCATCGTTTGTGATGAAACATAGGTAAACCCTCATAAACCCCTAAAAAAATCCACTAAAGCTTCATCTTCAGGAAAGATATCCAAAGTAGGTCTTTGATAAATGTCAAGGAGGAGTGGATTAACCAACTTCAACTGTCCCCCATAGATATGATTAACATTAAGAGGAAAAATTGATGGCTGTCTATAAGGATTAAATCCTAATCCATATGTATGATCATAAATTTCATTATCCAAGGGCACTTGTATACCTTGCTCATATTTACCACATCCTTTCCCATTAAATCCTGACTTCTTAAGTAGATGATAACAAGAGCCATATCGATCAGCCATATTAGATGGAGTCCAAGGAGCAGCATATGTCACAATATCATAGCAATCGGGTTTTATTGTTTCAATTGTTTCTTCAATCAAGGCGGCAACAAAGTTACTTTTTAATTCCTCTAAAAATGGGGAAGGAGTAAAAACTTATTTTTCAAATTCACTTTGTTGTTTCATAAATTCCAAATCAGAGACCTTATATTCACCAATGAAAGTAGGATTAAAGTCCAATGTTCCCCAATCATCCTCAGTCAAAGAAGAAGATGGAGCTTCAGGTTGTTTTATCTCAGGTTGTGTTTCAATCTCTTTGCTTGGTTGAAGATGCTCATAGACTTTAACATATTCTGCATTTAGGCAAGGATTCAGTGCATCATCGGCATGTAATGTATATATTAAATTTTTATAAATGAACCTAACCTTGCAATGAAGAGTAGAAGGAACTTCATGCATAGTATGTAACCAAAGTCTACCCAGAAGATGTTGAACCTTTGGTATTTGGTCTTTGAATATTGTCATGGATGTCAATAATACATTCATGAAATTATAATGGACATATGGTATGGTTAAAATCATGAAATTGTCTTATTTTATGTCTTTCAATATTATTCAAAACATATTCAAGACATACACTTAAGTGTTATACAATTAACACTTAATGTTCACATTGGTTAAGAAAACGGTTATGAAAAAATAGTTTCGGTATATGAGAAATTCGATAGAATTAGTTATCTGATAGACCCAAATCATAGTACCTTTTTGGAAAGGTCAATGCATTATCTAAAATGGTTCTATGTTAGTTTTTTCATATCACATGTATGGAAAGAGAAAAAATCTGTTTAATAGACGCAGTTACAAAAATTTATGACAGTTTTAGCACTTTTGCACAGTTTTGGTCTAATGGAAGTTTGAGTTATCTAACTACCTCTAAAATGTTGAATTTTTGGGTTTATAAGCAGAGGATACATTCCTCTAAAATATTGTATAGGTGTGTGGAGAAAATTTTCTGGATTTGTATGGAGTTCTTTGTAGACCGAATAGCTTGCAGGTAGATTTTAAAACAGCAAAGAAGAGAGTAATGCTTTATCATTCTATTTTGTCATTTGTGAATTGATTTTCATTGCAGAAGTTTATCAGAGATAGAAGAAGGGATATATATTTATTTTTGAGTCATTCACATTAGTATTTTATTAGATCTTTTAATGGAAAAAGAAAACATATTTGGGTACTTGATGTTTTGAAGAGAAACAAAGGTTTATCATTCCAAGAAAGTTAATAGTTTGAAAGACATTAACTCAAGTCATATTATTGCATTCAAATATGTTATTTTAAGTCTGATTATACTTTTTATAATCTGATATACTCATTGTAAGAAGGCTTGTATTCTTTGGTGAAATTTATTGATGTAAAAGAATTAGTAAGAGAGAAGAAGAGAAGTATATCCTGCATTAAGTTTTCAACAAGAAGTTGAAATCAATGATTTATGATTTGCATTGTAACAGAGTTGATCCTCTGATTTTGTATCTCACTTATTCATATTGTAAGTTGGTGCTTCATGTATTCTGAAGTTGGTGCTTCAAGTGTAAGGGATTGGTGTTCCTTCAAATCAGTGTTTCAAAAATAGGGTGTTGGTGCTTCCCAGAGTTGTAGCTCTAAAAGATTTTCCCAAGAGGCTAATAAAGTTTTAGATTCAAAGTGGTTTTTACCCTATGGGGTTTTCCACTATAAATATTTTTTACTTTTTTCTTTTTACATATTTTATTCATATTTCATAAGTATATGTTATAATTATAAAAATTGAAAAGAACAAGTTTTAAGTAACCATTGATTCACTCCCCCCCCCCCCCCTCTCAGTGGTGTTTGTATTCCAATAGAAGAAGGTTATAATTGAGTGTTCCATGCATAACATGAATATTTTTATTTAGAATAACCAGACCAACTTTAACAGGTAAGGTAATAATGCCCAAAGTTCTCTTTGCGATATTGTCAAATCCACGTATAGGGACATTATCAGGTTGAATAGTTCTAAGAGAAGCCTTAATTGCCTTAAGCATATCCATGCTGCAAACATTAAGCCCAGATCTGTTATCAATTAACGTTCTATGAATGATACTCTGATGAATAGAAACAACAACCATAAGAGCATCATATTGATTCTGCACCTCAAGAGAAGGTAAATCATCATCGGTAAACACAATAGGAGGTACAACAGGCATAGTATGCATGCATTCCAAAATAGAATGAATGTTCTCTTGATTAGGAGGTGAAGCAAGAAGAGTGGATAAATCTTTTTGTAATGCCTCGTGATATGTCGGGGAAGTTTGAAGCAGTTCCAATAAAGATATATTAGTAGGAGTAGCATGTAATTGGTCAACTAATTCATACTCCTTAAAGGTAGAAGGAAACCTAGGAGCTTGAGGAAGCACATGTTGAGAAGGTGGTAAAGAAACCAGAATAGTAGGTTGAGGTTTATTTCATGTGCGATAAGCATGTGAAATAGAATCTGTGTTATCAAAGAAATCCAAAGGATCTCTAGGTTTACCCTTAATTGTTATTCGAGGATATCCTTTGACCATCATCAAAGGCTTAGGATATATCATTTTAGGTTTATCAATGTTGCAAATAGTGGGACATGAAGGTAACCATGTACACACCCTATGGTAGAGGTTGATTGAAAAGAGTTGTGGAGGTGAGTGAAATAGGAATAGGATCAATGGAGATTGTATTCGAACAATTTTCATCCTCACTACCATATACCTCACTAAGGGATTTGTCCTCTTGTACAATAAAAGCCTCATCAAAGTATTCAAAACAAAGATCATACATGTTGTGTAATGCCCTGCCAGGGAACCCAAGAGATCTTAACCTAAAACATGCAACTAAGTTTGCAGAATATTTTTTTTTTTTAAAGTTAACATACAAGATAACATCAGTGCAGAAGCAATTACCATTTTCTCACATTAATACAAACAACCCACACAGGTTACAACTCTCAAGGGTTCCTCGATGAAGATTACGTTAACATTAATTAATTAATTTATATTAGGTACAATTACATAACTCATATAAACAAAAGAAAGATAAAAGCAACATCACATATAAGATAACATAGATACAACTGGTACCATAAGGTATCCATAAATCTACATCCACTACACATGTCGCAGGGCATGTAAGTACAATAACAAAAAGGAAGTACACATGATATCTCTGAGTAACTGATACAAAGGTACAAGATCACAAGGAAGAAGAAGAAGAAGAAGATAAAAACACAACTCCAATAATGAAGAACTAGAAGGATCAATTGCCACAGAAATCATTCAACACTAGTACACGAACGTCAAAATCTTAAATGGTAAAAGAATCACTTCCACCCAACCTCATGAACCTAAATGGTCCACTCCCACCATGCTGAGGAGATAACAACAGATCCCACTCAGATAACAAACATCAACATAACAAGCTAGGGAAGAGATCCTGAAAGCTTCTAACTCAAAAGGTACAAAAGGATAACAAGGTAAAACATACTCAACCAGAGGTAACCAACACACGTAGGAAACCTAAGATGCATAAAGGAAGTGTCATCACATGAGCCAACTCTAAGGTTATCCTGGTAGTCTCTTCAGACCCCGATGCCCTAGTGACTCTATGTGGTATCAGTAACCCCTCATGTAGACAAGGTACTAACTATGCCATATCCAGTCCACGTAGGCGGCAAGCATCTTCTCACTCCCATCCTAGTCAAAACTCAATCAGGAACTCAGGCATGGGCAAGGCACATAATATCTTATTAGGTTCATTTTAAACTCTCAATGCCATTAATTATCACTTATTAAGCTACTTGTAATAGGATATCCTGGCAGCCACTTCCGGGCTCTGACACCAATTACAAGCCACTTCCCACCTATACACTTAGTTAACCTACCCTAGGTTTCACAAGATCAAGTTAACACAAC
Organism: Chamaecyparis obtusa; assembly: GCA_027943335.1. Taxonomy (NCBI): domain Eukaryota; kingdom Viridiplantae; phylum Streptophyta; class Pinopsida; order Cupressales; family Cupressaceae; genus Chamaecyparis; species Chamaecyparis obtusa. The sequence continues at coordinate 754,769 of BSBK01003193.1, forward strand.
TAATAAATCTCAATAACTAGTTCCAATGATGACATAAAACATGCAAAACCAGAATCATCATAGAACAAGATAACCGACGCAACAAAATATGCAAGGCAAACAAACATGGTAAAATAATATCTAAAATTTCTCATATCAATAAGAGATATAAATATTTAAACCAATATAAATATCAATTAAAAATAAAGTAATTATTAATTAATAATTATTATTAATTAATAATTATTATCAATTAATAATAATAATTAATTAATAATTATTATCAATTAATAATAATTATCAATTAATTAAAAATTAATATAATACCACAAGGAAAATTAATATAAATTAATTTACAATTTAAATTAATCTATAATAATAAAAAATATCCAAATGTAAACATCTCCCCCAAATTAAAAATTTAAGATAAACTAAATCATATACCAAATATCCCTTTATTTAAAAATAATCATATTTATTAAATCCTAAAAAAAAATTAAAAAAAACAAATTAAACTTTTAATAATTTATTTAACAAAATAAACAAAAGTTACAATTTAATATTAAATATCAATTAATTAAAAAAATTTAAAAATACAAAGGTCAAGGGGGACAAGGGGCCCGCACAGTACCCTATAGAGGTACTGACATGCATCAGTACCCTGTCGGTACTGTCGTATGACAACCCCCTAGGGGACTGTCATGCGTCAGTACCGCATAGGTACTGTGCACGACAACCCTACGCAGGGCCTGCAAAAAGGGATGTCAGGGGTACAATTCCCCCCCCCCCCTTAATACATTATATTTTTTAAAAACTTATAAGAATCTCAATTTTGGCACATCAATATATATATATATATATATATATATATATATATATATATTTAACAGCAATATAAATTTAATTAATAAATCAAAATTTATATATATACATATATTTCACAACAAGAATAAATAAATATATGTATACAACAATGTAATATATTTATATTGCCCTATATACAATATATCTATTTAATTATGCATTTATCTTTTAATACAAAGACCTGAAACAACCAATTTATATTAATTTATATTCATTTTGCAAAAAACAATAAGAATCGAAAAACATAGCATAATTAAATCAGCAAGCATTTAAATAAATTTATTTCCTTTTATCAATAGGATTATATTTAATTTATCTACGCTTGATAACCCAAGATCAAAATTCATGTCTCAACAACATCTAATTGGGGAAATCCCAAACCTAGGGTTTTGAATCATGAATTCTCTCACAGAAATTCCTAATATTAATACAACCATAGACCCTGATTAAACTAATTTAACCAAAATTCCACAACCTTCAATTCTTAAAAGAATCTATACCAGAATTCTGAAACAAAGATCACACGCTAGTCAGATTCCTATGCAGTCAAATTTAGAAAATGAAGGAGAGAGAGAAAAGCATAGAGCAGAAATCTAGACAGGCACACAACCACACACGATGAAGACACTTCTATTTTGAAATACATAAAAAATAAACATAAGGAAATTAAGATCCTACCTCAAACACCCAAGAAAACTTTCGAACGAAGACCAGATCTGAAGCCAAAATCCAAAAACCTTGAAACTTTCCAAGATCAAATTCTCTACCATAATTCTTTCAACCTGCCTGTCCCATTTTCCTCCAAACCTGTCTAATCTCTAAAATGAATGCAAAAATCCCCTAGTAGAGATTTAATTCCCCATTTCATGCAATCCTATAGATAACTCCATAGCTAACTCCCACTTCAACTCCAAATCAAAAATTGAAAGAAAATCTAATTAATAAATTAAAAACACTTTTCATGCACAACTCAACTTTGACTTTTTAAAACAAGTTGATTACTTTTTGAAAACAATTCAATTTTTAATTAATATTAATGCACATGTTATAATTAAAATACATATTAAATAGATTAAATATTTAAAGCATTCTAGAACCATACAATTAAATATTTAATTATTTAATAATGCACACAAGCATAATTAAATCTAATTACTAATTAAATAATCAATTAAATCTCGATAATCAAATATTTTACTTTTAATTAAATTTTCTCAAATAAACTTAGGAATATGATTAATATTAAATTTCAACTATAATCATTAATCAATAAATCACAAAAAATCGCCCACATAAGAATTAAATCAACTGAAGCCAAATGAGGTAAAATAAAATAAAGTAAAACCAAGCAACACTAGAAAGGGATCCATGAATTCATGTCAACTAGACAAATCTGGGTAGGGTAGTTAAACTAATACTTGTCCAATCCTAGGACAAATGGGCTTAGGTTAGGGTTTTGGGATTTATGTATTATCTCCCCTCTCTTACCATTTGAGATATTGCGATAGGGCACACTCATCCTAACAATTTAGGGAAGTCGATGCCCGGTACCTACAAACCTGCATACAACACCTGCATGTACATACATATATAAATTGATATTTAATAATAAATTTTAACTTTTGTTTATTTTGTTAAATAAATTATAAAAGTTTAATTTGTTTTTTTAATTTTTTAATTTAGGATTTAATAAATATGATTATTTTTAAATTAAGGAATATTTGGTATATGATTTAGTTTATCTTAAATTTTTAATTTGGGGGTAATGTTTACATTTGGATATTTTTTTTATTATAGATTAATTTAAATTGTAAATTAATTTATATTAATTTTCCTTGTGGTATTATATTAATTTTTAATTAATTGATAATTATTATTAATTAATAATTACTTTATTTTTAATTGATATTTATATTGGTCTAAATATTTATATCTCTTATTGATATGATGAATTTTAGATTTTTTTTTACCATGTTTGTTTGCCTTGCATATTTTGTTGTGACGGTTATCTTGTTCTATGATGATTATGGTTTTGCATGTTTTCTATCATCGTTGAAACCAGTTATTAAGATTTATGAGTTGTGTTAACTTGGAGTTATACTTGATCTTGTGAAACCTAGGGTAGGTTAACTAAGTGTATAGGTGGGAAGTGGCTACCAGGATATCATATTACAAGTAGCTTAATAAGTGATAATTAATGGCATTGAGAGTTCAAAATGAACCTAATAAGATATTATGTGCCTCGCCCATGCCTGAGTTTTGACTAGGATGGGAGTGAGAAGATGCTTGCCGCCTACGTGGACTAGGTATGGCATAGTTAGTACCTTGTCTACACGAGGGGTTACTGATACCACATAGAGTCATTAGGGCATTGACGTCTGAAGAGACTACCAGGATAACCTTAGAGTTGGCTCATGTGATGACACTTCCTTTATGCATCTTAGGTTTCCTATGTGTGTTGGTTACCTCTAGTTGAGTATGTTTTACCTTGTTGTCCTTTTGTACCTTTTGAGTTAGAAGCTTCCAAGATCTCTTCCCAAGCTTGTTCTGTTGATGTTTGTTATCCAAGTGGGATCTATTGTTATCTCCTCACCATGGTGGGAGTGGACCATTTAGGTTCACGAGGTCAGGTGGTAGTGATTTTTTTACCATTTGAGATTCTAACATTCATGTACCAATGTTGGATGATCCCTGTGGCAGTTAATCCTTCTAGTTCTTCATTGTTGGAGTTGTGTTCTTATCTTCTTCTTCTTCGTCCTTGTGATCTTGTACCTTTGTATCAGTTACTCAGAGATATCATGTGTACTTCCTTTTGGTTATTGTACTTACATACCCTGCGACATGTGCAGTGGATGTAGATTTATGGATACCTTATGATACCAATTGTATTTATGTTATCTTATATGTGATGTTGCTTTTATCTTTCTTTTCTTTATATGAGTTATGTAATTGTACCTAATCTAAATTAATTAATTAATGTTAACGTAATCTTCGTCGAGGAACCCTTGAGAGTTGTAACCTGTGTGGGTTTTTTGTATTAATGTGAGTAAATGGTAATTGCTTCCGCACTAATGTTATCTTGTATGTTAACTTTTAAAAAAAAAATATTCTACAAACTTAGTTGCATGTTTTAGGTTAAGATCTCCTGGGTTCCCTAGCGGGGCATTACATGTTGAATACAAAAGAAATACTAAAAGCATGAAAATGTAAATGTTTTTGTATTTTTAAAGAGATTTTGCAATTTTTTTTGTATTTTTGAAATATAAATGCAAGAGCGTAAAAGAAATCTACTTTTATAAGCATGCAAGATCTAACACAAGAGGCAAATCTAACACCAAAAAGAAAGAGTTGTCATAACAAGTTCACCAAAATGTAAAGGTGTAAAAATGTAGATATAGGTAGGTGAGGTTTCTAACAATGTACCTAATAAAGATCCTATGTCCACATTTTCCACTATATATATATATATATATATATATATATATATATATATATATATATATATATATATATATATATGAATTGATAATAATATAAATTTGGAAATGCTTGAAATTAGGTAAGATAAAGAACATACCTCATAAAACTGACCTAGAAATACCTATTTTTTGGTGTCTAAGTCTAGTTTTGGGGAATTCGACAATCGGATTTGGGATAGGAAAATAGAAATGGAGAAAACCCAAAAAGCTTTTTCAATTCTGAGGAAGGTCATCTTTGACCCAAATGCAGGGTAAGAATATCTTACCCCAGGGTACAATCTTACCCCTAAAGGTCATCCTTGACCTGAACTACTCCGATAGAAATTTTGTTCATGAATCCTAGAAGTTTGATGAAAAGGGTACTCAAATCTTCTCTGCAACTCCTGAAACAATGACTATAGATATCTAAAAATGGTGTTTTTGGGGTGGTTATATAGGGTTTTTCCTTAGTCAAACCCCCTCTTTGGTGATCTCCACCTCCATGAATAGCTGGATGTAATAGAATATGTGTGTGTATTGAATGTGTAATGTCAAGATCTAATCCTCTAGATTGAAACCCTAACATGAATGGTTATGAGAAAGAAATGCATAGATTTGAATATGATAAGAAAGCATACCAAGCCCCCAAGGCTAAAGTACTGTTACCAAACTCACAATCTGTAATTGCTACCCCATGATTATCTCTTTGAATGCTTGAATATTGAAAATGGTGGATCAAGGAAGAAGGGATCTCTCTTGCTCCAAATAGATGTTCACAATGGTGTGCTCACAAAAATGCTTGATATCAACAATGACTTGATCTTCTATATCATCCTCTTGCAATCTTGCATCTCCACTTCACCATCACTTGCTTGCTTCAATCAATTGTGTCTCCACTTGATGGATTCTTGGAGTTGTAGTTGTTGAAAATGAAGGCAAGAGAGAATCTTTATATAAAGGTTTCAAGGTGAGGCTCCTCGGGCAATGTAAGGGCCCATAATTCAAATTTCACCTTGAATTATGGTCCAATCATAATAAAAAACTAAGGAGGGAAAATAATTAAATGAATTTCAAATTAAAACCCTTTCGCATTCGGATTTGGAAGCTCGACATTGATTTCAAAGTCCTCCGGGACCAAAATTTGAAAAGGGGGATCAAATCCCAACAAAGGTCAAGGATGACATTGACTTTGACCTAGGTCAAAGTCAACCTCAACCTTGACCTAGGGGCCCAGATCCAATCTGTGTTGAGAACAAGAGGTCCCAGGGACGCCCAAAGATTTGGAAATGATGATAGAAGAGGTCAGAGTGCCAGAAAAGGACATAGAGGCCTATGATGAACATGATGAAGGCCAGGAAGACCTATGCCTAGATCCTACCTAGAAAATAGAGCCACAAAGTAGGGAAATCAAGGAGAATCCTTAGGATCCTAACCCTAATTTCACCTAGAATGAAGGAATCAAGTGCAAAATACATCCTAAATGCAAGTCTATCATAGTAAATGCACTAAAAGAGGATGCTAAACCTATCGAGATGGAAGTGCTTCTATTTTAATACGATACAAAAAGGCTCAAAAAATTGCTAAATAGAATACCAAGTGACATAAGGCCTGTTGATTCATTTCTAATTGATTTCTACTTGAGTGTGTTTAATAGTAAGACTCATTATGAAATCATATCACATAGGCTAACAACATTGCGACAAGCTTTTAAAATTTCTACAACTATTGAAAACAATAGAAAAGCTTATGGACGAGTAAATAAGAGAGATGATTCCAAGTTGTATAATCCTAGAGATCCTAAGAAAGATGACTTAAAGGAAATAATGGATATTCTCAAGGATCTAAAGGTAAGGCAGAATCGAAATGGCTAGCCACCAGCCTTTTGAAATGACAGGCCTAGACTTCAAGCTATGTCATACAATACAAATTAGAAGGAAGGTAAACTTTAAAAGCCTAATCACAATAGGGAGACTCATGATCCTTTGAGGAAAACTAATAATTTAGTTGGGAATGGTCCATGATGTGATGTTTATAGGTTTCCCCATGCACCTAAACAATGTGTGATTGCTCAAAGCTCACTAGAAGATGAAAATCAAGATGAAGATCAACAACCTATGGTAAATACAATTTCAATAGAACCATTCTGGGAAAATGATGACTACAATTATGATGATGAATACATACTAGATAATGACTCAAGAAGGATAAACTAGTAATGCAATACTCAACAAGTGTATTCAGATGATGAAATTCCAACTTTGAGGAAAATGATAAATGAAGAAAAAATAGCATGTATTGTTGCAGCCTTAGCACAAGCAAGGAGAAATTACCAGTTAAGGAATAGGATAGTGAATTCTGATTAAGGAAAGACTGCTGGAATATTTTCCAAAGTACCAAAGAAAAATAGCAACTAGATGAACACTTCGAGGAAGAGTAAAGATGATACCCAAAAGAAAGAACAACAGGTAGAAGTTCCAAAGATAACAAAACCAATGGAAAAGCCAACATTCAGTAAAATTATTCATTTGGTAATTCTTTTATATCTAATGCATTATCACATGTGAAAATTTATGTTCCTTTTCTTGAAATGGTTAAATTTCTGGAATATAAGAATGAAACTTTGAAAGTATTGTCTAATGTAGGTGACATTTCCAAAGAAGAGTCTAATCAGGAACAAGTAATGAAAGAACCACCAATTGTTTATCTAGGAACCTCTATTACTAAAAATGGAACACAAGTAGATTATTTTTATCTTACATTATCAATTAACAACAAGTCGGTTAAGAATTGTATGATAGACTCAAGAGCACCAATGAATATCATGCCATCAAAAGTTATGAAAGAACTTGGGATGAAAGTTGATACCACTTATGTAAGATGTTATGTTATGGATAATAGATCTGTGCCTATGGTTGGAATAATGAAAAATGTAGAATTTAAATTCCTTGTTTGTCCTGAGGTATCATATAGAATTGACATTACTATGGTAGAAGTCCAGGTGCCAATTGTGGAATTCTTTTATCTAGCCAATGGTCTAATGTAGTAGGTGGTCATATTTTGGATCTATTTTATGCTACTATTCTAGTGAATGGAAAGGAAGTGAGAATTTACAGGTAGCCTATATCATTATACATCATTGAACATGTTGATATAGAGCAGGGGAACTACTTTTTCAATACCGACATGGACAATTTCAAGGTAAGTATTACTAAAGATGCAATGCAAAATACTGAACAAATTGAAATCCATGCTAAAGAAGATCAAGAAATAATATAGAAAATGCACTTTGATGGTGCTTGTAGTAAAGAGGGAAATGGTGTTGGAGTAGTTTTTATTTCTCCTATTGGAAAATATTTTAAATACTCTTTCCTTTTAACCTTTGATTGTACAAATAATGTAGTTGAATATGAGGCACTCTTGTTAGGACTAATAATTGCTAATAAACATAGAATAAAAACAATAAATGTTTTTGGAGATTCAGAGTTAATTGTATTTCAAGTTAGAAATAAGTTTGTTACTAAAAATGTAAAACTAAAATATTATAGGAATGAAGTTTGGGATCAGTTGGAGTTTTTTATGCATTTTCAATTAATTGGATTGATAGATCTAGAAATATTCTAGCATATCTTATGGCTAACTTGGCTATCAGGCACAATGATATTCCATTTGAAGACATAAGTCAGGTTGAGATCAAGACAAGACCAATGATACCAAACATTATTCAAAATTGGCAAGTATTTGAGGATGACCATGACATAATGAAGTTTATCACATGTGAAGATCAATATGAAGACCATATTATAGATTGGAATGCATACGTGGAGAAAGATGAAGGAAAATATGTTCTATTTGGAAAAGAAATAGTGGAATAGAAAACAAATAAAATTCCATAAGGATTGGCTGCATTGGAAATATTTTTTGATAATAAGGATAGGGTGGAGTTGAAGTCAAGTCCTACAAATAAAGATGATGTAGAGAAAATAAATCTAGTCAATGAGCATATACCCAAAGAAGTATACATTGGAAAGAAGCTTACCCCCAATATCAGATTAGATTTAATAAATTTGTTGAGAAAATATAGGCATGTAAGATTTATTCCAACATGAAATCCCTTTGAAGCTAGATGAAAAACCATTTAGGCAAAGACAACGGCCTATAAACCCAACATTGGCTCAAAAAATGAAAGAGGAATTAATGAAGCTGAGAGATGTAGGGATAATCAAACCAATAAGGCATTCAACATGGGTGTACCAGTCGGGAAGAAGATAGGTGACATAAGGATTTGTGTAGACTTCAAAAATTTAAATGTGTCATCACTAAAAACTAATTATGCTTTTCCTAACATGGAGGCCTTGTTGCAGAAAGTGATGAGAAATGAATTTCTATTCATGATGGATGGATTTTCAGGATATAATCAAGTGAAATTCAAAGAAGTAGAACAATATAAGACAACTTTCATAACACCTAAGGGAACATATGTGTATGCTAGAATTCCTTTTGGACTCACAAATGCTAGAGCCACTTTCCAAAGAGCCATGAAAGTGGTATTTGATGGTTTGATTGACTACATTCTAGTTGTTTATCATGATGATTTAACTACATAATCAAAGAAAGTAGAAGATCATTACAATCACTTGGAGAAATTTTTCTTAAGATATCTCTTAATCCTAAAAAATATCATTTTGGAGTCACAAAAGGTAAGTTACTAGGACACCTTGTGTCTAAAGAAGGTGTGAGAATACACCCTGAAAGGATTGTTGCCATAGATAAAATTGAAGTACCTAATACTGTCAAAGTTATTCAATCCTTCTTTGGGAAAACCAATTTTCTCAGAAGATTTGTGTCTAATTTCTCATAAATTGCTAAACCAATTGCACAGATGCTTAAGAAAGGAGAAAAGTTTAAATGGACAAATGAAGCTTTGGAAGCATTTGCAAATAGTAAAAGGGCAATAAAAAAATCCCATGTTCTTAAATCTCTTGCTTTTTCAAAACCCTTTCAAGTTTTCTCTTTTGCTTCTTATCATACAATAGCAGTTGTCATGCTACAAAAGAATGATGAAGGCTATGAGCAACCTGTGACATTTTTTAGAAAAACTCTACAAGCAACATAATTAAAATATGACATCAATGAAAAATAGGCATTTGCATTGGTGAAGGTAGTAAAATCATTCAGACCATATTTGGTTGGAGCAAGTGTGATAACGTATGTGCCAGATGCTACAATAAAAGATATATTCAGACAAGCAGAAACTACTGGTCAAAGATGTAGATGGATAAATCAAATTCAAGAGTTCAATATAAATATTCACGTCACAAAATTGGTAAGGGGTAAAGGTCTTACAAAACGTATGTCAGATTCCAATCTAGAAGCGGCTCAAGTGCATCAAGTACAATTAGAACATTCAAAAGTAAGTATTGAAAAATGCCCATGGTATAAAAATATGTCATAAAAAAAGAAGACAAAACCTATAAATATTGATAATGAAAGTGAATAGGATGTGGAAGGAAAGGGTTTTAAAAAAATAGTTGAGAGAGAAAAGAAAGGATAATACAACAAAAATAAGGAATATTCCTTCAGAATCTAAAGATGAAGTAATGAATATAGCTGGTATAAGTTTTCAACAATCCATAAATAGTATATGTAAGCTTTTGGTAAAATTGTATGTATATTTATCATCAATGTTTTGAATCACTCTATGTGATTCATCTTCAAGAAGAAGGAAAAGTGATAGATGGAATGCAAAAATAGCCTTTAAAAGATTAAGGGACAATAAAAAATTCTTTTAAAAAAAATTAATTACAAGAATATTGATTTAGAAATTTTTTTAATTAATTATATTTAAGATATAATTTAAGATCAAGAACAAATGAACCAAGAGGAAAAAAAGAATTATAAAAGATAAGAACGAGAATAAAAAGGTAAAACAAGAAAAATAAAGAGATTAGAGAAAGAAAATAATTAAAATAATAATAAAAATAAAATATAAATAAATTGAGAAGAAACAAAAGCAAGGAGATTAAAAAATAAGAGAAAAAATAAATTAAAATAATAATATAAAATTTTAAAAATTATTAGAAATTATGAAAAAATTAAAACAAAAATAAAGATAAAAGATACTAAAATAATAAATAAAAATATCAAATTTAAAAGAAAACATAGACACACAAAAAAATATAAACAATAAATAAATAAACAAACAACAAAAACAAAAGTAAAGTAAAAAACAAAAACTCATAAGAAATGATTAAACAAGGACAAGACTTAACTAAAAAAAAGAAATTACAGAAAATAAAAATAGAAAAGAGTAATTAATTTTTAAAAAAGTATTTTTTTTATAGAAAGTTAAAATTAAAAAATTAAAACACAAACCAATAAAAGATTGAAGAAAAAATAATAATATTTTTTTGTTTAACGTCGTTCTCTTACTCTCTTTCTCTTGAATTCTTTCAATTTGGTTTTCATTTTATGTTCAATTTATTTCCTCTCATTTGTCATCTTTTGTTTGTTCTCTTATCTTTTAGGTTTGTTATTTTGTTTCTCTTACTTATTTTTTTCGCCTAAGTTATGAATATTTTCAATGCCATAATCCATCATAGTAATGTACAAAAGATTGTTGAGATATATCCACATTTTCTTCATATGAGCAAATAGCTATTGAACAAGGCATTATAATGTACATGTCAAGACATGACTTCACACTAGATAAAATTATAGTTGGTCTTACAAAAATCTTGTGGAAGTGTTCACTAGAAGAAGAGTTGAAGTTGTTAAGCTTGAAGAAAAATTGAGGAAATAGGTCATTAATGAATATGGAAACATGTTGTCTAAAGAAGAAGTTGATGTTGTAATAATGGGACAATCTCATGAATTTAGAGTAAATTAGAGAGTCAACATCCTCATACATAAAACTAATGAAGGGAGAGAGTGAGTGTTCAAATAAATTGAAGAATCTACTACATGGATCATTAAAGAAATAGAGGAAGGCCCTGTTAATATTTTTGTAATAAAGACTTCTTCTATGAAGAAGGCTGACAATGATAATATGATAGATTTGACTAATGGTAATGAGAGTGGCACTATGGAAGAAAAGGAAATACACGACATCTCTAAACAGAAGTAGGAGGCTTCTCCTAGGGACTTAGATGCATTCAAAGCTTTGTAGAATTCTCAAATATAATTCAAGTTTATTGTCTCCTCATTATTGTTTAAAAAGGAGACACTGAAGTAAACAAGCTTGGTTGATGATACAATAAAGATATTTGTAGATATCTTACCAAATGTTCATATAGGTACACCTATTGACCTTATACACCAATAGAAACTTTTAATGAATAATTTCAAAGACACTCTACCCTTTGGGTGAAGGAAGCAAAGGAAGTTGAGAAAAGGATGATTGTTAACAGGAAGTCAAAGATAAATAATTCGTGCAAAAATGCTCACATAATGTTGCAAGAGAATTTGAAGAAGGCTAGTTTGTGTGTAAAGAATGCTACCAGATTATTTAAGTACAATCTAAAGTGGCCATATGCTACCAAGCATATCAAAGCACAAATAGATTCAATTGAATCTAAACTCTTGCAAATTAACAACACATATGACTTGGAGAAAGATAGTGATGGCTTTGTCCAGATTCAGATAAAATAAATTCATTCACAAATAGATCTTCTGCAAGAACAAAGAAACCATATCAAAAGATAGTTTGTCTTGTTGAGAGAAGCAATTAATTCAAAGATGGTGACACTATTTAAGGTCTTGAAAGATGTTGGAAAAACTGAGAAGATCATACAAAAAACAAATAATGATAACCTCATAGAAGGTTTTTTCTTACAAATTGAGTGTCATAACATAAACTTGAGCTCAACTATTTCGTTGTGGGAATCTACTTTTTCTCTACCGAAAAATACAATTTAAGGAAATATTACCTAAGGCATTGACTTGATGTTTTGGTGCATTCCCAAAGGGAAACTTGATAATGTTAGGGGGAGTGCTTGTGTGTGTCGAAGATACTTTCTTTTTGTAGAGATATATATTTTTGAAGGGAAGGATTTTTTTTATTTTAAGGACACCCTTTTTTCTTGATGTCAAAGGGGGATAAGTAATTTGGTGATGCAAGGATACACAAGTTTTACCATCAATGGAAAAGGGGAATATTGTTGCAAATATGAATGTTTTGTTGTCATTGATGTCAAACTTGTTATAGCAAGTCTTTGGAAGATGGATATAGTATCCATAAGTTGTATTCTTCAAGTGTTTCAGAGTAGTATAATATTGGTAGTATGCATATATGATATTAGAGTCAGGCAAAGATTAATGGAAAAACATGTATGAGATATACTTGGTACTCTTAGAAAATTTCCAAAGCTTTGGAGATAGTTTTGGGTTTTCTACTCATAAGCATAATTATTTTGGTGAACAATCTATTAGATTAGCTTTTGCTTTTGCTCCGCATTTTGGTATTTTCAATATATTCTTATTTTTGGTAGGAGTCTGTTGTAAATTGATCATACAGGATGTTATATCTCATATTTTGTGTTTTGTATCACTTCACAGTCAAAGATACAATGTCATGAATTTTGATCTATAAAAAAAAGAGTAACAATGCATATGAATGCTTTGCATTCCTCTCTACCAAGTGTTTTGATGATATAATTATGTTGTGATTAGGTGATAATATATTTTACATCTGGAATGATTTTGGAGGTCTACAATATCTTTTGGGCTTGTTTGGTCAACATAATAGTTTCATTCTTTGGGGCCAACCAAAGATGCTTAGATCCTTACAGTGATGTGAAAATTCTATGGATAAGATTTCAAATCTTAAGGAGGGTGTATATTCATAGTAAGATTCTTCATACATTTCTCTTTATCTTTGCATGCATTAGAAAATGAGTTTTGGGCTGACAAGCTTTGTGTTACATCTTGTTTGGACAACTTAATGAATGGCTTTGGTGTTGTGATGGATATATATAAGAAAACATCCTTTAGAGAATACATTTATACCTGTAGAGTTATACAAATAAGTTGTATGTAGCAGTGCATGAGATATTGTGAAATGTGGAAGATTGATAGAGACAAAATCAATAGCAGATATTTGAACAACAAAGTTTTAATCAACATTTTGGAGAATGTACTTCTAATCAGTTCAATCAGTATTGTTCTTTTTTATCATTTGTAATGTATCTTGCCTTGAAGAAAGTGTAATCTTTATTGTCTACAAGTTCTTTTGTATCTCATCATGAGGTAATGTGCTTTTTTGTGCAAGTTCTCTTTCAAGGAGTAGTGCACTTCATCATATAGTGAGTGTGATTCTCATTGTGGTTTCCTGCTTTTTGTTTTTCACATAAAAATATTGGTGTTATGTGTTGCGCTCTTTTATTTCAGTTATTTACTTTTGCATATGAGTTGAATGGAATGTATGGTTAATAATCAATTAAGTTTTAGTGCATGTCGATTCACCCCCCTACATCCGTAAGTGTTCAACAAACCTATCTCTTTCACTATTCACTCTTCTCTGTATCTCCCCCACCTCTCCCCCCTTCCCCCAAATACTTCTCTCCCCCAAAATATAGACCTATCTTTCTACCTCTCTCTCTATCTCTCTACTCTCTTTCCATTCTCTCTCTACTCTCTTTCTCTTTCTCTTTCCCTATCCTTCTCACTACATACTTCCTACTCACTCCCTCCCTAGCTCTAGTTCTCTACATACCTCTCCTTCCCTTCCTACCTCTAGTTAAAGTACCAAGATTATGAGAAAGTAATTATGCAGTGATAGAAAGATATTGCCTATCCATTTACTCCATGTATGTGTGTCATGATTGATCAAAATATTTTCGTCATTATGATTATCCATCTTATTAATAAAGATCTCACACTCAATTAAATTATAAGCTATTGTAAGATAATAGCTTTAGCCATTTAAAATAATTTTGTATAGCCTCCTAGATAATTTATCTAGAGAAAAGATGGTGTTAACAAATACCATGGGGGTTTGATTTGTAAGGATCTTCTTTGGGCAAACTACTAGATTCCAATTCAACAATTTTTTAACAAGGATCAAAGGGAAGAACCAACTATGTAAGTGTAATCACCGAAAATTGGACAAGATCATTTAAGTGAGAAATCAAGGCAAAAATCAATACAATTAAATGAAATTAAATCAAATCAAGTCAAAATAAAAGATAAATTACAATTGAATCTTAATCTAAATTTAATTGAAAATCAAAGGCCATTAAATCAAATTAAACCTAATAAATCATGATTAATCAATAAATTGTGCAATTAATCTAATTAATTGTATAGTTCGAATTAAATCAAATCAACTCATTTAAGGGGTACACATGGCTAAACAAATTAAATAAATTCAATTAATTAATTCCTATTTTCTCTCAACCACCAAATGGGAGGAAAATGAATAAACCAATAGGAATTGAGGACCAAGCTCACATGGATCAAGCCTAAATTGAATCTCAATCACTCACTTGGAGGATGCATCTTGTCCTCTCATTTTGTCCTCTTGTCCCAAGCTTTGAGGACAAAATATTTAAATGGTCTCCAAAGGTGGAACCATGGACTCAACTCTCACCTAACATTGATCAAATCAACCACACCTCCTACCCTTGCCAAAATCTATAAAAGAAAGGCATAATTCAAACAATAATCATCCACAAATCTGAGAATAGCATCAAACCTCTTGCAATTTAGAGCTAGAAAGGCAAATTTAGAGTTAACTAGGCTTAATTTCAATTTGGAATTGAACTATTAACTTTGTTTATCATTCACTCTCATTTTAGGACTGTCACTAATGGAAGCTTGCTGAGAGCTTTGCATTAGCATCCATAAATAGAGACCCATAGAGTGCTTAATTGTCAATTCTTTGCTTAATTAGATTGCTATTTGTGGTAATTTAGTTGTTATTTGAGTTATTGATGATACTAACCCTATGAAGGTACTTTTTCTAGTCCACAAAATGGTGCCCACCATGGGGCATTAGGCCTCATAAATTTATAAATTCGGAGAAGTAAATTTTTTTTGCAAATCTTGTTTTGTTCTCCGTTTTGAAGGTTAAACAACATGTTTGAGACTTTCTCCAGCACTTTTAATTGATTCTCCAGCGCTTTTAAAGCCTAAAACAATGCTTCTACGACAAAGTCTTGCGCCTTTACATGGAGTTTCAGCGCTTTCAATTTCTTCTGGCTTCTGTCTTATTTCTTTCAGCGCTTTTACCATGACTCTCCAGGGCGTTCAAATTATTATCCAAGGCTTCTAAATATTTCTTTTAACGCCTTTTCTTAATTCATTAGCACTTTTAATTTTTGTTTCAGTGGTTTTAATAATTTTTTGTAGCGCATTTAATTTGATTAGCAGTGAATTTAAGCTTTTTAACAATGCTTTCATAGAAAAATAAAAAAACCAGAGACCAGATTTAACAGCGAAGGGAAAGCTTTAACAAAACGGATTGAGGAGAATATTGCACACATCAAGCTAGTTTTGGAGAATTCTCGGCAAGAAAACAAGGTATATGAAGAATATTTGAAAGTTGTAGAAGCATATAAATCAAAGTTCATATCATTAAATTGGATTTGCATGCCTTGATCAATTTTTTTATAATTTGATAAATAAGGCTTAAATTCAAAATTATTCTTGTTTTCTTCATTTTGGCTGGTTGTGTTGACTAACTTGTTGGAGAAGTGAATGGAAAGGAACGATCGCCACTAGGTGAGTATAAAAATGGAAAATTCATCAAAAATGCCCCTAGCCTTAGCTAGCTTCGAAACAAGGTAAGCCCAAAAATTTGATCAATTTTTGATTAAATTATGGCCTTGTCAATTTTAAAATCTAGTAATTAAAGCAACCTATTATTGTTTGAGGGATTTGATACTATGCCTATGCTCTTCACTTTATAAGTGAATCAAAATGCTAAAAATATCAAGTTCCTTGATTGAAAGAAAGGCTAAATAAATCAAGCACTAAATTTGAACAACCCCTTGTTTGTGGAAAAGAGTAGAAATACTCGATTCCCATTAGTTAGTGGGTTTGGTAATTGAACCTTGTTAAAAGTGTTTGGGAATTGAGAAATAGATAGGGATATTCTCTTCACCTTTTGATGAATCAAACTCCCAAAACCTATCTCTTTATTCCACTTTATTGCTTTCAAAATGAACATGCTAGATCTATAGTGGGCTCACCTCCTGAGATTTGCCTTAACAAGGCTAGTGAGAGGGACAACCCAAAGTGGGATACAATTTCATTTTCCACAATCATCTAACCCACTATAAAATGAAATGCATGCATCCTTAATGGGGTGTGTGACAAAAGGGTGTTAAATTTTTGAACTTCCTCGAGTAGTCCTTCGGGATTGCGCAAAACTCTGACATATCGGTGGTGGGAAGCCTCTTAATATACTTGGAGGATGAAGGTTTAATATCCATTTTGAACGTAATCTTGATTAAATACCTTGTTAACTTAGCAAAGACTACCTTATAGAGCCATGTTTACGAACCAAATTGTGAGCTAAGTAGATTGCTTGAAGTGTCTTTTTGTGCAAAAACCCATGATAACGTCCTTACAAATTCAAACACTTTTTGTGTAGAGGGTTAAAAAGAACAAGTGTACTTGTGGTTGTTTTGTTTGAAAAATACATACAACAAGTAAGAGATATCCATTTGAAAATTCATCTTATATTCTTAAATCTCTTCATAAAAACAAACAATTACCAAATTGGGGGAAAATGATTCCAAATCAAACCTTGTTGGATGCCAGTTTCTACGTGCTCTCATAAACTCAAACTATATTTACAAGAAGATGACACTTGCATTGCAAAGGAGGTCCCCAAATTTGAATATCAAAGCTCTTTCAACAATCATGACCATGGGGATAGTCTCCCAAATCTATTTGAGAAGAGAATTGAATCAATGAATAGAAACTCCACATTTCATGATTATCATCATGGAGGAAACAATGACAATATCAATAATGCCAACCAAGAGCATAAGGAAACACTTGAAGAAAGAGCTAATCTAGCGGCTCAAGACAATGAATTTCTTGAAGTCATGGATAAACTAATAGATAGGGATAGGGAGAATTTTTTCCTAAATCTAGCCCAAGTAGGGGTAAAGCTTCCACATGATTATGATGTGGACCAACTTAAGAAAAAACAAAGAAGATGAAAATCTGATGAGTGCTATGACTCAACAATTGAAAATTTTCCAAGCACAGATTGACCTAATGAAAAAGGCCATTGAACCTAAGCCATTCTCTATCGAGGCCTTGTGCCCATTCCCTTTTGACAAAAGCTTGGTTATGGCACCTTTTTCGATTAATGTAGTCTTTCCTAAGTAGGACAAATACATGAGTAAATCAGACCCACATGATCACCTTAGAGATTTTTGCACTCTAAGCATTTAATTTATGCATGATACCACATACCTAATGAGAATTTTTCCAAGAAGTTTAGGAGGTCAATCCATGGAATGGTTCTCCAAACTTCTGCAAGGGATAAAGACTTTTGAGGAATTAGCATCCAAATTTGTAACCCATTACTCTTACAACATCGAACATGAGATTACCATGATCAACTTATGTGACACTAAAAAAAGAGATGGTGAATATTTCCTAGGGTTCCTTCAAAGGTGGAGGACAATTTTTGTAAGATATCCATGAAGTATCCCCGAAAAAGAGAAAATGAAAATATTTATGAACAACTTAAATGTGGAGATGAACTATAGGCTCCAACTTCAATGTCCCCCTACTTTTGAGAAACTTATTGAGAATGGGATTAAAATTGAAGATGTATTGGTTAAGAGGGGAGAGATCAAATTTTTCAAAGACAATAAACCCTATGCCAACACTAATAATAATCATTATGTATCTAATTATAACAATAATAAAGGAGCCAACAATCACAATGATAAACCTAAACTATGGTTGAAAAAAAATAATAAAAATCTTGTGAATGATGGAGTTGTGGAAGTACACAACTTAAAGGCTACCCCCTTTAATTTATCAAATGGAGCAAATTTGACATATAATGTGAATAAAAAAAATAAAGCTCCTTTCAATAATACCAATTCTAACAACAATAACAACAACAATGCCAACAATAATCCCATTAATAATACTAATGTCAACAAGCCTAAGCCTTTCTTTCCCACATATCAAAAGAGGAAATTCACCTGTATGCAAATTAGCTGTACTAACTACTATAAATGATAAATTAACTATTCTAAGATTAATAAATCTAACTAATTAGCAAACAAAAATGAAGAATACAATTAAAAATGAAGCTAAAACAAGGTTTTACCTTCACCTACCATGTGGCTTGTCTCCATTGCCCTCCTAGCCTTGATTTCTTGGATGTGTTGAGCTCTCAGATTTCCAATTTAAAGCTCCTTTGCCCAAGATGATACCAAAGTGTGGAGATTGAATGATTGAATGAAAAACTAAATCCTAATTATGCAAATGAGATGATGATAGTGTGGATGCTTCACAAAATGATATGAATATGCTTGATAATGAGTGCTTGGATGCTTGATTGCTTGATTTTCTATTGCTTGAATGCTTGATTACAAAATACCTATCATCTCACAAAGGGGAAATTAAGCTCCTTTTATAGATTTTTGGAGGATCTAAGCCTAGGTGGCACAATCCTATGGTTGAGAATGAAAGGTGGAAGATCCTAGGGCTAGGATTGACTTGGTTCAAGGAGTTGAGAGAAAGGGGAATGTAGTTGGAATGTGAGAGGAAGAATAGGGATGATGTTCCTCTCACATTGACATGGAGGAGAACAAGGTGGAAGGGAAAGACACATGTCAAGTGTCTCACAAAGACCAAAGAGAGAAAGAGGGAGAGACCTTTTCCTCATGAGGACTCTTTGTACAAATGTCCCATGAGTCACCTTTGACCCTTAGAGGTGGCTTGAGAAGCCCCTTAGGAATAGGGCATGTCTCTTGACTTGGTTTAAGAGAGGACATGTGGTCATGAGACCAAGTCTTATGAGGCCACATAGCCCTTAAGAATAGGACATGTGTGGGTGAGAACAATTATCAATAAATAATTAATAATAATTATTTATTTTAGCCAAAGTGATGTGTCAGGTGACTAGGTAGGTGAGGTGGACTAGGGGACTTAGTCATTTTTAGGTGATTGTGTATTTAATTAAATCACTTTAATAAGACTAATTAGAAGACTTAGGATAGAGGAATAAACTATAGTGAATTTATTAAATAAATTGAATAATCTATTTAATAAATAGAGGAAATAATTATTAATTAAATAATAAATATTTAATTAATTTATCAAGTCAATATCAATTAAATAATAAATATGTAATTAATTAATGAATCCATTTTTAAGTGTATACATTTTGCCCCTCTTTGAAATAATGTGTGTGTCACATTGTTTTCAAAGAAAATTTCAAGCATTTTGCCCCTGCCCCAGACAATGTCTGAGATGACCTAAGCTTGCCCCCTTGAGAGATTGATTAACAAAAAAGATTATTTCATTTTTGTTTTTTTTAAAATTATTTTTCAAGTTGGATAATCAATCTCACGAAAGAAACAGGAGAAAAGATGGGTGAAAATGGCATGAAACGGAAGAAAAATGGAAGATAAGGTCCACACACCAAGCACATCGGGTCCACAAGCTATAAATAGGGCAAAGGGGTCCACAATAGGCTCAATATGCACACTTGTCATTTGGAGATTAGAGCGCGAGAGAGAGAAGAGCAAAGCTGCCAAGATGTCATTTCCATTGTCAAATCACCACTTCGAGAGGGCCAGATGCTTCCAGCGACCACCCGATTCAGGTGAGCCGGTACGTGATTTGATCCTCTTTGTCAATTTGATGCTTTTGAATGATGTATAGTAGATTTGTATCATGTTAGGTTAGATTTAATCTTAGGTTTAGATTAGAAAAAAAAATTGTTCTTGATCGCTGAACATATGCACAGTTGCGGCACATGAATGCGTAGCGACTAGCCATGTTTGCACAGAAAATCTCTACTTCTGTGCATTCATTTAGGGTAGCTACACATATGTGTTAGAAGAAATATTAGGCTACGCAAATGTCAAAGAAAAGTTCACATAGGTTATTACTGCACATTTGTCTAGAATTTTTGCGCAAATGTGGAATAAATCTGTGCATACATGAAAAGCTATGCAAATGTTAAAGGGTACTGTGCATGCATTTTTCTGTGCTAGGCATTTGTTTTATGGATAGAATTTGGTCAAATTAGAAAGTCAATTAGGTCAAACTAGATGTCGATAAGCCAATGTGATCCATCGGTGGTTAAATTTGATCAATTTGGTCAAGATAGGCAACATTGTAGCATGGTTGCTAGTTAACCAGTCTTGATACTAGATGATTAATAAAATCATCTGTTAAAACACGTGATATAACATGTTTGTAGTTTATATAATAGGATAGATAGATGTTGTAGATTAGTTTATCAAAATCTAATAGCTTGATTTTATTTGATTTGTATAGGAGGATATTACCGATATTTTGATGTCACGAGAGAGATATCCCGTCACACAGAATCTGAGACCGACACTGTCAGAGACTGACAGACTATTGATTGGTGCATCTGGCTTATATCATGTTATTTACATGCCCAAGATTAGGGCAAACCAGAGCATGATGATGGCATTGGCAAAGCGGTGGCACTTGGAGATGAGTACCTTCCATCTTCCAACAGGGGAGATGACAGTCACACTAGAGGATGTATATCGCATCCTCTGGCTTCCTATCATAGGGGAGTTAGTGCATTATGATCGACACAGTGGAGTGACAGAGTGCAAAGCTATCTTTGAAGATGATGATATTGATGAGGAGGAGATCAGTTGGGAGGACATGGTGGACCTATATGAGCCTCTACCAGTAGTACTAGTAGGATCAATTAGGGGTTTTGTATGACCTGATCGGAGATCACATGGATTTGCAGTTGGATGGGGCCACACTCTACAGTGGATGTTGGATGGGACTTGTTTTGCTTGGGGTGTTTTCTTATTAACACATTTATATCATGATCTGCATTAGGTGGTGTACCATAGGAGTGCATCATTATTAGTAGGCGTCACACTACTCCATGTTTGGGCATGGGAGCATATTGCTATGACATGACTAGTGGCTATTAGATTTCATAGTATAGGATAGTCATATATCCATTTATATTCATCAATTTTATCTCAGGCAAAACAAGGTCATTTAGAGTTCTGGCAATACACCTTTGATACACTAGATATAGTGACATGGAGGCCTTACCTAGGATGTGAGCCCTAGGATGATGAGCGGCAGCTGAGATTTTTCTTTGAGTCACGATGGCTTATAGGGTGGATGCCATTCATTATGGAGAGATAGTTAGTCAGCCAGGTTCTGCACCAGTTTGGTAGGATCCAAGGCATGCCTCAGGGGGTTACAGAGTTCGTGAGGACTCATCAGGAGAGACAGGACTAGGGGCCTATGGTGTCTTTTGATGTTGTGAGACAAGAGTTTTTAGACATGCCATTCCAAGCATGGACTATGAGATAGGGTGTTGTAGACCCTGAGATGAGTGCTGATTTGGAGCAGTTCGTTAGAGACTTTCTAGTTCCACGATTGACTAATCCGGTAGTGAGGCCACTAGAGAGGGATCTAGAAGATAGATGTCATGGGTGAGATAGGTGGGGATGAGGGAGAGGAGATGGTGGTGATGGTGGAGGAGGTGATGGAGATGGACCAGATGGAGGGAGAGGGGATAGGGCTGGTCCACAAATGAGAGGAGGCGGTGTGAGGCAGAGGGGATTAATGCCACCCCCAGCTAGACAAGGATGGAGATAGCCTCTAGCATAGCTAGCACAGCTAGCTGTAGGAGCTCCACTACAGCTACCAATGGCTCAGGTACAGATACTAGCTGCCCCAATATAGGGACTAGCTATACAGGCACAGGATGAGGTAGATGTTATATTAGCTCAGGGCAGAGTAGTATAGGGTGGATAGATCCCTGATGATGGACTAGATGGATAGGATGTACCTATGGTGGATGTGGATGCTCAGGAGGAGCCAACAAAGATGGACATTGAGGGACAGGATCCCTATTTACAGAGAGATGTTATGGAGGAGGAGGATCCTGATATTGACTCATTGCTAGTCTGACTAGCAATGACACAAGTGTAGGAAGATCGTGTTCATGGTCTAGAGAGGTAGATTGAGAGGCTAGAGATCCAGATGGGACTATTGATACATGAGCAAGATGCAGCTATTGAGCGACTCAGGGAGTCAGAGATGTTATTAGATGAGCTACAATGCACAGAGGATTTGGGTCCCCATGGAGATAGCTTGAGAGCCATGATACGTGCAGGAAGGAGATATCCTACTGGCGAGAGGCTTACAAATAGGTAGTCCCAAGGGATCAGTGGATTAGGACCTATAGACAGAGCTTAGTGGCTATTAGGACTATAGTTCATGATAGAGATGCACCAGCTAGTAGTGGTGGTGTTTCATCACGTCCTTCGAGAGCATCGACAGGTTCAGGAGATCAGGGCAGATCCTCAGGATCAAGTGGTTCACCAGCTCGGGGCCTCATTGCATCTCATAGAAAGAGACAGACAGAGTTAGGAGGTAGTGGCTCATATATTTTGAGAGATCATTGTATACACTATTGTATCATGTTATCATTGTATCATTATATTTTTGACTTGATGGACACTGACTTTGGACACATTGTTATATTTCTTTATATCATTGGACATTTGGATAGTTTTGTTATGTTTGATGGACTTTATGTGATTGGACTCTATATGATGGACTATATATTTATAGTGATGCATTTCTATCATGATTTGCATTGATGATTTATATACATGTGCGTACTAACATATGCAGGATGTGATGTTTTACGTTAATATGCATAGAATGTATATCTTAGAATGCAAAATGCTTTATATTCTATTTGATATAATTAATGCTTAATGGTTAATCATATGATGTTGATATAAATGCATGTCTTAAATGAGTTTACTCTTATACAATGCTATGTGATTACTAATAAAATGATGTAAAGAACACCGTGGATAATGGATAATGAATGAATATTGAATAATAATGTAAATGAATGATAATAAATGATGATGTAAAATGAATATAATGGATAATAAATGAATGGTGTAAAATGCATATAATGGATAATAAATGAATGAAAATGTGCATAAGATGACTAAAATATACAATATTCACCCTAATAAAAAGATAATGAGATGTGAATGACAACTATAAAAAAATAGCACATGAAACATGCATGTAATATAGATGGATAATATACAAATGAACATAACAAATGAAGATAATGCATGGCCTAAATGAATTTGATTAAAGGTTTGTAAGATGCAAGGTAAAAACTCAATATTTTGTTGTCCAAATGTCCTCAACTTGAATAACAATGTATCTGACACAAGAAGAATGGACTAGGAAAAAATGATGACCTAATAAGAAGGGTAACCTACAAATCTCTATAAAAGGAGCACTAATTATGCAAGTCATGAACTATTTAAATGAAATGCAATATGAAATCAGTATATCTCCACAACTTCATGTACCATCTTAGAACTTCATAATAACTGGATTTTGATTTACATCATTGAGCTCATTATGTTGCAAGGAAATGCAAGCATCGTGGTATAATTAAACTAGAATGACCTGAGCACTTCTTGCATGGAGTTTAATGTAGAAAACTTGACAAGCATCTAGGTATAATTGAACCGAGATGACATGAGTTCCATTCACATAACAGAAAAGGAATATTCCCCCCCACCTCCATCGGGGAACAAATATTTGGAGTCGAGGTATGTGCTGGCGTATCACTATTAATAGCATTTGTAGAGCAACATGATTTGTATGTTGTCAATACTATTAAATTGATGAAGGAACTTATGCACAGACACCCCAACTATTTGCTCCTTCGACTTCATCAAAAAATATCCCACAAACAGCAATCAAAGAAAATACCATGCCCCATCCTGGCTATCCTAATCAATGACATATGGGAGTTTCAAACTCATGTCAAAGATATCATGAAATAGCATAGGAAACATGATAACAATGAAATCTAGATATGAATGCATAATCTACAACAAATCATTCTAACATGCCTGCCATGAATATACATTTCTTTTTCCAAAAGATAGTGTAAGGTATAGTTATTAGTTCAATTGATGATGTATAGTCAAAAATCGATAGATAAACAACCATGTTTCGAAGGATAGATCATAGATTCTGATTCATCATAAATATATCATTGTGAAAGAATGTTTGATTGCATTTTCTTGTCTGGTGAAAATACTCCATTGTGTCCTCTAAGAGTCATGACTATCATAGATCCACTTCCTGAACTAGGTTGAGGACATGCCCCCAGCTAGGTGATGGACTGACTTATTATGGATGAAGAAGGACACAACAAGACTAGGACGAAGACCATGAAAAATGATCAAGCTATGATGGGGTTTTATTATGGGTATATACAATGGATGGTGTATGAACTAGCCATTTTATTATGATATATACATGGTGGGAATGGGGATTGACTAGCCATTTTATTGTGGATATATACAATGAACGGACACACTAGAAGAATCCTAAAGATAAAGAAGCTAACTTGATACACATGGCGCCTGTTTCCAGGTTTTTTTACCACATGCTTTTATTGCAATTTTCTTTTTGATTTTTTTGATTTTTTTGTATTTTTATGATTTTTTGTATTTACAAAATATATACATAGCCCTTGCATTGGGATTTCAAGGATAGAACTTATTGAGGTGTATGTTGTTAAGAGGTTCATCCAAAGGATCTCCCTCAGGTGTGGACAATTGATAAGCCCCAGAACCATAAACTGCTATAACTACAAAAGGACCTAACCAATTGGGTTCAAACTTGCCCTTTTTCTCATGATGCAATTGATTCTTTGGAATTTCTCGAAGGACTAGGTCATGCAACTGAAAGTCTTTGATCTTTACCTTGTTGTTATACTGACGAGACATACACTGCTAATAGACTTTCAAATGATCATAAGCTCTCTGATGACATTCATCCAGTAGCTCTAGTTTAGTCAACCATACAACTCTATAGTCTTCATCAAGAATAAAATCTTTGAGAGTGACACGAAGTGAAGGCAACTCGACCTCGAGGGGCAAGACTGCTTCAGATCCATAAACAAGAGAATATGGGGTGGTTCCAGTGGGAGTATGGATGGAAGTACAGTAAGCCCATAAGGCTGGATTTAGTTGGATATGCCAGTCATGGCCAGTGTCATTGACAATCCTTTGTAGGATTTTAACAATTGTTTTATTTGATGCCTCGGCTTGGCCATTTCCTTGGGGATAGTATATGGTAGAATAGTTATGGGTGATATGGAATTTTGCACACAGTTCATCCATGTCCTAATTTTGAAATTGTTTCCCATGATTAGTAATGAGATACATAGGTATACCATATCTAAAAATGATATAATTTTAGATAAACATGGATATATGTTTCCCTGTGGTGGTAATCAATGGAACGGCCTCAATCCATTTAGTAAAATACTCTGTTGCAATGAGAATCCATTTGTGGCTGTTGGAAGATGAAGGATTGATAGCACCCACGAGGTCAAGTCTCCACTGACTGAATGGCAAGGTAGTTGTAAAAGGATGCAACTCTTGTGCTAGAGCATGAATAAGGTTTCCATGTATCTAACATTTCTTGCATGCCCTAGAAAAATGAAAGGAATCTATTTCCATGGTAGGCCAATAATAACCCATACGCATGAGTTTCTTAGCCAAAGAGGGACCACTTGAATGTGTCCCACGAATACCCTCATGTACATCTTGCAAAGTAGTTTGTGATTCATCATGCTCAAGACATCAGAGGAGAGTACCGTCAAGACCTCACCGATAAAGGGTGTCGGATATGAGGACATAGCGGAAGGCTTGGTGAAGAAAAGTTCATTTTTTATTTCAAGATAAGTCAGGGGGTAGGATGTCATTTTTCAGATAGGAATAAATTTTTCCATAGATTGGGGAGTCGTGTCCAATTAGATGACATATAATACTCATATCAGGATCATCATATGCAGGACAAGTCACGGATTCCACCAAGAACTCAAAATGGACCTTGGTATCTTCTATATCAAGCAAAGAAGCAATCATTTCCATTGCATCAGCAGCCTTATTATCATGTTGAGGAATTTTCTCAAAAGTGATGACTGATAAATATTGTTTGAAGTCATCTGATGCAGGAGCATCCTGGGTGTAAGAGCAATCTTGCATCACCCAAAAAAAAAAAATTTCTATTTTTATTCAATAAGAGTTATTTTGTGCAGAGCTGCTATTTGTGGAAAGTTACTATTTTTGGTAATTTTTGTATGTGCTCAGAATGATCTGATTTCTTTCTTGGAGGTTCATTTTGGTCATATAAGTCTGCCAGCAAAGTTTCATGGCTAGATCAGGTGTAGTTTTGAAGATATTGAAGATTTTCGGTATTGGCAGCAGGGTACAGAAACTTTGAACTCAGTTTTGAAGGCTTTAGAGGCCCCGGATGAGGTCAAAAATTTGGGTGACGGGCGCTTGCATTGGTCAAGCCTGTAGAGCACTTCGTGGCATTTCTGAAATGGGGTTATAATAGTCAATCGGGTCAACTGGTGATGACTTATGATCTCCGGAAGTCAGGTCACCTGAAATGGTAGAAAATAATTTTCCTTCAAAATTTCTGTTCGGGTTTCAAAAGTTATTTTGAGCCGACTTTGATGTAATAAATTGAAAAATAAAATAATTCTAAGTTTGGTCGGCCCTTAGGGCTAAATTTCTGGAACCTTCTCGGGCGGTGGAAATTGCCTATATTAGGAAGGCTGTATTATTGTCTTAGGCAGTTGGGGAATAGTTCTGGGTAGTAGATCTGGGTATTGATTGGAGGCTTTGTCCTACAAAATATTGTAAGGGAATGCCCATGTGGCTTTGCATATTGTAATTTTGAAAGTTTGTAATTCCACATTTGTGGAGATAATAAGAAGCCAATTTTCTGTTCTTGCATATTATTGTTGTTGTTTCTCTATTTCTGTTATGTGTTTGTGGTATTAAGGGGAGCACCCTTCATCATCATCAACTATACATTTATATGAAAATAACTTATCATCTTTAGTCTGATAATCATCATTAACCTGGTTTATAATCAGCTGAGAATCTCCATAGACATTTATTTCAGTTACTTTCCATTGTAAAGCCATCTTTAACCCAATTAGCAAAGCTTCATATTCTGCTACATTATTGGTGCAAGGAAAGAGCAGCTTGTAAGATTTTAGAATTGTGTATCCTTACGGTGTGACAAAGAGAATACCAGCTCCTAAACCCTGTTGAGTATACAATCCATCAAAATATAGTTGCCATGTTTGTGTAGATAAAGCTAAGATGTGTGCATCAGGAAACTCTGTGTGTATAGGTTGGCCATCCGTTAATGGAGCATTTGCTAGCTGATATACTATCACTTGACCTTTGATAGCCTTCCTGTCTACATATTCAATATCAAATTCACTAAGTAGCATGACCCACTTAGCCAATCTGCCTATCAATGTTGTCTTTCTTAATAGATACTTTAAAGGATCAATCTTTGCAATGAGCTGGATTGAATGTGACAACATGTAATGTTGCCACTTCTGTGAAGCAAAAACAATGGCCAGACATGCTCTTTCTATAGGATAATAGTTTAGCTCATATCCCACTAGAGTGCGACTGATATAGTAGATGGATTTTTCTTTTCCTTCATGATCTTGCTGAGCCAGAAGAGCACCTAGTGAAACTGTCATAGTTGAAATGTAGAGAAAAAGTGGCTTGCCCAGAATTGGTGACATCAGAGTTGGAGGATTTGCCAGATATTGCTTGATTTTATTAAAAGCTCCTTCACACTTATCATCCCATTGGAACAAGAGATTTTTATGCAAAAAATGTTGAAAGGGATGACTTCGATCTTCTAGTTGAGAAACAAATCTTTGAATGGATTGGAGATGTCCCTGTAAAGATCTTAACTAACTAATGTTAGTGGGGGAAGCCATCTCCATTATTGCTTTAACTTTTTCTGGATCTGCTTTGATTCCTTTGGCTGAGATAATGTACTGTAACAGTTTACCAGATGTGACTCTGAATGCACATTTCTTTGGATTGAGTTGAATCTGATACTTTTCCATCCGGGTGAATATTCTATCCAACACTCTCAAATGACCAGCTCTGTCTTTGGATTTTGCTAAAATGTCATCAACATAATCTTCCATAATGGTATGCATCATATCATGAAAGATTGTGGTCATTGCTCTTTGGTAAGTTTCTCCAGCATTTTTGAGGCCAAATGGCATCACATTCCAATAGTATGTACCCCACGGGCAAGTAAAACCAGTCTTTTCCTGATCTTTCGACGTAATCTTGATTTGGTTATAGCTAGAAAAACCATCCATTAATGATAACATCTCATGCCCAGTTGTCAGCTCAACAATAATGTCAATATTTGGCAGGGGAAAGTCATCTTTTGGACAAGCTTTATTAAGATCTCAAGAATCAATACAAATCCTGATAGACTTGTCTAGTTTTGAGATGGGAACAATATTTGAAATCCACTCAGCATAATCAATAGCACGAATGAATCCAACATCTAGGAGCTTCTTCAATTCTGCTTTAACCATTAGTGCAATATGGGGGTGCATCTTGCGGAGCTTCTACTTAACTAGTTTTACACCTGGTCTGATAGATAAATGATGCATAATGAGATTTGGATCCAGGCTAGGCATATCAGCATAGGACCAAGCAAAGTCGGTTTGCCTCTCTTTGAAAATTTTTGCAAAAGTTTCTTTCTCTGAGTCTGTCAAGGATGCTGCTACTTTGAGGATGTGTCGAGACTCTTATGTGCCAATGTTAAGAGGTATTGTTGGTTCTATAAGAATAGAAGATTGTTCTTGATACAAATAATTGGGAAGAGTGTCAATCCTTCCATCGTCAGGTGCCTCAAAGAGGTTTTCATGATCAGATGCGTCATTTCTTTTTACTATTTTTGGATCTAATACTGCCACTGAGTGGTTTTCACCATTAGATCTGTTTATAATTTTTTATATTTTTATGACTGAAAGGATTAGCACTCTCACCAAAGTAGGCCATGTCATTGAGTTCTATCAAAAATCCTAACTTGTGATCTCCTAGTGGTAAATGATTCCTGATTCCAAGATACTCAATGATTGCATCATCATTATTGAATACATCAAGTTTTGGATGATCGGGGGAATCCCAATCGATAAGCTCAAGATGTACAAGGGGCATTGGATCATTCGGGTCAATTTCAAAGGTAGAGATGGTATTGATGGAAAATTTGTCAAGGTTTATGATGGTATTAGCAAGGTTTATTTCCATACTCTCATCTGATTCGTCTATCGCAAGATAAAGGTCACTTTCCTCACAATCGACAAAAGTAGTATTACGTGGGACCAATCCTAGTGAGTCAATCTTTGAACTCTCTCCCTCATGGTAATTGTTATTATAGTGATGTACAACATCAACTCCTATCTCTTCAGTACAATCAGATAGTGAATCCCATTCATAATCATTTGAGTCAAAATCATCATTATCCCCAAGTCTATCAATGATTCTCTGTGCTATCCTTTATTTTTCTGGATCTACATACATGCCATTCTTTCTGAATTGTAAGGCAGGAGCATTAGATAGCTCATGAAAAGGTGTGATATTTTCTTTTCCTTTTGGTTCTTTTGGTCGTTCTCCTTTGTATCCTAATCATGTAGTGTCTCTTTGATAGTTTGGATTTTGCAAAATTGGTTTGATAACACCTTCTCTTTGTAACCCTATAGGTCCAATACCTTGGTATCCCATCTTTTGTAGCAAATTATACCCTTTACCATAGACATCAGGTGATATCTATTCATGTTTGATATCCTTTGCATTCTTCTATGACTTAAGAAAATGATTAGCATTACGCTTAGCTGCCTCTTTGGATATTGTGCCCCCACTTATAAATGTGTCATAAACAAGTGTTGAAGGGGGTTCTGATTGTTGTTTAGTGATTAAAGATCTACCATATGATCCAAGAGATAAAGGTAACTCTATGATGCAAAGAGCTTGACCTAAAGTGTATTCTCCCATACTTCTTTCTTTTATGTCTATCTTGAGCCCATTTGATTTAAAAGTTGATGCTATATTACTAGGATCACTAGGTGTAGTTGTCGAATATCCAGTACGATTATAAGGTATCAAAGAATCAGATGTCTTCATAGAGATTCAATACTAGAATGGATTAGTGTCTCCTTTAATAGTGACTTCTTGACAATTATGAGGGAACTTCAAGCATTGATGATAAGTTGATGGTACAGCTTGCATGGAATGAATCCACAATCTTCCCAAGAGAATGTTATAAGCAAGATCCATGTCGAGAACTTGGCAAGGTACATCTTTGATCATAGGACCTACTTTGATTAGAAGAATAACAAATCCCTTGGATGACCACTCTTCCTCATCATAAGCTTTTATCATGATTTTCTTCTTGGGATCAATAGCATTTTCAAAAAATCCCAATGCAAGGACTAGTTTCAATGTATAGATATTTAAGCCAGCTCCTCCATCTATAAGTACTCATTTGATTTTGTGACTCTGGACAAGGACTTTGATATGTAGGGGAGAATTATGAGGTTGGGTAATAGCTAAGTCATCATTTTCAATGAAGGATAGGTAATGCGGGGTTGTTAAATGGCCCACCATAGCTTGAAATTGATCATGATCTATATTTGTGGGGACCTGGGTCTCTAAGAGAGATTTTTTAAGGATATCTTTGTGAGATGGGGATAGATGCAAAAGCTCTAAGATGGATATCTGGGCAGGTGTTTTCTTGAGTTGTTCCAAAAGATTGTACTAGTTGGAAATATTTAGTGTAGACTTTGGGACATAAATCAGCTTGTTTTGAGGTGCATTTGGTTTAGACGGGACTCCTTGGAGAGTAACCTTGGATTGACCACGAGTAGTAACATGGATTGGTTGACTCTCTGATTTTCCTTTTATGGTAATGACATTGGCATAATACTTAGAAGGATGACATTCAGAAATGTTACCAACATATCGATAGGGAGTAGAATTATAATTAGCTTGATTATCACTCTTAGTGTTGGAAGAACCTCCTTTTTCATGCTCAGGAAGTGGATCTTTGAAAGCCGTATGTGATTCATTTGAGGTATGTCCATCAACACCAATTTCACCACTTTCAATTAAATCTTGAACTACATTTTTGAGTCTTAGGCAGTCATTGGTTTTATGTCCTTTTCCTCTGTGAAACTCGCAATAATCATTCACATTCCACCAAGAAGGTTTTACTCTAGGTTCAAAGTCTTTCATTTAGGGAAGCGTAATGAGTTTCTTTGTGATTAACTTCTATAATGCTGATTCGAGAGATTCCTCTAAAGGAGTAAAATTTCTTCAAGGTGACATAAAAGGCAATCTTGGTTTTGATGAGTCT
Source organism: Chamaecyparis obtusa (assembly GCA_027943335.1). NCBI lineage: Eukaryota > Viridiplantae > Streptophyta > Pinopsida > Cupressales > Cupressaceae > Chamaecyparis > Chamaecyparis obtusa. Next base: position 786,562 of record BSBK01003193.1, read on the forward strand.
TTGTTGGTGTTTTGATTTGCTAATTGATTGTTGTAGGTACCTTGAGTAGCATTTGCCTGACTAGTGAGATCGAGAAGGGGTTGTGTTGGTTTGACATTATGATTATCAACAATCCCATCATTGACAATGTTTTTGTTTTTATTCCAAAATTTTGATTTGTCGTTGTTGTAGTTGTTGGGATTGGAATTTGAGGACCCAACATTGTCTTTGGAATAAAGTTTTATCTCACCTTTTCAAACCATGGCTTCCTCAATCTGATACCATTTTCTATGAGCTTATTCAAGTTTGGTGGACATTGCAATTGTAACCTATAACTGATTTTTGGTGTAAGGTTATGCACAAAGATATCCATCTTTTCTTGTTCAGGAATCGTTCATGGATATTTGGCAAACAATTGACGCCATCTTTGCAAAAAAGTAAGGAAGGGTTCTCCATTCTTTTGATGTGCATTGCAAAGATCAAGCATAGTGACTTCATGTTTAATGTCATATGAATACTGAGTCACAAATTTGTCAAGAAGCTCATTGAAAGATTTGATGCCTGGGGGTAGTTTGGAGAACCATTCCATGGCTTGTCCTCCTAAACTTCATGGAAATAGTCACATAAGATAAGTGTCATTGTGAGCGACTTCAATACAAGTAGCACAAAACTCATGAATGTGGTCTTGTGGATCTGAATTCCCTTTGTCTTTGTCAAATTTTGGTACCTCAAAATGAGGAGGGAATGGAATCATTACTAAATTCTTATCAAAAGGATAAGGGCATATATCATCCAAGGAATACTTCTTAGTTGATGATCTAGTTTGGATGTCACAAATTTGTTGTTGAAGCATCTAGATTTGTTGTAGAACAGGATCCAAAGATAACATATTTCCTTGAGTGTTTTGGGAAACATTGTTGTGGGAAGCATTGTTTTGGGAAGCATGGTTTTGTTGATCATTTTGAGAAGCATCGGATGGCTGCTTGGTGTCTTTTGTTCCATGAGTATCTTGAGAACTACTAGGAATTTCTTGATTAGTTACAATAGTCAGTTCTCTAAGATGAGAAATATCAAAATCACTTGGTAGTTTGGCTCCTTGTTGAGCAAGCATGAGGAAATACATCTCTCTATCAAGGTCTAGGAGTCTTTCCATGACATGATAAAATCTAGGATCTTGTGTAGCATCCCTAAGTTCTTGATCTGTGGGTTCCTCTTCGGATGTAAAAAGTGAAGTTTTCTTAGGAGCTTCAAGCCAAGGATTCTCATCATTACTTTTGTTTCCTTCCATTTTGTCTAGGGATTCTGAATCAATGGGTTGTTTTAGTTTCTGAGATCGAGTTTGAACCATAAAAATGGGAAAATTGATTTGTGGGATGAAAGATTTTTTATGAAATGATATGGAAAAGAGTGGTTGATAGAAAAGATAGTGAAAAGGTGTTGGAAAATGATGAGACAACTTGATAAAATCTAATTCAATAGGAAGTATAGATTTCACTATGATATGACAGAGAAAATCAAGAGATAGTAACCTAGGTAAGTTTGATTGAGGATGATAGATCCTGATAGGATAAACTCACAAAGATCAAAATCCGATAGATAGGGTAATGTTTCAACACTAGATTTGGAATTTCAAAAGATGATTCGATGACTTGTGGTGAAGGAAGAATGATGAAAATTGATGAAAATGGTCAAACTAAAGATCAGAAGTCTATGTAATGCAAATTTTTTTCCAGAATCTTACTAGGGATGAAAATGGGTATCTGAAAAAGTGATTTTGAAATTTTCAAAGTTTGTAGAAATGCTCACTGTTGTAAATGTGCAGCAACAAATGTGCAAGACAGATTGATAAATGTGCAGCAAAATGAAACAAATGCGCAGCAAGTTTGAACTGATGCATGGGAAAATGATCAAATGCATAGAACAGTTTAATGTATGTGTAACAGATTGTGATGAATACACAAGTTTGTATTTTTGAAAAATTGAACTGCAAGATTTGGAAATTTGTCTGATTTTCTGATGTTTTCTAGTTTTTGGCAAATGGAAAATGCATAAACACACACACGCAAGATAGAAATGATTTAATCTAATTATTCTAGTATGAATGCATTAACACACTTACAATCCTAAGGTTGGCAAGGACAATATCTATTGAATCCCCACTAGGATAATAAAATCCAGCCACGCAAATCCACAGCGGACAGCCTAGGAACTTGGAGGCATGGGCTCCTCCTTACAGTGCACTCACTTCTCAAGCACACCAAGTTCTAAATTCAATGGTTCATTACTTCCCAAAGAACTGCTATCTCTATTATGAACCGTGAGTAATGTGGGGTGTCTTCACGGGCTTGGGTGACCCCTTGAGCCAGCAAATAGAAGGTTTTTGGCCACTAAACAAAATTTTTTAGTAAGGACATCCATTCAAGTGGTTGTGATCAAGTCATTTTCCCAATTAAGGGGGCTCTCCCAATCCTTTCAAAGCAAGGCTTTCACCTCTACTAAGTAGGACTTTAACGCACCACTGGGGTACTAGAGGAGATTTTGGTTGCCACAATGAATTCACACCTATCTAATGTGAGATTAATCACACTAGCATTTTTTATATACCAGTTTGGAAGGGCTTTGCTTTAGCCTATTACCGGTTGGGTCGTTCCTTGGCGTGAGTACCTCTTTTCCCACCAAAGACCGCCCTCTAAAATTATAACAGTTTCTCTTACACCCAAGGTCCATGAATGGCAAGGGGAGAGGATACATTGTTATAATTTTGGGATTATAGATAGCTTAATAAGAAAAACACAATAGACACTCAAATCTATGCTAAAGAAAACAAACAAAGAAAAAGCATGTCATATTTTAAGCCCAAACAAGATTTTAGTTTCTTTTGCAAACCCCTTGGAAATCTGCAAACAAACCGTTAGAAATTTTCTTAGCAATGGGGTCTTCAAAATAATGTCCTGCACAAATAGCCTAAAATACTACCATAACGAACAAAAACTTGTTAAAAAGATTAGCTAAAAACCCAAACAATTGTAAAACTAAATGTAACTACTATATAAAATAAATGTGCAACAATAGTTAGTGAATGTGCAGGAATTATGAATGGATGCGCAGAAAAGATGGATGCGTAGCAGAAAGATACAAATGTGCAGTGCGATGGTGTAGATGTGTAGAAATTACAGATGCGTAGCAGAAAAGTATGTATGTGTGAAACAGTTGAATGAATGCACAGCAATTTGACAAAAAATGGAAAGTCAGAATGGAAAGTTGTGACTGTGGTAACAGAAAATGTATGCATAGCAAAAATTAACAAATGCACAGAAATTAGGGATGAATGCACCGAAATAACCTGTAGAAAAACTTGCACACAGAAAACTAAAAACTCAAAGTGAAAAATGTGGGTTGCCCCACGGTGGGTGCCAAAAATGTATGCAAATTAGTTGTACTAACTACTATAAATGATAAATTAACTATTCTAAGATTAATAAATCTAACTAATTAGCAAACAACAATGAAGAATACAATTAAAAATGAAGCTAAAATGAGGTTTTACCTTCACCTACCATGTGGCTTGTCTCCATTTCCCTCCTAGCCTTGATTTCTTGGATGTGTTGAGCTCTCAGATTTCCGATTTGAAGCTGCTTTGCCCAAGATGATACCAAAGTGTGGAGATTGAATGATTGAATGCAAAACTAAATCCTAATTATGCAAATGAGATGATGATAGTGTGGATGCTTCACAAAATGATATGAATATGCTTGATAATGAGTGCTTGGATGCTTGATTGCTTGATTGTCTATTGCTTGAATGCTTGATTACAAAATACCTATCAGCTCACAAAGGGGAAATTAAGCTCCTTTTATAGATTTTTGGAGGATCTAAGCCTAGGTGGCACAATCCTATAGTTGAGAATGAAAGGTGGAAGATCCTAGGGCTAGGATTGACTTGGTTCAAGGAGTTGAGAGAAAGGGGGATGTAGTTGGAATGTGAGAGGAAGAATAGGGATGGTGTTCCTCTCACATTGACATGGAGGAGAACAAGGTGGAAGGGAAAGACACATGTCAAGTGTCTCACAAAGACCAAAGAGAGAAAGAGGGAGAGACCTTTTCCTCATGAGGACTCTTTGTACAAGTGTCCCATGAGTCACCTTTGACCCTTAGAGGTGGCTTGAGAAGCCCCTTAGGAATAGGGCATGTCTCTTGACTTGGTTTAAGAGAGGACATGTGGTCATGAGACCAAGTCTTATGAGGCCACATAGCCCTTAAGAATAGGACATGTGTGGGTGAGGACAATTATCAATAAATAATTAATAATAATTATTTATTTTAGCCAAAGTGATGTGTCAGGTGACTAGGTAGGTGAGGTGGACTAGGGGACTTAGTCATTTTTAGGTGATTGTGTATTTAATTAAATCACTTTAATAAGACTAATTAGAAGACTTAGAATAGAGGAATAAACTATAGTGAATTTATTAAATAAATTGAATAATCTATTTAATAAATAGAGGAAATAATTATTAATTAAATAATAAATATTTAATTAATTAATAAAGCCATTTTTAAGTGTATACATCACCTTTTTAGGTGAACCATTGGAAAATGCATTAAGGACTTTGGTGGCTAACAAAATCATTACCTTACCCAAGTTAAGGCCATATGAACCCCAAGTTAAGCCAAATTAGTGGAATGATTCTCACCATTGTGAATACCATCATAATAAGGGCCATAAAACCAATGAGTGCATGAATTTGAAACATCTTGTGCAAGACCTAATTTATGATGGAACGATAAAATTGGAAGGACCTCAAAATAATGAGGATCATACGGCCTTCAAAAACCCCTTTCTAAACCATGAAAAGGGTGAGTCATCAAACACCAATCAAAATAACAAAAGAGGTAATGAGAAGGTCAATTTTTATCATACCTATGATAATACCATTAATTCTTTAAGTAGTGATGATAACACCATAAATTTTATTATGGTGAAAGAGAAGCCAAGGGAAGCAACATCTAATGTTGTAACTAGGGGACAAGCATAAAAAATTACCCTACCTGGAAATTCCCCAAGAAGTGTTCTACCAAATCAAACTTCATCTTCATCTTCAAAATAATATAATTTGGTAGACCAATTGCAATGAACCCCTGCTCAGATCTCTCTTCTAGAATTACTCAAGCTCTCACCAGCCCATAAGGAAATTCTATAGAAATCCTTGCTAGAAACTAATGTGCCTCTAAATTTAGATGTGGACAAATTTCAAAACATGGTAGGACATCTTGTTGCACCCCATTGTCTATCCCTTTTAGAACAAGATGATATGTCCCTAAACCACCCGCAAAATCTACCCTTGCATATAGAGGTCCTAATTCATAAGCATAGAGTGAAAAGAGTCCTTATTGATGGAGGATCCCTCTTGAATATTTGTACCTTAAACTTGGTAAAAGCCTTAGGATTTTTTGAGGAGGCTATAGATCCAAAGAAAAAGGATAACCATAAAATCCTACGATGATGAAGAGAGAACTTCCAAAGGAGTCATAGTACTTCCTATTAGAGTTGGCCCAATGTAGAAAGAGACCATTTGCCAAGTCCTAGACCTAAAGCTGACTTACAATATTTTACTAGGGAGGTCATGGATCCATGAAATATAGGCCATGCCTTCGACTTACCACCAATGTCTCAAATTCCCCTATCTAGTACAAGAAGTCATAATAAGCGGGGACTCAAACCCCTTTCAATATTGTAATAACATGAAGCCTATCAATGATTCCTTAGTCCCACATAATGCAAAAGGGTCAATTTCTCAAAGAATAGAGCAAGGGAAAAGTTCAAAAGATCTTCCATCTTTGAAGGGAAAAGAAAAAGAAGAAAAAGAAATTGTTGTTGAAACTGACCAAAGTCCTACTAACCTAGCTACATCGACAAAGGGAAAAGAGAAGGTTAGTGAGGAGAGTGCTCTGGAGAAAAAGAAAGAAGACCAAGCTAGATCCATTCAAATCTACACCAAAGATGCTCATTACCAAAAAATGGATCATAGGATGAAAAACTTTGAAAAGAAATGTCAAATCAAACAACAAGGGTATAGGTGAATATTCCTTATCTATGATGGACCTACCCTTATCTCTAAAATCATATGGAAGGCCATCCAATCTACCTCATAAATACAATGATCACTTTGTGAGGGAAAATACATCTTCATCCATGGATGAAGAAGACAATGAAATCCTAAATTGGCTATATAAGGATGAGGAATCAAGTGCACATGAAAAGCGCATCTAAAATATAAGAATTCCCACACATCAATATGGGAAAGGATTTCAAATAATGGAAAAAATGGGATACAAAGGACAAGGACCTTTAGGAACAAGAAACAAATGACTCATTGAACCCATTGAAATGACATGGAGAGATAGCAAAGAAAAGACTGGATTAGGGTACCTAGAACAAGGGTACACTTAAAAGAACTATCCTAAGGTATATGATCAAATTTTACAACTACATTCCCAAAGTGATGAAGACTTGAACAATTGGGAATGGGACTCACTGTCAAGTGAGTCATGTCAAGATAAGGAAGTTGATGTCATCCACATCTACACTCCTAGCAAGGAAAAAAAACAATGTTAGAATCAAATCAAAATCAAGCCTCAAGTTCTAGTCAAGTGGTCTTAGATAATGTACCGATTCAAAGGATTGAGATAAATCAATGGGTAAGAGAACCCTACGTACCATCATGGAGACCCAAAAAGGAAGAATCAAACCCTAGGTTTAATCCATGAGATTTTTACCCAATGGAAACCTTAGAGGATTCTAGTGAGGAGGATTTTGACCTTAGTTCTCTAGAACATCTTGAAGAAGCACATATTATAGATTTAAGCGATACAATGTTTGAACCTTCCAATGAAATCATGTCCCTAAACCCCATTAGACTAAACCAAAGCATTGATCCTTTGACCCTTATCTATCCAAAATTAATTGAATGGGATTTCATTGAACCTACCATCCTCCCTACATTTTTTAATGATAACTTGGTGTCCCAATACCTAAATGTGGTTGAACATTCTTTTACCATGGAATATCAAGAATAAGTGACAAAGGAAAGTATCCAAACTCTCAATTCAATAAAAAATGAAAAAAATAAAAAAAATAAAAAATGGAAAGAATCTAATGTTGAAAACCACATTGTGGCAACATTAGATCAAAAAGAGAAAGAAAGATCAAAAGGTAGTTTGGATACTTTACCCGAGCACTATGAAGAAAGATATCCTATCTTGATTGAACTAATAGAGAAAGTGAATATTGGGTCAGAATCAAAACCAATGATCATACACTTAGCAGTATCTCTATCTAGTGAGGAAAGAAAGGACTTCATAAAAAATTTCAAAGAAAAAAAAATCAATTTTGCATGGTCATATGATGATATGCCAAGATTAGATCCAAATTTAATCATGCATCATTTGAACATAAAAGGAGTAAGACCAATGAAGTAGAAACTAATAAATATGTATCCACACATAGCTTTACTTGTAAAAGTGGAGTTGGAAAAATTGCTGAAAGTTGGGTTTATAAGAGAAATTGATTATGCCAATGGATTTCAAACATTGTGCCAATTTCAAAAGCAGAGACATCTATCAAAATTTGCATAGACTTGAGGGATCTTAATCTTGCATGCCCTAAAGATGATTTTATGTTACCAAGCATAGACACCATTATAGATTTGACAGCAGGACATTCAATGTTCTCACTTATGTATGAGTTTCATGGTTATAATCAAATAAAGATAGCACCCAAAGATTAAGGAAAGACAACATTTACATGTGCATGGGGGACATTCTATTGGAATGTTATGCCTTTTGGTCTAAAGAATCCCATAGCAACCTATCAAAGAGCCATGACGACCATATTTCATGACATGATGCACAAGTTCATGGAGGACTATGTAGATGATATACTTGCTAAATATCACTCAAGAGAAGGACATCTACCTATCTTAGAGAAAATTTTTGTAAGATTGGAACAATTCAAAGTAAGGTTAAATATGAAGAAGTGCACATTTGGTGTTCAATCAGGAAAGCTACTACGGTACATTATTTCAGTAAAAGGAATAGAGGTAGATTCCACCAAAGTTAAAGCCATCATGGAAATGGAGGAACCTAGGAACATAAGTTAGAAGAGATCTCTTCAAGGAAGGATCCAATCCATTCGAAGGTTCATCTCTCAATTAGCAAAAAAATGCCACAATTTCACTCAACTCCTTCATACAAACATAGTTTTCAAATGGGATGAGAAATGTGAAGAAGATTTCAACTTGTTGAAGAAATAATTAATGAATCCTCCAAATTTTATTCCACCTATAAGAGGCAAGCCCTTAATTCTATACATTTCAGCGACCGAACATTCATTAGGGGCACTCCTGGCACAAGAAGATGAATCAGGAAAAGAAAAGGCCATATACTACATAAGCAGAACCTTAGTGAAATATGATTTGAACTATACCTTCATTGAAAGAGCATGTTTGGCCATATTTTTTGCTTCCCAAAAATTATGCCACTATATGTTATCCCACAAGATTCGACTCATTGCAAAGATTGATCCCTTGAAATATCTTCTTAGCAAAACAACATTGAATGGGAGACTAGCCAAATGGGTCATGGTGTTAAGTAAATTTGATATAGAATATGTGGACTGAAAATCTATCAAGGGCCAAGTCATAGTTGACCAATTAGCAGAGTCACCATTACAAGATAAACATCCCATTCAAGTGGAATTTCCAGATTCTAAAATTATAAATGTTGAAGCAAAAACATGGCAATTATATTTTGATGGTTCCTACACCCAACATGGATCAGGAGCAGGCATACTTTTGACTAATCCTTAAGGATCTACAATTCTGAAATCATACAAATTGCTATTCCCATGCACCACTAATATAGCTGAATATAAAGCATTGGTCATTGGTATAAAATTGGCATTAGAATGGAAAGTGACAGAGCTACAAGTATATGGAGATTCACAACTAGTTATCAATCAAATCAATGATAAATATCAAACGAAAGATGACAAGATGATACCTTACAAAAATATGGTTGAGAATCCCAAGAAGTACTTCACTCTCATCACATTTGAGCAAGTACCAAGAGAGAAGAACAAAGCATCAGATGCAATGACTACTTTGGCACCACTTCTCCAAATACCAAATCAAAGCACCAAATATGAATTCCTGGTAGAAGAAGTTGAGAAACCTGCATTTGACCCTACTAATCCTCATACTATTTTTTTATTAACTGGACATGAATCACCCTGGTATGGAGACATTTACACCTACTTAAAATACCAAATCCTACCTATGGACCAAACCAAGAATTGAAAGAAAAGCTTTATACACCAAGACTCTCATTATACCTTAATATCCAACACATTATATTGTAAGAGTCTAGATGGAATGCTTCTAAGATGTTTAGAGAAAGAGGAATCAAATATAGCCTTACAAGAAATTCTTGAGGGGATTTTTGGGTCACATTCAAATGGTTTAACCCTAGCTAAGAAACTTCTTATGATAGGATATTTTTGGCCTACCATGGAGAAAGACACTTGTCACTTTGCTAAAACTTATCAAAAGTGTCAATATCATGGGAACTTGATCCATGTACCCACACAAGAGCTTCATCCTATGACAACACCTTGGCCATTTTATCAATGGGGTTTAGACTTAATAGGGATGATTTATCCACCATCTTCAAATGGTCATAAATTTATCATCACCGCAATAGAGTACTTTACCAAATGGGTGGAAGTTGTACCCTTGTCAACTGCTACAGGAAAACAAATATCCTTGTTTATTCTAAATCACATAATATGTAGATATGGTGTACCTCATGCCATCATAACTGACAATTCCAACCATTTCAAAAAAAAGGATTTAAAGGAGTTATGTACAAAATTCCACATGATACATCACTCATCTTCAATATATTACCCCCAATGTAATGGATAAGCAGAAGCAACAAATAAGAACATCTTAAAGATATTGAAGAGAACTGTGGATAATTCAAGTCAAAATTGGCATATACAAATAAACCCAACCTTATGGGCTTATTAGACAAGTATCAGAACACCAACAGGAGCTACACCATTTTCCTTAGTCTTTGGAGTAGAGGCAGTTTTACCTTTGGAGGTAGAAATTCCATCTTGAAGAGTATCCCTCCATGGTTTGACAAGTGAAGAGGACTATAGAGTTGCTAGGTTGCATGAGATGGAACTACTAGATGAGAAACAACAACAATCCTTTTATCATTTGAAAGTGTATCAGAATAGAATATCAAGGACCTATAACAAGCATATTAAGTCAAGGACATTCCAAATAGGTGACTTAGTTTTGTGAGAAAATCCCAAGAATCAAGCAGAAAGAGAAAAGAGAGGAAAATGGGAAGAAAACTGGTTAGGACCTTTTGTGATCACTTCGTCTTTTGGGACAGACACCTATAAATTAGTTGATTGTGATGGAGAAGAATTACAAGAACCTATTAATAGCATTCATCTAAAAAGATTCTACACATAAAGCAGATGAAAGGGTATAGAAAAAAAAGAATATCAGAAAATTATATGGAAAGCATCCTATTTATTGTATATAGTCAAAAGAGATCCTGAAAATACCAAAAACATTGAAAAATAGAAAAGAGCAAACAAATCAGAAATGTAGAAAGGATAAAAAATAGTGGAAAATTAAGCACGAAGAAAGACAAAAACATTCAGAAAGGATCCTCAAAAAGATGTTGTCTTGGTGAAAACCTAGCAAATAGGTGCCTTGATGATATGAAAAGAAAAAAATTGAAAAAAGAGAAAATACATACAAAAAAAAAAAGAAAAGAAAAAAAGTGCCTTGGTGAAAACCTAGCAAATAGGCACCTTGGTAGCAAAAAAAGAAAAAAAGCTTTAAAAATAGAAAAAGAAAGAAAAATCCATTCAATCGGTGAAAACCTAGTAAATAGGTGTCATTGAAAGTCCAAGTCAGTCACATACCTAGTAGTCATCCTTGTAAATATTGCATTCACCAGCATTTGTATATATTGCATAATAAAATCCCACAGTTGCATTTGCAAGTACCTAAAGATTTTGGTCACCTAATCTTCAAATAGTCCCAAGTCCCACAAATGTAATCATATCAAACTAGGGGCAATCTACTCTAAAGGAGGAAGGATTCATCAAAAGAAAACTTCAATCAGACAATGAATCAACTCATCAAAGTACAAGTGAAACGCTCAATCAAATCCTAATTCTAATCCAATTTGAAACTAAACGAAAAACTTGATCCTAAATCTCACAAAGACCCTATCTTTATCAGGATTAAAAGTATGAAATGGATGGAACTATACTTAAAATATGGATTTGAAAAACATTGCAAATTTTTTCTAAAGTGTTGACTTGATTGATGAAATAATATATTTCTAGCAAATCGATGAAAGTTTTTAAACTAGACAAGTTATGATGAAATCATGATATTTTATTGATTTCTAAATGACTGTCTTAAAATCAAAGTTTAAAAGCATGTATTATTTGTCTAAGGACGTGATCATCAAAGAATCATCGAGGACTTGTACATACCACGAAACTAAGATTTTTTTTTGTTTACGCAAAAGGATATTTTGATGTTCAATATCATAATACCAAAATCCACTTGCAACATAGAATTTGACAAAATTGGTATTCCTACTCTCATGATTGACTCCAATCAGTGATAGTCGTACCAAAAGATGGAAAACAACATGAAAGGTGAAAAGGGTATTCATATCATCATGGTTGAACTAGTGATGGTTGTAATGAATTCGGGATCACAAACTACTCAATGATGAATATAAGCTCTAATTTTTGAAAAAAATGATAGTTAGTTGCATACATCTTAGATTAAATGCATTTAACGTATTTGCCTTTCTTAGCCTAAAAACTAAATTGCAAGAGTAAAATAGAAAGGGGGTGTAGTGGATCAAAAACAAGGGTGCATTACATTAGTTCATAAGCACTTGTTAGATCCAAGTTATCTTGCATTCATTTAGGACTTTCCACCCTAAAGTAAAATTAGATTCTTTACATTAGTTTGCATTCATTTTAATCTAAGTTCATTACATATAGCTTGCATCAATTTAATTGCATTAGGTTGCATTCATTTAAACATCCAATTCAATTAAGGGCAATGCATTAGGTTGCATTCATTTTAAAGATCCATCTCATTTAGTGTGCATTATTTAAGATATCATTCATTAAGTGTATTTACCATTGCATTCATTAATTCATGTTCATCGCATCCATTAAGCCATTTCTTTCAAATAGACATAAATTCATCATTAGGTGCATATCACTTAGTTCGTTCAAAAACATTGCACATTGCATTATTCATTTAAATCCATCCATTCAAAGCTCATCCTATATTATATATCATTGTATTCATTTACATCATTCATCTATATAACATACAACATTTAGGGTTATGTAAATCATTAATCATTAAAAATCCATAACCATTATTCATTGCATCATATAGGTCCATCACATTTTACATCACATTTGCATATCATAAATCCATTACATTCATATCCACTACATATATCCATATTATCAAAAATAAATATATCCATATACGTCATTACATCGCATTATTCATTAAATTATTACATTATCATCTAACACATTTATATATCATTTACGTCCATAAAACATTTAAGTTTCATAACATTAATCATTACAAGAATCATATCATAAATTCATATCGCATCCATTCACTTATTTCTATGTCATACATAAGACAACCATGTAACCATAAATAGAACATGTGCATCCATATCATCAACTGCATTCAGAAAAGCATAAAACAAAGCATATAGGAGATAAAATCATATAGATTTGCATATCATAGTAAAACACCTGAAAAATGAGGTCCAACACATGATGACATCACATAAAGTAAATCTATCAACTGAGTATCAAAGTCTATGGTATTACCATCATGTGTCAACTGAATATCAAAGCCTATAATATCATCATGAAACATCAGATAATCAAAGTCCGTCAAAGTATCAACAAGTATCAACGCATAACATAGAAATATAAACTGATCAACAAAATAGAACAAAGTCCAAAGTATCGATATCAAAAATGGGATCATCATGTACATCAATGAATGAAAGAATATATATCAGATCAGTATCAATTAACTAGCTGAGCCACCAGCACCATCATGACCAAGACCAGTATCAGGAGGTCTACTCAAACTAACCTGCAACCCATGATGACTCATAGCAGCCATAAAAGCCTGCATCATACTGCTAAGCTGGCTAACCTACTATCTAATCTTAGACACATCTAATTGTAAGGCTCGAACCTTTGATGTAGCCGCTGGAGCCTTTGAACTGGGAGCCTATGTAGGAGTCAGTGGAGGAGCAGTAGAAGAAGATGGAATGGAAGGTGGTGTCATGGAAGAAGATGGCATGGCAGAAGATGGAATAGATAAAGATGGAATGAAAGAAGAAGAAGATGGATGAGATGAAGAAGATGACATCATAGAGGAAGCAAGAGCCTGTGGAATAACCTGTGGGATAACCTATGGAGGAGTCAATGGAAGAGGAGCATGTATTGGTCTAACATGTGCCTGATCTAACAAAATTTGTGTAGCCTGAGAATCAATATTAGTAACTACCTACACATCCACCTATCTCTAATGTCAAACCCTATGACGACCCTATCTGGCTGTAGGATCCATGATAACCCAATGCAAAACTCTATCCACACCACCACCCCTAGGAGGAATAGGCACAATAGCAATCACTGGTATAACAACTCTACCTCTTGTAACCACTCACCTACCCCATCATCCCTGACGATCTCATCTATGATGACCCCCACCTCCATCTCCATCCCTGCCATCATCCTCTGACTCCTCCTCAATCCCAGGCACCCACTCTACTGGATCTGTGAACCTCAGAAAAGGGTTCCGAGAGAACCAATCTACATACTCATCATTCATACCAGCATCTATCACATGGTCTCTCCTATCCCACGATAGGTGACCTAGCTGCTCTACCTCCTATCGAGTTATCCTATAGTTGATCTAAGGCCCCCATAATGATTACTCAGCCTAAACCTAGGCATACATAGCCATACCCTGAGGCATGCCCTGTGTCTGACCATATTGGTGTAGCACTCGCAGAAAGAAAAATCTCTCAATGATATGTGGAGTCTTCCCTATCATCCATCGAGGATAACACATGAAAGGAAGCTCTGAAGCATCCTTGGGCCATGCCTCACATCCAATGTATGGCCACCAGATGACCTGATCCATATCATCTATCATATGACACCAATAATCTAACTTGCCCAAATGGGCCTGCACCACCATATCCTCATACATCCAGGCAAATGGCCACCCAGGATCACGCTGACGAACATAAACTGGCTTAGTAACTAGGAGGTTCTCTCATGTCCATAGCTATAACAAAATGACTCTGATAGATAGAGTCGAGGAATGTCAATAAACAATTGTATGCAGCTCATGGTACAGTTGTGCCAAAACACAAGAATCCAAATGAAACCATTGGGGCTGAGCCATTAGATCCTCCAAGATATGTCCCTAACCAACTACAAATCTATGCCCTAAGCGATTGGGCATGAGGAAACTACCAATCAGAGCACCCAAAACTATGGGAAGAACTGGTAAAGATGGGAACTGAGCCCACTGAATATGATCATCACCGATCGTAGGGTCCTGGAACACCCACCGACAAGTTGTGCCATCATAGACCTGATCATAGTACACCAACTCTCCACATGTAGAGATGTGTGGGATGCGGTACACATCATTGGGAGTGATGGTCATCTCTCCCATGGGCAAGTGAAAGGTATTATGGTCAGAGTGCCAGCTCTTTGCCATAGCTGTAATCAATCATTGATTCACTGAGAATCGAGGTAGGACAAGTAAAAAGGACAAACCACACCTACCAATATGTCAGCGATCTAGAGCACTCAAATCATTTATCATGCCGAATGCTAGAGGATATAGACCTCAAACGGCCAGTGACTTAAGCACAGCCTGCAAAAAGAAAGTTTAAACACATTTGTTTTGAAATCAATTATCTTTTGAATTATCCTAAGTCAATTAAACATTTTTAAAATTATCAAACCACAATTAATTTTCCTGATTCTACTCAGAGAGGACGGAAAATTTATCATCATCCATCATCTAAATCGAAATTGACAATAAAAAATTCAAACTAAATTGACTCAAACTGACATCCTGCGACTTGCTACCAAATCAGGTTTATCACCTAAGCCAATCAACTAATTGATGACACTGGATGATTTGGAAAACTGACTAAGTCATTTGCATTTTTCCCTAACAAGGTAAAAGCGCTATTTAAATGATTAAACTCACTAAAAGGAAAAACCACAGTTAAAACTATTGAAAGTGCAAGTAAAATTGGTAAAAGTGATGTTCTATGGTGAAAGCGCTAAAAGACTTTAAAAGCACTCAAAGAAATCATGTATGTGCTAATTAAAACATGAAATGCACATTTGATTTTATATGCGCTAGAGAAAATTTTGCATGTGAAAAGAGCCCTAGTCTTAACTTGTAAAAGCACTATTAGAAATCACGGAAGTGATATTTAAAACTACGAAAGTGCAGAAACAAAGGTGTATGCGCTATTAAAATGATTAAAAGGGCTATTTAAATTTGAAAAAAGAAAAAAAGGGTTTTTACCTAGAAAAATTCAAATTTTTTCAAATTAAATATAGAAAATTCACAAAGTGAGTTGATTGGATACATACCGGAGGTCCATAGGCCGATGGCCAATGATACTGATGCCCTCGCTCAAACCAGTGCTTGCGAATCGAGATAACCATGTTGAAAGGCTCAGAGGACTCAGAGAGGAAAAGTCAAATAGCAAAGTGAAAATGAATAGTAAAATTAACTTTTTACCCCTATATATAGGTCATTTTGACCTAAAAAGGGCATCTTTGACCAAAAAATGACCAAGGACCCAAATTTTTCACCAAATCGACCAATTCAGGGGCATTTGTCATCAAACAAATGCAAAATCATTATTGGAAATGAAATCAAAATTCACTATAATTTGACCTAATTAACGCAAAATGACCTAAACCATCATTTTTTTCAAACATCTATCACATTTCATTTCATTTTCGAGGGGGCATACACTTGGATAATCAAGAACGACATCAATATTATCAAATCAAGAGCACGACCATCAAATCAAAGTGTAATCTTTTATCAGAAATTTTTTTGCTTATCAATCGAAAGGGCATCAAACATCGAACCAGGTACCATATCAACAAACTATCATCAAATCGACCATCAGGACATCAAATTCAATCAAACTTCATCAAAATCTACATCATATACTAAACATCGAAATCGACCATCAATGAATCAGGACTTTACATCAACAAAATCAGGACTTTACATCAACAAAATCAGGACATTCTTTGAATTGACACGCTTCACATGTCAACTCAAAGAGGGGCATTTGTAATCACCGAAAATTGGACAAGATCATTTAAGTGAGAAATCAAGGCAAAAATCAATACAATTAAATCAAATCAAGTCAAAATCAAAGATAAATTTCAATTGAACCTTAATCCAAATTTAATTGAAAATTAAAGGCCATTAAATCAATTTGAACCTAATAAATCATGATTAATCAATAAATTATGTAATTAATCTAATTAATTGTATAGTTCAAATTAAATCAAATCAACCCATTTAAGGGGTACACATGGCTAAACAAACTAAATAAATTCAATTAATTAATTTCTATTTTCTCTTAACCACCAAATGGGAGGAAAATGAGTCAACCAATAGGAATTGAGGACCAAGCTCACATGGATCAAGTCTAAATTGAATCTCAATCACTCACTTGGAGGATGCATCTTGTCCACTCATTTTGTCCTCTTGTCCCAAGCTTTGACGATAAAATATTTAAATGGTCTCCAAAGGTAGAACCATGGACTCAACTCTCACCTAACCTTGATCAAATCAACCACACCCCCTACCCTTGCCAAAATCTATAAAAGCAAGGCATAATTCAAGCAATAATCATCCACAAATCTGAGAATAGCATCAAACCTCTTGCAATTTAGAGCTAGAAAGGCAAATTTAGAGTTAACTAGGCTTAATTTCAATTTGGAGTTGAACTATTAGCTTTGTTTATCATTCATTCTTGTTTTAGGACTATCACTAATGGAAGCTTGTTGAGAGCTTTGCATTAGCATCCCTAAATAGAGATCCATAGAGTTCTTAATTGTCAATTCTTTGCTTAATTAGATTGCTATTTGTGGTAATTTAGTTGTTATTTGAGTTATTGGTGATACTAACCCTATGAAGGTACTTTTTCTAGTACATGGTAAGATGTCATAATCTGTCATTAAGCACAAATATATGATAATGTACAATGATTTCTTTGATGCTCTTTATGTGAATATTGAATTCAAATATGAGCTCTTGCATGATGGATGTTGTTGTCTTTTTCTACAACACCTTAATGTATGATTTGTGATGTTTCATGCACAAGTCATCAGGTAACAACTAGTTGAGAAGGGGTCTCCTTGAACCTAGTTTAATTTTTGAATTTGAAACTTTTAAGGTCACTTCTATGTTCATATTTTAGACCTAGATAAAAGAAAGAATGAAGTAGATCAAATATGAGCTCTTGCATAATGGATCTCTAAAAGTGAACCGTGTTTGTCTTTTTATACAACACCCCAATGTACAATTTAAGATGCTCAATGCGCAAGCCATTAGGTAACACATAATTGGAAATGAGTCTCCTTGAACCTAATTTTTAATTTTTAATTTAAAACTTTTAGAGTCACTTACAAAGTCGACCTAAGTAAAATAAAATGAATAAATCAAAGATACAACCAATCTCTAAGAAATAAACACAATATCAAATTCAATTCAATTAATTTATCGATGCTTATATAAACATACACCAAATATATACTAATCATTACATAAAAATTAGTTTAATCAAAATAAATAAATAAAATATATGATTTCAATATTACACATTTGTCAATGGGCCCTTGATCTATTGGTGAATTTGAAAGGTTCTTAATGAGCCCACCAAGGATCAAGTCTTGCTGAGTGTAAGATTGGTTGTATCTTTGATTTATTAATTTAGTTTCGTGAATAGCCTCCATTAAAAAAAAAAACATACATTTAAAACACTCCTTACGACTTAAAAAATAATAATGTGTTGTTCTTAAATCTAATAAACTACTTTAACCTAGTAGAAAGTAATTTAAAATTCATCCTCCTTTCTTTTCTTTCTTATTCGTCTAACTTTGAACATCCAACTTCAAAGTAAGTGAACATTACCTAGAATAACAATCACTGTGGATTGTCACAAGATGTATTAGATCAAAAACTTGTATATACTATACAAGGAAAGGAACTGAAAGATAAAATCATCTAGGCTCACACAGGCCGTGAGCATAGACAACTTTCAAAAGAATATGCAAGAGTACAAGCATACATAAGAGGATGAACATAAATAATAAGGGTACCAGACATTGCTTGAAGTGATGAATTTTTTACCCGAGTATGAATCTAGTGTGCTCATGTGTGATCCAGAACCTGCAAAGAAAAGAGAGACATGGGTTAGATCAAAAAGATCTAAGCAATGAGATCAACAATGCAAACAATTAAGCAGCAGTGGTACTGTCATGAGAAAAGACAGTCAAGTACCAATCAATTTTTATCTAATTTCTTGTGTATGAATGCAAGTTTGGATTAACAAATTTATCTAGAGGAATAATAAGATAAAAATACACTAGGGAAACAAAATCCATACCATCATTAGAAAAACATGAAATTACATATTGCACATCTTTATTTGATTACTCTGCATACAACAATAGATGGGAAATTGCAAGCAAGTGGTTGATATAATAAATTCATCACCATCTTATTTAGATATTAGTAATAATTTAATTAGAATATAAAATTTTAACTATTAATGCTCAAGTTTTTCAAACTTAATGTGTTTTCTAAGCTTGGGAACAATGGGTATCTGGTCATCATTTCAATGTCTTTATCCTTATTCATTATATTAGCATATTTCCAATATTGATGGATTACCTCAATATTCTTTTTATGAAGAGAGTTTTTACCTCTGCAAAAATCTTATGAGTTCTTTGAAATGGGTGTTCTGTATATTCACTGTATTCTCATGTTTACCAATATTGATGGATTCCCCAGTTTTCTTTTTTATGAAGAGAGTTTGTGCCTCTACAAAAATGTCATGAGTTCTTTGAAATGAGTGTTTTGTCAGAGCTAAGCTTTTAAATTTTAATGTGTAGGTCTACATGTCTGCACAATTGAAACAAGAATTTCTGAATTTATGATCATTGTTTAGATATATATTGCTGCCACATTAAAACCCAATTAAAGTGTTGCTACTCCACACTCATTTTGTAGCTAGTTTGATAATCTCTTTTATCTCACAAAGAGTGTAATTACTAATTATACTGTCCAAATTTTTTTACCATACCGGAACTAACAATATTTTTCTTACTACTAAATTGTGATTTTGGAGTGGAAAACATAATCGTCTTTTGTCTTTTAGCTAATAATTTTACTAAGAACTGCTCCTTGTTACTTATGTTTGTTACTTGCTCATTATTGTAAACTTTTTCTTAATGTTTTATCTACAATGATATAGCAAATTTTATGTTTTCTTTTTTTCATCCACAGCCACTACATGTATTATTTGTTGCACCACTTATCTTTCAATCCTAGATCCTATGAATGCCTCATAGCAGTGGCACGCATATTTAGTCCCATAATTTCATATGGAGACTCTAATGGGATTCTATACACATGTTGAGATTTCCATCTTTATATTGGGATTCTTCATAATGGTTTTCATGGTCTTTGGGATGACTTGTGGAGGAAGAAGGGTAGAGTTTAGTATAAGAAATAGAATAGTAAATCTAATGACATGTAAGATGAGTAATCAACTAGTTTCTACATGTGAATGTTATGACTCTCTCTTTTCCAAGTAGGCATGTTCATTACTTTTAACATTTTTGGCTACCCATATTATTTGAATTTCTCCCTTGTCCAAAGAATTATTTGGCAACTAATTCCTTTTAAAAAAAATTTGGAATGATTAGCAACTTTAAGAAGGCTTTTATTCAGAACATTTAGAACTCCATTTATTTTATATGGCCATACGATATGTGCGCTATTTATGGGGGCATCATTTGTATTCCCAATGCACTGAATTACAATTTGTATTGGCAATATTTAAATTTAGCAAAAGCAAGATTTGATTATGTTACATTTCTTGGCAAGTATGCACTCAACGATCTTGGAAGAAGCCTTATGGTGTGGGTCTACTTGTTGCTGGATTAGATGAAACAGGACCTCATCTTTACTAGAACT
Organism: Chamaecyparis obtusa; assembly: GCA_027943335.1. NCBI lineage: Eukaryota > Viridiplantae > Streptophyta > Pinopsida > Cupressales > Cupressaceae > Chamaecyparis > Chamaecyparis obtusa. The sequence goes on from BSBK01003193.1 coordinate 806,981, forward strand.
GCCTTTCTGGAAATTATTTTTAATATCAAGCATATGCCATTGGTGCTCACTCCCAAGCAGGAAAAACTTACTTGGAAAGAAAATTTGAGACATTCCCAGACTGCTCAGGTGATGAACTTATTCGACATGGTATAATGTCAATTAAGTAATTCTTGCAGGAAGGCAAACTCAATGGTGCTAACTGTAATGTTTCTATTGTGTGAATAGGAGAGGTATTCATTATTCTTGATCATAAACTTATCCAGGACATCATTGATTCACTAGAGGATAAGAAAGATGAAACTCCAACTGATGCAACTCCAATTGAAGGTGAACAAGGTGCTACACAAGATGATACTAATCAAGGTGTAACTCCTATAGAGACCTAATCTTAGGAAGAATATTTTGGCTAATATTCTACTTTTGAAAATGTGAGGCAGGTGTCTCCAAAACCACCAAAGTGTAATTTCTCTTAAGATTCAGCTTTTGACACATGATTTTGTTATCATTTTCTATTGTAATTGCTATAATTGTCTTGTTACATCTAATAATGTTTTTCCTTCTACATCATGGTGTTAATCCTTCACTTGATTCCTCAGAATTCTACTTTTTAACTGCATATTTTGAAGAATTGACTTCACTAAAAGAGATTTTTATTTATTTATGCTATTAGTGGAGGGCAAGAAATGCTTTTTGATAAATCTGTGATGAATTTTATCAATGTTGCAATTGGTTATAGCTGTTATATTTTGCTAGCCTATTTTTGTGCTTCATAGTCTTAAATGCATTGGATCATGACTGAGCAATAGAGTCAATGCACTAAACAACTTAGTCTTAGGCACAGAGTTGCAGTGCAAGATTTTCATTGATTGATCGCATATAGCTTTCATTTTAATTAGTAAAACCACATAATATAAAATTCGATGTCAAGAAGAGTGTCACATATTGCTATATTAATCAAAATAACTTGGAACACAAAATATATTGTTTGTAACCATGCAAAAAGCCAGAAGAAACCAAAACACTTCATTTTTTTTCCGTTTGATGTTTATGACATTCTAGTTTGTAGTTACTCTGACATTAGAAATTACTGTTGACTTTGTTTCTGGTCCATTAGTTTGTTTGGCATTCAACCATATAATTAGTGCATTGAGAAGCATTTTTTGTTCATCGTTGATTTTATTAGGATCTCAACAAGGGGTAATGCCAATCTCCTTTTTAAAGATTTGCATTTTTGTTGACAACAAGGGTGTTGTTAAATATATTAAACTACAATGCAGGTGATTCTTTAATAACTATATAGACTACTAATGTAGAGTTCATTGAAGTGATAAATGGATGTATGTTTTGTGTGTGTGAAAATTGTACCTGATTCTGTAGACACAACACTCAGTAAAACATTAGAGGTTAGTGATAATCAAAATCATGCAAAATTGAAAGCTATCTAACCAAGCGATTTAATGCCATCTAATAGGTGCGAGATTGATGTTCTCAGATTGTAATCAAGATCAGTGACCTAGACGACACCTAAATGAAGGATTTGAATGCAAAAGATGGATATGAAAATGAATGCAATTAATCTATATTTTTGATATTTTCTATGCAATAAGAATGATAAACTGATATGCTATGGATGCTAAATGATCTAACAATGAAGATTCTAACAATGATATGAAAACTATGAAATTCTATGCTAAGATATAAAAACTATGCAATTGAAATTGATCTCACAAAGCTTTGAATTCGCAAGTTGATTTCCTCAGCCTCCAATTCTCCAGTGTGATTGTGCAAAATATGAGATGAATTATGAAGAGCTGAAGCCTTGTTTTTATAGAAATCTAGGGCTTTGGAGGTGCATGGATAAAAAGCCATAAATCACTCAAATAACTCAGCTTGATTTTTGAGTTATCTGATAATAACAGATAATTAAGTCACAAAAACATGCAAAAGCTAAGCTTTAACTCAAAATAGAGTTTAGCTTTAATTGATAATTGATAGTTGTCTGCTTTTATGATTGTGCATGTTTTAATTATGAATTAATTTAATAATAAAGTGAGTTATGCTCAACTTAACTGATTTTTGAAATAAAATAATTAATTTATGGGTTAATTAACTATTTTACCAAACTTTTATTAAAAATTATATTATTAAATAATGACAACATGCTTTAATTAATTAAATAAGAATTTAATCAATTAAAGATAGGAATTTTGATTTATTGTCAAAATTAAATAATACAATTAATAATAGATAGAATTTAATCACACAATTAAGTGGCAAGATATTAAATCTAATTAATCAAATATGAAAATATTCAATTAATCAAACTTAGGATAAATGTGATTTATTGCCAAATAATTATAAAATTAAAGATAATTATGATAATTAGGAATATTGCTAGGAATATTCCCCGATGTAGAATTTAAGATAATCAATTAGATTTGATGATGTTCAGATGTGCCTTAGGTTAGGACTTCGATGTCGATTTTGTTTGATTTGTCGATGTAGGAGGTTAATGAACTTATAGCCCATTTTTGGGGTATTACATTTTGCCCCTCTTTGAATTACTGTGCGAAGTGCAGTGGTTCAAAGATAGTCTGTGTTTGATAAAGATATGAAACTGATTCAAAATTGATAATTGATATGAGACAGAAGCTGATTGATATTGATTTGATATGGAGATAATAGGTCCTGAGTGACCAAAGATAATGTTTACTATAACAGGAAATGAACCTATGATTACAAAAAAGTGTCAAAATGCCTGATTCCAAACCTTAGGATTGCAAAGAAGTGAGTGACCCGTTCTAGACTCGATTGTCTTAGCAGAACTAGCAGGTATCACATGCAAACCCTTCAGTCGCCAAAGAGCCAAGGAAAGGACACTATGATCTGATGGTTGCAAAAACTGATACAGTTTACAAGATTAGGAGAATACCAGATTGATATGGATTGATGAATCTGATATGCCCCAAGTGATGATAGATTTGCCCCGAGCGATGAGGACTTTTGATGAATCAGCGACTAGATGTGATTGTTGTCTTGATCACTGATGAAAGATATTGATAGATTTGATCGATAGAATTTGATTTACAGACTTTGAATGATGTGCAATACCATGCCCCCTTCGGGATTAAAATTGAAATCTGACAAGAAAAGTCAGTGTTATAGTTCAAAAGTATGTTAATTGATTTGAGAAATGGTTATACACGTCTGAGAATGCATTCTACATCGTTTGGAGGTCCTAGAGACCAAATTTGACTAGGTTTGACCATGAGTTGACCATGGTTGACCAAGTTGAAATTTTGATAGTTTGATGTGAGATAATCAGTGAAGTTGAATACTGGATTTCTGTGATGATTGAAAGTTGATTATGTAAGCAATAGACCGTCCTAGTTCAAAAAATTTTAAATCATGATTTTGACATAATAAACGATCTCAGATTTCAATTTTGATCCCGAAAATGGATTCAAAACGTCGAAATTAGCCAGGGGTGCAATTTTCATGGAAAACAAAGCACTTTTAAAAATTAGGTCGAAAGCTATATAAAGGTCGGAAAGGTCATTTTCAATTCATTTCAACCCTTTGACTTTAGAGATTTTGTGGAGCCCTCTGAATGAGAAAAATGGTAGACCAGCGAGAACTGAAGGTACCTGTGAGTTCGCACCATTTTGAGTGCAGCCGGAGACATGATAGACCTCGACAGTATGGACATCAGGTAGGTGGACCTCTGTTCCCCCCTGAAAATGCATGTTTTTGATGATTTATAGCATTTTTAAATTTTTCCATACGTGTTTTTAGCTTTTGAATTTTGCATGTGTAGAAACTCGTACAAGTCCCAGTCTAGACTCATACGACATTTCATTTGAATTTAGATTGTCATTTCATCCATGCCCAAGTGTCGTATGAGAGGGACCCTTGTGTCGTACAACATTTCGTCGAGTCCCTCGAAACTCATATGAATCCGAGCGAAGTGTCGTATGAGATGAATTGTCATTTGGTATGTTGTGGAATGTCGTATGACATTTGATGCCAGTCTGGAATGTCGTTTGAAAAATAGAGTGTTAAAAACTCATTTTTAGGTCAAAAATCTAACTTTTCTAATCCTTCTGCCTGATCGCGGACACTTTGCCCCACCTTCTGAAACTTCAAAACTATGTCATTCTGATACTTTTGGCCTGATTTTGAACTAAATTTTTGATAAAACACCCTGTTTCTTTATGATTTAGGTCACATATCCTGATGTACATGTTCGCCATTCTTATCCGGCCAGACCCGATGAGGGTTCATCTTGCTGCCTGTGGATTTGAGCACCTGATTCATTTACCCGATATTAGGGTAAATCATGGTTTATTGACTGCACTGATTAAGAGGTTTCATTCTGAGACCCAGACTTTTCACCTTCCGACCGGGGAGATCACTGTGACCCCTGAGGATGTGTATAGGATTCTTCGCATTCCTTTTCATGCTCTGCGGCATCCCGAGTATGTCAGCGGAGGATCCACTGGTCTGCATGCTTTCAGACGACTGTTCGGTGATGATACCCAGTTGACTAGGTCTATATCCTGGGAGACACTCATGCAGAGATATGGGCAGACACATCATCTAGAGTGTATCATTGCAGGGATGATTGGAGAGTTGATTATGCCTGGCCGTCAGCAGAATGGCTTCTTGATGGGATGGGCACCTATGGTAGCACTCTTGATGGCTACACCTACTGAGCTTGCTTGGGGTCAGTGTCTGCTGGCTCACTTGTATTCTGAGATGCACGAGATCGTGTATCAGGACTACAAGACATTTGCTTCAGGAGCATTGGTACTACAGATATGGGCTTGGGAGCATATCCCAGTTTTGAGACCAGTGTTTCAGAGTTAGCGACAGCCACAGGAGCCAATCATATATACGTATGTTGGTTACGTTACTCAGGTTCACATGGGTCACACTGAGTATTTCTGCTGATGCTTGGATGACATGACATTTGTCATATGGAGGCCATATTTGCAGATAGAGGCCTGGCCTACTACGAGGGAGTAGTTCTCCTTCTTTTTCCAGAGTCAAATATTGATAGGGCGGACTTCCACTATTTTGGAGAGATTTTTGATTAAGAGAGTCTGGCGTCAGTATGGATGCATTCAGGATGCTCCATAGGAGTATACAGCATATGCTTGAATAGTACGGGAGCTTGGGCTAGGATGGACCACTTGGCTGATGTATGCATTGGGTTCAGATGAGTATAGCCAAATTATTGATAGGGATTGGGACTACCTTCCATAGGTGGTTGATGTAGGTGTGACAGATGCATATGTGGCATGGCTTGTTGATCACCAGATTCATTGATTTTTTGACCCGACAGAGCTGATACCCTCCATGGAGGAGGCTATGGATGTTACAGGGGCTCCTATGAGAGCAGGACTGAGACCACAGGTGGTACACCCTACTCCTCCAAGATAGAGAGCCATGGCTCCTTCACAGAGAGCACCAAGACATGCGAGGCCTCCACGTCCTTCTACATCTACAGCGAGTACATCTTCTGAGACATAGAGATGGAGAAGAGGTGAGAGTGGTACACTGGGCGGAGTGGGATCTGCAGATGATGTTCTAGGAGCTGAGTAGTTTCCAAGTGGTACAGGTGTGGATGACACATTTGATTTGGGTGCTGAGGTTAGACACTATAAGGCACACAGGGTTAGCATTCCTTCACATACAGATCAGCCAGCACAGGACAAAGATATGCCAGCAGCTGATGCAGAACCTACAGTTCCTCTTACTTCAGCTGAGATTATTAGACGGCTTAGAGTCTAGGTCAGAGACTTGAAGATAGAGCAAGCCAGATTAGAGGAGAGGCATCGAGAGGCAGATAGGTAGCGTACAGAGCAGCGCACAAAGATGCAGAGATTACAGGCAAAGGTGATTCATCAGACTGCGAGGACCTCATATTATGTATCTGCTTACTATGCAGTAGTCCCTGCTGTACAGAGAGTACCCACCTATTCTCAGTACATGGCAGCATCAGAGGGAGCTAGGGCACCGAGAGCAGAGGTGATACCAGGTGCTCCACCTCCTCCTCCACCAGATGCAAATGAGCATGCTGATAGTTGACTTTTCTTCTCATCTGTTACTTTCTCACTGATACATTATTGTGTCTGATAGCTTTACGGAGCTCATTCATTTGTACCCTGTGCCAGTAGTGCACCCCTGGCTATTTGAGATTTTTGATATATAGATGAGATCGATATTTTTGGTTGCGACATCATGTGTACTTGTCATTTTTGTTATGTATGATGATATCCTCTGATGTTAATGCTATGAGTAGTGTAGAATGTATGTATGGATCAATGCAATGCAATGATTTCTTTCATATGTATGAATGTTATGCAGATGTAATGATTATGGAAATATGTATGTTTATGCAATGGATATAAATGTAATGCAATAAATTTTTATGATATGATATGTAAATGCAATGATATACATGATATGTTTTGCAGGTTGATGAAGACAAGTACTCAGTCTTATGTCAAAAAGATGGTTAACCCAGGAGGATCATTGCTTGTGATTCTGTGAAGAGACCTTCGAGTTAGGTTTAGCTCTTGTTAGATTTGAAGATGCGATTGAAGAATCATTTAAGCTTTGAAGTTCATTTAGTCATTGTGAGATCATGCAAACATGCAAAATGCAAAGAGACATGCAAGATGAAATGCAACCTAAGACCTAGGACCTAGTCACTGATCATGTGTCGATTTGTTATCATCACTGAACTTTTAGGTAACCAGATAAATCAATACAATGCCCAATAGCCATGAAACCATAGACATATGAATATCAATTTGTATGCGCAAGAATCAATACAACACCCACTGGTCCAAAACAACCATGGATATATGAATATTGATTTTATTTTCAGAATGTCGGAGTAGATATAAGCACCAAGGCACAAACACCAAGATGACCTAAATATCATGTCCATTTTGATATAGCAATTTGTACAAGCATCAAAACATAAACATCGTGATGACCTGAGTATGCCTTGCATTGCAAACACATCAAACAGTCAAGAGAACATTCTAAATCCAATGTGAATTACCCATAGTGACCCTTTATCATTCACATCCTTAGGCAAGAGTGCGTTCCACAGTAGGAGAAAGAACTCATTTCAAAAAGATAATAGTTAGATCAAACTTCCTTGAAGTTTTCAGGTATCAATGGTCGAGGTATGCATGGCCATCCAATTCGAGATAGAGGCTCTTACAGTCGGACACCATTTCAACCCAGAATTTCCAAAGTTGTTAGATTTTCACATACAAGCAGAAGACAAAGAAAAGATTATGCCCCCAGTCATCACTCTCTAAATCCTATAAAGGACATCATCGAAGAGCTCGAAGGGACACAATATGCAAAAATCTCAATGCGAATCAGTAAGCATACAAGGAGATAAAAGCATGTAAAAAGCATAGATTATTTTCAGTCGAGTTTTGATGTTTGATTGCGTTGTTGTAGATGTAAAATCCTTTCTAGAGACGAGACAGACAGACTAACTCAACTTGAAGCTTCAAAGGACTCTAACTGGATAGAATACGTCTAAGATACATTGGAGACCATAGGATATGACATTGATTGCCCCCAAGTTTGAACATTGATAGGATACAGATGCGCAAGTTGATTGGTGTACAGACTGACTTATTGAAAACTGGAAATGTTGAAACAAACCGGGAGATATGTACAAACTAAAGCAAGACTGAAAGTTGGGAAAGACCAAGATTGTGCTGATAGATGGAGTGTTTTGAACAAGTGGCACCCGTTTGCCGGGTTTTCACCATCTTGGTAGAGATTCTATTTTTGCTACCAAGGTGCCTGTTTCCAGGTTTTCACCAAGGCACTTTTTCTTTTTTCCATTTTTTTTTGTATTTTTCATTTTTAAATTTTTTTTTGAATTTTTGATATTTTTTTGTGAATCATCAAGGCGCCTATTGCTAGGTTTTCACCAAGATGTTCATTTTTTTAGGACTTTTTCTGATTTTTAAGATTTTTTCAGGACATTTACCAAGCAATGAATGTCTTAGGCGTAGAATTTCTTCAGATGGAGAACGTTGATTGGTTCTCAGAGCTATTCTCCTTCAGTCGTTGAGAGTTGATAGGCACCAGAGCCAAAAGTAGCAGTGATAACAAAGGGACCCAGCCAGTTGGGTTTGAACTTCCCCTTGCGTTCTTGATGTGATTGATTTTTAGGATTTTCTCTCAACACTAGATCACCAATCTGAAATTCTGTGTCTGACTTTCTTGTTGTAGCCTCTAGACATTCTTTTCTGATACACTCTGAGATGATCATACGTGGCTTGTCTGCGCTCATCTAGTAATTCAAGTTCTTGTAACCTAGACACTCTGTAGTCTTCATCATTGACAAGCCCATGCATTCTGATTCTGAGTGATGGGATTTCAACCTCAATAGGTAGTACCGCTTCAGACCCATAAACTAAAGTGAATGGTGTAGCCCCTGTAGGCATTTTGATACTAGTTCTGTATGCCTAGAGAGCTGGATTGATCATGAGATGTCAGTCTCTTCTTGTTTTGTTTACTGTTCTGTGCAAGATCTTCAATAGATTTTTGTTAGAAGCCTCTGCTTGGCCATTCCCTTGTGGATAGTAGATAGAAGACCAATGTTGGGTGATCTTGAATTTGGCACATAGATCATCGAGGTCTTTATTCCTGAATTGCCCACCATTATCTATGATTATGGAATGAGGGATCCCATATCTGCATATGATATAGTTCAATATGAACATAGATATATGTTTCCCCGTTGCTTGTGTCAGAGGAACTGCTTCTACCCATTTTGTAAAATAATCTATAGCTGTGATTATATGGGTATGTCCATTAGAAGAGTGTGGATGGATAGCACCTATGAGATCAAATGCCCATTGTTGAAAAGGCCATTGTGTAGTAAAGGGAATCAGATCTCTCCCTGGAGCATGAATCAAGTTGCCATGTACTTGACACTGTTGACAGTTTTTAGCAAATTTAATAGCCTCTTTCTCCATTTCAAGCCAATAGTACCCAGCCCTAATAAGTTTTTGAGCTAACATTAAACCGTTCGAGTGTGACCCACATATACCCTCGTGGACTTCCTCTAATGCACGTTGAGACTCTTCCCGTTGTAAACATCTAAGCAGTGTACCATCTAGACCTCATTTGTATAGATCATTACCAATGATGACATATCGGGATGCGGATCAGATAAGGTTTCATTTCTCAAAATGGTTAAAGGACTCAGGGATGATTTGGTCATGGAGATAGGAGAACAGATTTTTGTAGCGAGATGAGTCATAACCTACAACAGTGCAGATCATGCGGGTTTCAGGGGAGTCATATGCAGGATAGGATAGTGCTTCCACCAGGAACTCATAGCGTAGTTCATGTTCGGGCTGCTGTAAGAGAGTAGATAATGTCGCCATTGCATTGGTAGCCTTATTCTCCATTCTGGGTATTTGCTCAAATGTGATAGAGATGAAGTATTTCTTTAAATCATCTACCATTCTCTTGTAAGGAATGAGCTTTTCATCTTTGGTATGGTACACATCATTGACTTGGTGGATAACCAGTTGTGAGTCTCCATGGATGTGCATCTCTGTAACTCTCCACTGTATTGTCATTTTCATACCATTGAGAAGTGCCTCATATTCAGCAATATTGTTTGTGCAAGGAAACTTTAGTCTAAATGCTTTGGGTATCGAGTATCCTTGAGGAGTGATGAATAATATGCCTGCTCCAGATCCATTCTATGTGTAGGAGCCATCAAAGAATAACTACCATGCTCTAGAAGAGAGGTGCATGATAGAGGAATCAGGAAATTCCATTTGCATGGGTGTATCATCAAACATGGGTGCATCTGCTAGTTGATCAGCAATAACTTGACCTTTTATAGCTTTTCTTTCAACATATTCAATGTCAAATTCACTTAGAAGCATGACCCATTTAGCCAGTCTACCGGTGAGGGCCGCCTTGCTTAGTAGGTATTTCAGTGGATCAATTTTTGCTACTAGATGTGTGGTATGAGCTAACATATAGTGTCTCAGTTTCTGTGATGCAAAGATCACAGCTAGACATGCTTTCTCTATCATTGAGTAGTTCTTCTCATAGGCCACCAATGTTCTGCTTATATAGTAGATGGCTCTTTCTTTCTTGTCTTCATCATGTTGCGCTAGCAATGCCTCCAGTGATGTATCTATTGAGGAGACATACAAGATCAATGGCTTCCCATCAATAGGAGGCATCAAGATAGGAGGATTCGAGAGATAATTCTTGATATGATCAAAATTCTTTGCACAATCTTCATTCCATGCAAAGGTCACACCTTTATGTAATGTCTTTGTAAAAGGTTGTGATATGTCAGCTAACTGTGATATGAATCTTCTAATGGACTGTACTCTCCCTTGCAAAGTTCGCATTTGACTGATATTCTTGGGAGGTTGCATCTCTATGATAGCTTTCACCTTAGCTGGATCGACCTCAATGCCTTTCTTTGAAACTATGTATCCTAAGAGCTTTCCAGAAGTGACACCAAAAGCACACTTCTTAGGATTTAGTCGGAGACTAAACTGTTCCATTCTATCTAGGATCATGCTCAGGTCTATTAGATGTTCAGTTCTAATCATGGATTTTGCCAAGGTATCATCCATGTAATCCTCCATTGTTTTATGCATCATATCATGAAAAATAGATGTCATGGCTCTTTGATATGTAGCTCCAGCATTTTTGAGTCCGAATGGCATAACATTCCAACAAAAGGTTCCCCACGCACATGTGAAAGCTATTTTCTCTTGATCTTCCGGAGCAATTTTGATTTGGTTGTATCCAGAAAAACCATCCATTAAGGAATACATTTCATAGCCCGCAATCATGTCCACTATCATATCAATGTTAGGGAGTGGAAAATCATCCTTAGGGCATGCTCTGTTCACATCTCTAAAGTCCGTGCACACTCAGATTGAACCATCTGGTTTTGAAACAGGTACAATGTTAGAGAGATCCACTCAGCATAGTCTATGACACGGATGAATCCAGCTTTTAGGAGTTTTTCTAGTTCTGCTTTGACTAAGAGTGCAACATGATGATGCATCTTTCTCAATCTTTGTTTGATTGGTTTTACTCCAGGAGCAATGGGTAGATGGTGCATAATGAGATTGGGATCCAATCCTGGCATATCTTAATATTTCCATGCAAAGTTGATCTTTTTGTCTGATAAGAATGTAGTGAATTTCTGTTTCTCTTCTTCTAATAGAGATTGTGCTACATGTACCAATTGTGGTTCCTCTGTTGTACCCAAATTGATGGATTGAATTGGCTCAATCAGAACTGGAGATCTATCCTGTAAATGACTCAGAAGGACATCAAATATCTCATCCTTAGGTGCCTCAGAGAGGTTTTCACCTTTGGATATGTCTTTTATTTTTACTTTTGTCAGTTCTGAGACTGCCACAAAGTGGTTTTCACCCTCAGAACTCTTTTTCTTTTTCTTTTTACTCTTGTTTTTCTGACTAAGATATTTGATGTCCGACTCGGTCATTTTGACGCTCGGTTCACTGATGGAAGTCCTCATAGGCTCGACTGCATTGAGGTAACAAGCAAGGGCATAGTCACTTGGAAAGGTGTAGATACCATGGCTCGGGTTCATGGAAGTTCGGTCAATAAGATCAGGGCGTTGGATAGTTAAAGCGGGAAAGGCTTGGGATATGGTGTTCACGGATGGGGATATGTCATCATTGGTCCTAACCCGACGCTCAAGTTCAAAGGTGATATTACAGCTCAAAATGGTCAATTCATGAATAGGCTCAACATCATCATGGGAGTCCTCTTCAGCCATAGGTGGATCAGACATGTTAAGTTCATTGTTTCGCTCTAGACCTATGTTGGGTTGAGATACATATTGGTGAATAAAATCAATATATTTCTCTATTATAAGCTCATCTTCTTCTGGAATGGCACCCCATTCATAGTCATTTGACTCAACTTCTGATTCAGGATCTCTAGGAAATCTTAGAAAATGTGTGAAATTAGGATGAATACCCCAAGAAGGATTACCCTCAGTCTCTGACTTGAATTCATATTCATGGGAATCAGTGTCAGAATAACTATCCCCTTCTTCTTGATCAGTTTGATTGCCTTCGAGATTAGTTGGTTCTTGTGGTGCAACCATCTCTTGCGTTACAGTAGGTTCTTGTGTTTCTAATACATTAATTCTTCTGATAGGATCATCTTTATCATCAAGAAGATCTTTGATCTCTTTAGGAAATTTTTCATAGGGGATAAGCTCAGAGCTATCTGAATCATCATCAAAGGGTTCTGTTTCTTCTTTCTTAAAAAGGGGTTCTCCTGGTGCAATTTGTTCTATGACATGAGAACAACCACCTTTGAGATGATAGGGTTTCTTCTTAAACCCTAAGCCACCAGTATCTTTGTTGGCTCTACCAATATGTGAAATGGGTGTCACAAGACCCTTTCCTCTGATTCCTAGAGGTCCTTGACCGGAATATCCCATCTTGGCTATCAATTTGTTCCCTGGACCATATGAATTAGAAGAGATTGTAGGTGCTACAGATTCGCTAGTTTGAACAATTTTAGATTTAGAATCCTCTTTGTATAGCCATGCAAGCACAGCTTCATCCTCCTCAAATTCTTGTTTGGATACTTGCTCCACCACAAAATTTCTTTTGTATGCTTCCATAGGTTCCTTAGGTTCTGATTTAGACTGCTTCAAGGATTGTCCATATGACTTAGGTGAGATTGGGAGAGATGTCAGAGACAAGACTGGCTCTATAGTGTATTCTCCCATCCCATGTTCTTTGATATTGATCTCGTTAGCAATGTCGTCAATCTTAGATGTGGAAGCAACATTTAGCTACTTGATGGAAGATTCTTTGTTATTGGGAACAAGCTTATCGGCACTTTCCTTCAATGTATTGCAAGTTGTACTCAGATCTTCTGGGATAGTAACCTCCACTCCTTCATAGGAAAATTTCAAGCATTGATGGTACATAGAAGGAATAGCTTGCATTTCATGTATCTAGGGTCTCCCTAGAAGGATATTGTAAGCCAATGGTAGATCAAGCACCTGACATGTGGTATCTTTGATGACCGGACCCACTCGGAGAGGTAAGACAATGGTGCCTTTAGAAGCTCTTTCTTGTTCATCATAGGCTTTTATGGTGATCTTCTTTCGAGGATCAATAGCCATCTCTAAGAATCCCAACTATGTGATTAAGTTGTAAGAACAAATGTTGAGGCCTGCGCCCCCATCTATCAACACACATTTGACTCGACAGTTCTGGATCAAGACTTCTATGTGCAAGGGCTGATTATGTGGGTGACTTAGGGAGTTGTCATCTTCCTCTGAAAAGGAGATATATTGTGGAGATGTTAGATGACCTACCATAGTCTGGAACCTATCTAGATCTAGATCATCAGGAACATTAGAGCCGAGCAAAGCTTTGTCTAGGATATCTCTGTGAGCTAGAGATATTCGAACTAACTCAAACATAGAGATTTTCGCATTGGTATGCTGGATTTTTTGGACGATGTTGTAAGATGTAGGTCTTATATCCTTTGGATTGGAAGATTTCGAGGCAACCTTTTGTTTAGAAGCAGATGTGAGATTGAAAGGTATCTTAGGGACATTAGATGAACTTGGTGTTTGTCCTTTCAGATGAGCCTAAGCTTGTGATCTGGTAACCGCATTAGCTGAGGAATGATTTCTATCTCTTCGTACAATCATGATGACATTGCAGCTCTCAGAGAGACATGGTTCAACCATATTGATGACAGCATTATTTCCAGGGTAGGCATAGTTGACTTTTGCCCCCATGTTAGGCTGAGAAGTGGAAACTCCCTTGCCATGTTGTGGAAACGGTTATGTAAATGCTATGTGATCATTGTTGCTAGTAGGATTATCGATCGTGATGTCCCCTTGATCTATCAAGTCTTGAATGGTATGCTTCAAGTGGAAGCATCCATTAGTTCTGTGGCCTTTAGTCTGATGGAAAGCATAGAATTCATTATCTTTCCACCAATATGGTTTTGGATCCGGATCAGGATTTTATATTGGTGGTAAAGAGATCATGTTATCAGCTATCAGGGTTCTCAGGGAAGATTCCAAAGATTCTCCCAGGGGAGTAAACTTTCATTTATTATCCCATCATTTGAATGGCTTCTTTGGAGATGGTTCAGCAGATTTTTGCTCTGAAGCTTCAATGCCTTTGGTGGCAAGGGTGAGATTGTAGGTCGGTGCCTTTGATGGGGTGCGAATAGTGTCAACAACACCATCAGAGATGATACCTTTGTTTCTATTCCAGCTCTTGTTTTTATCTTTTGAGCTAGATCCAGATTCAGACTTGTCCTTTTGAAGTGTGATTTCTCCTTTCTTGACAAGTACTTTCTCAATCTTGATTGCATTATCCACCATTTTATCAAAAGATACATGATCTTGCATTTGTAATGGATAGTTGAGCTCTGGAACAAGGTTATTGATAAAGATTTCAAGTTTCTCCATTTCGGGAATTGGTCTAGCATATAGAGAAAACTTCTTTCGCCACCTCTTGAGAAAAGTTAGGAATGATTCCCCTGGATATTGCTTGAGGTTATAGATATCGATCATGGTAATCGGATGTTGAATATTGTAGGAATATTATTGATAAAACAATTTAATCAATTCCTCAAAATTTTTGATCGTAGAAGGTAATCTTGAAAACCACTGAATGGATGCTACTCCCAAGGATCTAGGAAAAAGATGCATTAGATAAGTCAGTTCATGCATGAATTCCATGGATTGCGTACAGAACTCTCTGACATGATCTTGAGGATCAGAGTGTCCATCATATTTGTCGTACTTTGGAATCTCCACTCTTTTTGGGAATGGTGGCATATACAAGTTTTTGTCAAATGGGAAAGGACATAGGGCCTCCATGGAGAACTCCTTGGGTTCCTTCTCCTTCTTAAGATTGTTAAATTCAACTTGTATAGCATGCATCTATTTTGTCATAGCTGTGAGTGGAGTTTCTTCCTCATATGTGATTATATCATCAACGTTAAAGTTGGGAGGAAGCTTATTAGCCCCTTCCTAGGCTAATTGTAAAAAGTATGCCTCTCTATCCACTTTCAAGAAATGCCTCATCATTCTCTTGAATTCATCATCATTCTGACATCGATGGATTTCAGAGGGGGTAGGTTCTTGGTCGGCATTATGTTGAGAATGGTGTCCTTGGGACCCTCCTCCTAGAGAACCGTGGTTTGTCCCTGCTTGAGACATGATAGGAGTTTTTGGGCACCCTGGAATAGATTGAGGAGGAGTTTGCTGATTACCTCTGTGAGTTGATAAAGGAGGTATGTAACCCGTTTTCAATCGAAAGTTACCAAGACCGTCGTCTTCGTAGATACCTGACTTGATGAGTTGTTCAAGAGTTGGACCTGGGGTATTGGTCAAAAGTAAGTTCTGAGATGTTTCTTCTGATTTCTTGTGTGAAGAAGCTCTGGTCTCCACCATTAACTTTGAATAAAATAGAAGAAAAGGACAAAGACAACTGAAGAACAATTTGATTTGAGAAAATCAGATGACGCAACCTTGTCAAGATTATGATAGATTTGAAGATCTAATGAGATGTGGGTGAAGGAAACTGTTCCCTAGATGTATGGGATAGATCACCCAAAATATAGCGAACACGAGTTCTCAACACTTAGTCTATTTTTGAAGATTGATTGAAGATTGATAGTTATGACAAGGTTTTGACACGAGATAAAAAGGACTCAAATTGATCAAACAGAAGACTAGATCGGATTCAAAAGATCAAACTCAAAAAATGGTAGAATGCTCAATAGCTACTGCTCTGTTCCTGACACAATGATATTTTTGACAGATTTTGGAACTAGGCTGGAAACATTGGATATCTTGCAATTTGATAATTTCTGACAACTTTCTCAAATTTTTCCAAATGACACTTTGCAGACTCGTACGACACTGGGTAGTCTTTGAAATGATAATTGCTAAACTCATACAACATTTGGGTAGCAATGAAACGACAGTTGTCAATATCATACGACAGTTGTCAACAAGGTTTTGACTTTCTTGAATTTGCTGGCATGAAAACTCGTACGACACTGGGTTCTCAATCGTACGACAGATGGGTTATACTGAAACGACACTTGACAAAACTCGTACGACTTTTGACTTCCTGAAATGACTTTTGACTCCAGAAAAGATTTTACGTCAATTTTTGCAAAATTTAAGGTCTTCAATTTTGGATTGTTTACAAATTGTACTGTCCAGATTTTGAAGGTTATACCAGATTTGATCATTTTTAATAGCCAAGTAGATAAACAAACATGTAGAACAGCAAGAAAGTGATTCCAAGCACGTCTGAAAACAATGAACAAGGGCAAAAGAAATCTTGCGCATGAACAATCAAGTGACCAAATTGTGCTAATCCCTGAGAGTACTAATTGTGTATGTTCTGAAAAGTTTTGCAATAACACACATATACCTGAAAGTGAAAAATTGGCCTCTCTAGGGTTTTTAGTAATGGCTTGACTCTGCAACTTTTATGATTCAAAGGGGTGAACTCCAATCCCGGCGCACCAGGGTTTTGACACAGTCCGAGAACTTAATCTTCAAGAGCTGCTAGGGAGATCTGACAACCCAACAATGAATCATACCCATGGAGATTTCTTCCACAAGGACATTTATATAGCGGCTGTCACTACCACGGTGAAAATGGCTATGATCGCTTGAGGTTCCGTCAACGCAGTTTGCCCTGTGAAGGTATTGTCCACTACGGTTAACCCTCTCTAAAGATGACTCACAATAGTATACCACAAGGGGACTTGGCTCCAAATTCAAGGTTTTGACACCTCTTCACTTTTAACCCAAATAAAGCAAGCAAATTAATCTGACACGTTAAGGCAAAGTTTTGTTCCACCAAGGTCTGTGATATCAACTCCACATGATCTATCAACCTCTCCAGGGAGAGAATGTATCAATCAATAAGAGAAGATGCACTAACCAATTTTGATTCACCAAAGCTCATGATATCAACCCCACGTGATCTATCAACCTCTCCGGAGAGAGAATGTGTCGATCAATAAGAGAAGATGCACTAACCAAGCTGAATGTGAAACGCACTAAGTATCCTCCCTACCTACAAGGATTCTGTCGTCAAGAAAGATTTCGCTAGGAATCCAATCTCTCAAGAATCACGAATAGTGTTCATAGGGCCTAATTACTATGTGAGCACAGATATATGTTCCGAAAGTAAATCTACCAAAAGCATCCAAAAAGTAGAAAGAGGAACACTTAACGCTTAAAGCGAATATGAGATGAGTCCACAAGGTGGAACACTTAACACCTCACACAAGCTAAAAACGAGTCCCCAACTTAGAAAACAAGTGAGTTCCTAAAAGCACAAAAGGGTTGCCAAGTGGAACACTTAACGCTTCTGTCCTGTTGACCCCTCCCCTTTATGGCGCTGAGATTGCAACCACGGGGCGGAAATGAGGGGCCGGCAGATTAGCGAGTCCAATAACCCAAGATAGCAATCAAGATCAATCACAAGTATTCTAAGACTACTTAATGAATCCTTAAGGGATCACAACCTAGTATCAAATTATGCAAGTGTGTAGAAATAGATCAAAAGCATGAAAAGATGCACACAAGCTTGACACGTGAGAGATTTATTTTAAGTCCAAATCAAAAATTTTCCAGAAGAAGGAGAATACCTCATGATCCTCGCAACGCGTTTAGTAGATTTTACCTGATTTTTAGCAATTCTTGTGCTTTTCCCAATCAAAACCAGCAGAGAGCAATCAAAAATAGAGAATTTCAATTGTCGAAATTAGCAGTTAGCCGAAATATAAAAATCAAAACTGATACTCTGCTGTGAAAAATGAAATGACAGTCAAAAACTGGTATGAAAACTCGTACGACAGTGGGTATGCTCCTAGACGACAGTCCAGAAACTCGTACAACACTGGGTATGCTACCATACGATAGTTGAGCTCCCAAATGACAGTGAGTATGTAATGAAATGAGTCTCGATCCGATAGACTATCGTACGACAGTGGGTATGCTCCCAAACGACATTTTTCAGAAACTCGTACGACAGATGTACAGACAAAAATTAAAAATCATAGTTTTGCACAGATCCCGAGAAGAAAAAGATAGAGATTGATAGAATTGAATTGGAAACCCGTTTCAGGGCCCCACGATGGGCGCCAGAAATGTGTGTGTGAAAATTGTACCTGATTCTGTAGACACAACACTCAGTAAAACATTAGAGGTTAGTGATAATCAAAATCATGCAAAATTGAAAGCTATCTAACCAAGCGATTTACTGCCTTCTAATAGGTGCGAGATTGATGTTCTCAGATTGTAATCGAGATCAGTGACCTAGACGACACCTAAATGAAGGATTTGAATGCAAAAGATGGATATGAAAATGAATGCAATTAATCTATATTTTTGATATTTTCTATGCAATAAGAATGATAAACTGATATGCTATGGATGCTAAATGATCTAACAATGAAGATTCTAACAATGATATGAAAACTATGAAATTCTATGCTAAGATATAAAAACTATGCAATTGAAATTGATCTCACAAAGCTTTGAATTTGCAAGTTGATTTCCTCAGCCTCCAATTCTCCAGCGTGATTGTGCAAAATATGAGATGAATTATGAAGAGCTGAAGCCTTGTTTTTATAGAAATCCAGGGCTTTGGAGGTGCATGGATAAAAAGCCATAAATCACTCAAATAACTCAGCTTGATTTTTGAGTTATCTGATAATAACAGATAATTAAGTCACAAAAACATGCAAAAGCTAAGCTTTAACTCAAAATAGAGTTTAGCTTTAATTGATAATTGATAGTTGTCTGCTTTTATGATTGTGCATGTTTTAATTATGAATTAATTTAATAATATAGTGATTTATGCTCAACTTAACTGATTTTTGAAATAAAATAATTAATTTATGGGTTAATTAACTATTTTACCAAACTTTTATTAAAAATTATATTATTAAATAATGACAACATGCTTGAATTAATTAAATAAGAATTTAATCAATAAAAGATAGGAATTTTGATTTATTGTCAAAATTAAATAATACAATTAATAATAGATAGAATTTAATCACACAATTAAGTGGCAAGATATTAAATCTAATTAATCAAATATGAAAATATTCAATTAATCAAACTTAGGATAAATGTGATTTATTGCCAAATAATTATAAAATTAAAGATAATTATGATAATTAGGAATATTGCTAGGAATATTCCCCGATGTAGAATTTAAGATAATCAATTAGATTTGATGATGTTCAGATGTGCCTTAGGTTAGGACTTCGATGTCGATTTTGTTCAATTTGTCGATGTAGGAGGTTAATGAACTTATAGCCCATTTTTGGGGTATTACATGTTTTAATGCAGAGTTATCTTAGATTTTGCATGATAATTATTTGATGAGAATTTAAAACTCCACCACAATAAAAACAAATTTCTATATTTTTTATGTTCAATCAAGTAATATTTTTTTTCCTTCAATCTACAATTAAACTAGTATAGATATAGATTAAGAGATTAGTCCCCAGATATATCATGTATTTGAAAGAGTTAATTCAATTTACTAACACATACTTTTATTTGATTTTCCTGATACATATAATGATATACAATTTTATTTTATTTGCTTAAAATCATTTCCCACAAGTATTCTTATATTGATATGATGATTCTATGATCCCAAGTAAATACATGGAATGTTTCAACATCTATCAATAGCCTCATTTTGATGTCATTGAACTCATTATGAATTTTACTCATTATGTAAACTTTTGGATCCTAAATATTGGTGCTCCAACTAAAAATTAAATTCCAAATTATCCTTTCTTGTGTTCCACTACATAGATGCTTCGTTGTTCTAATTTCAATAATATAACTTTCATATCCAAGTTGCAAGTGTTCCTTGGGAGATCTTGTGAAGTGTTTCATGTATTCAAACTCCTTGATTGGACAATATTTAGTATCACCATTGTTAAGACCTATCCCTTGACTCCAAACTTGTTTGTACACTTTGTTGATAGGAGTTGCACCAAGGTCCCAAGTCTTGTGTTCATCTCTAACTTTGTATGCGTCAAAAATATTCTCATATTTCCATACAAAAGGTGGATTGTCACAAGATGTATCCATTTTATTTTGAAACAATGGATTATAAATAAGGTTAAGATTAGATTCTCTTCTAAATTTAAGCTTATTTATGTCATTTGTTTCGTCATCTAGTTCTTTCCATACATGTTATTTCTTCTTTTATCTTCTGATCACATTTTTGTCTATAGTAATTGTCCTTGTCCACTAATTTTTGTATTTTATCTCCCCATGCTTTTGTTGTTATAGTTTTTTCATCAAGATTATTGGACTATATATAAGTGGTGACTTCATATTTTCGTGCACTAGATACATTAGTCCTCTCAAATATGGATGATAAGTCTTTTTTGGAAGATGGAAGAGATTTTTGGTTAACAATCAATGCCATAAAACTTGAATTATGGCTCCAAGATTTAACCTCTATGTTGTTATTTCCTATGCACAATCGTTGTGAGGATGAGAGGTAATCTTCCTCATACTCATAGATCCATGTGCTTTCCTTATTGATGAAACATGAGGAATCAATAACTTCTTTTTCTTATCCATGTATTTGTGGCTTCTTGAAACATCCTTGTGATTCTTGATGATCATTTCTTGCATTATCATTCCTTTTGGTTTCAATTTTACTTTCTCCCTTTGGTGTAACCACTTCCATTCTATCCAATGATGTGTGGATGTGATAGACTTGCGGTGAAATTTTTGTGTTGTAATCACTTGTCTCATGTTCCTTAGAGTGCTCATCCATTCCTCTTTCCCTTCTTAAGTCCAAGTGATAACTACTTTGCTTCTTAGATAGGTACTTTATTCAATCCTATCACCATTGATCTTGTAGATAGGCTAAAGTAAGTTTATTTATCTCTTCTCGTTCTTTCTTTGGAAGAAAAGTAGGAATATTGTTCTATATTTAGGGGTATGTTGTCTTGAGCATTCATCATTTCTTCTTTTTTCCTCCTATTTATTATGATCATCATTAGTTAGTAATCCCACTAATTGAGCCAATTTTTATTGAACATTTCTTTGTCCTTTGATGAATTGATTAAGTGATTGTTAAGTCTTTCCTTTCCTCCCATTTATAACCCTCTTTGTTATACCATTTCCTCTGTCATTTCCTTATTTGCCTAAATAAATACATGATGCCCTTGTCTATAACTCACGAGTTGTACATGGAGAAGAAAAACAATGACCAAATTTACTCATGTATGCCCATATCAAAACTCACGGGCCCCAAGCAATGAGAAAATAAGTAATAAATGGATGTCATTTGAATACAATGTCATTTGAATCTACATCAAATACACATAAACATCAAAGAATGCAGAGAAGATGAGGAGCGAAACTTGAATGCCTACCTGAAAACTTGAATGCTCAGTTCGCACACACAAAAGTCCAGTTCCCTCTTCGCGCACAGTGCGAGCCCCTTCCCGCACACAAAAGACCAGTGCCCTCTACATGCAAACAAAAGACCAATGCCCTAGTCTTCCCACACGGTGCCTCTTCGTGCACGCCAAAGTCTAGTGCCCTCTTCGCGCCACACAAAAGTCTAGTGCCCTCTTCGCGGTTGCAGCTCTTCGAACATAAAAGATACAAATGACACTTTATTTTTCTTTTTTTTTTGTTTATAATCACGTGGGTGTTGATATTACGACGTCACCATCACTATTACGACACTATCGGGGGTACTTGTAAAAAAAACACAAAAAATAAACACAAATGGTAGTGTCGTCACAATTGGCGTCGAAATTCGACCCCAAATGTTGTAGTGCTCCTAGAAAATTTATCTAGAAAAAATATGGTGTTAACAAACACCATGGGAGTTTGATTTGTAAGGATCTTCTTCTTTGGGCAAACTACTAGATTCCAATTCAACAATTTTGTAACAAGGATCAAAGGGAAGAATCAACTACGTAAGATGTCATAATCTGTCATTAAGTGCAAATATATGATAATGTAAGGAATGCTTTGATGCTCTTTATGTGAATATTGAATTCAAATATGAGCTCTTGCATGATGGATGTTGTTGTCTTTTTCTACAACACCTTAATGTACAATTTGTGATGTTTCATGCACAAGTCATCAAGTAACAACTAGTTGAGAAGGGGTCTCCTTGAACCTAGTTTAATTTTTGAATTTGAAACTTTTAAGGTCACTTCTATGTTCATATATTAGACCTAGATAAAAGAATGAATGAATTAGATCAAATATAAGCTCTTGCATAATGGATCTCTAAAAGTGAACCGTGTTTGTCTTTTTATACAACACCCCAATGTACAATTTAAGATGCTCCATGCACAAGCCATTAGGTAAAACGTAATTGGAAATGAGTCTCCTTGAACCTAATTTTTAATTTTTAATTTAAAACTTTTAGAGTCACTTACAAAGTCGACCTAAGTAAAAAAAATGAATAAATCAAAGATACAACCAATCTCCAAGAAATAAACACAATATTAAATTCAATTCAATTAATTTATCGATGCTTATATAAAAATACACCATATATATACTAATCATTACATAAAAATCAGTTTAATCAAAATAAATAAATAAATAAATAAAAATATATGATTTCAATATTACACATTTGTCAACAATACTGGTGAAGTTGAAAGGTTCTTAATGAGCCCACCAAGAATCAAGTCTTGTTGATTCGTAGATAGCCTCGATCAAAAAAATTTACAAAAATCACACATTTAAAACACTCTCAAGACTTAAAAAATAATAATGTGCTCATTAACTATTTTAACCTAATAGAAAGTAATTTAAAATCCATCCTCCTTTCTTTTCTTTCTTAGCCGTCTAACTTCGAACATCCAACTTCAAAGTAAGTGAACATTACCTACCTAGAATAACAATCAGTGTGGATTTCATTCAATATGCATAAAACCTGACACAAGGATATTAAAATCTAGTGGCGGCTTAGAATCACTCATAAAATCCCTTTTTTTATTACATAATTAATAGAAGAGTTTTGCATTAAAATAAACAGAAAAGAATAGAAAAATGAAAAATCCCGTTCACGAGGTAAGACCAGCAAATAATCTAAAGGATAAATAAAATGCCTGACTCTCACGCCGTTTGCTCCTGTGCAATGTTGAAATCCGGTATATAACGAGACAAAGACAAATGAGAGCAGACAAGAGCAAAGAAAATCTCTACAACGGAATCTCGTGCTGCATAGTAATCTCGTTTCCCAACAAGAATAGAAATTGAGGGCAACAGCATAAATGTCCCTTCAAAGAGCAACTATTTTTGTCCTCTTTAATATTGGATTAAGATTTAAGAATCCCCTATAAACTTTACTTGTGATTAAATTATACGGTCACATGATTGTATTCATAAAATGCACTCAAATTAATTAATACTTTATTTTATAAAAAAAATAAAAGAGATACAAGGGGAAATTTGAGTGAGTAGGTAAGAAATTATGGTAAAAGAATCTACTTTAGTAGTCTTCTTGAGTGGCAATTGTGGTTGTGGTGAGGTTAGTTGTGGGGTGAGTTTATTTAGAGAAAGATTAAATTGTTGTGTGTGTTAACATTATATTTTTCAAAGTCTTCAAATTTTGGTATGGGTTAATGTCATATTTTTCAAAAAAATTTAAAAGTCTTGAAATTTTGGTATGGGTTAATGTCATATTTACCAAATTCTTGGTGAGTTAAAAGTACTTCAATTATTGCATGGGTTAATATCATGTTTTAAATTTTTTCAAATTTGGTGAACATATTTTGCATATGTTTATGGTTTAGTAAATGTGTTTATTATATACTTATTGGTTGAATTAAGTACTTAAATCATTGTAGTCGTTAAGATGTAGTCACATCAATTATGTCATCATTGAGCTGTTTAAAAATATTTAAAAAGAACTTAGCTCAAAATATGTACATAAAATTATGTATTATTGCACACTTTTTGTGTCCCTTGGTGATTGGTTGTTTTGTTGATGTAACTCATGAAAATGGGATTTTATTGTTTATGTATTAAATAAAATCATTGATAACTAGTCCTTAACTTTATAAGTTATAGGTAAAAGTTAAAAATAAATAAAGATAGTTGGTACAAGAATATGGCATTTATTAGACTTCAACAACAATTGGGTACGAGTACAATTATTAGGCTCCATCAAAAGATAAATATATTTAAGATTGTCTCACAATTTCATTAGTTGACATGAAATACAAGCAAACAACATAAGAACATTCAAATGAATTAAGGGCCCAAATCTGATATAGAAGACTATATAGGAGGAAGTAGTTGGAAATAAGTCAAATTGTTCTCCTCCAACTATAACATAAAGTTTCTTTTAATGTTCGAGTGCCTACAATAGCAAGTTTAATGTTTATTAATTTTTTATAAGTTTATTAATATTAGCATTGATTATGTGGAAAGAAAATATAGTTTATGTTTTTTTTTTCTTTTTAATTTACCTTGCACCTATAATTTTAATAGTGATTAGAAATACAATCCTTGAACAACCCACTCCTATGCTTGAACAATACATTCAATTTTATTATCAATATGGTTATAATTTCCTTTCTAAGATACAATTTATTTCATCTAATTTTTATATAATTATAATGGTAAAAATTGTATTCCTTGCACTATTCCCCTCATTTTGGACTCATTTTGACTAGCTTATCACTTATGCAATGAAAAATATACAAGTAAGATGTTTTTCATTGATAATTGGCACATATCTGGAGCCTTATTTTTTTTTCCATATACACTTATTCTTAGGGACCACTCCTAAACCTCAAATTCATATATTCCTCACATTGATCAACCAACATTTTTTGTAAGTGATCTAGGTCACTTATGTAATTGTGCAAATGACCCTCAAACCTTTAGAATCCAAAATCAAATTTAGGGCTAACCTAACCCTTTACACTCAAGTGATGTACTGATTTGATGCATATAAAGCTTTTTTGTGGTCATTGGAATTGTATTTAAAAGGGTAACTATATTTCATTTAAAGGATATTTATCACCTAGAAATGAATCCAACAAGAGCATTCCAGTTACATTTTTATTGTTGAGTTTAAAACATCTTTAATTCATTTTATCTTGCATCGTCATGTAGGGCATATGCTACATGTTTGTTTGTTGTCTTTGATCATTCTCCAATCCCCTTCTACATTTTTTTTTTGTTTATGAGGAGAATATCCCAAATAACTATTATGGTCCACTTTATGGTTGAACTTTCCTATATGGACATCAATATGAGGGTATCATTATTTACCTATCAAATCAATATAGTCTATGTATTGAAGAACTCTCTCTCTCTCTCTCTCTCTCTCAATATATATATATATATATATATATATATATATATATATATATATATATATATATATATATATATATATATATATATATATATATATATATATATATATATATATATATATATATATATATATATTGTACAAGATAAAATATGGATGGGGTCCTAGAACAATGGCTTGCACATAAAAGAGACCCCAAAACCAATATTTTATACTTACATTTGAATTGTATTGATATGGAAAGTAAATGTAGATGACTAATATTGAAATTAAGAAATAAAGGTACTTACCTCTGAAAAAGAATCGGCTGAAAACCCTATCAAATGATCTCAAAAATAGTTGATTTTTGTAATTTTGAACCGAAATTACGAGATCTACAAAACCCATAAATCCTTTCTCCAAATTCACACAGATCGACTTTGACCTTTTAAAAGGTCAAAGACCACATTATTTATTTGAAGTCCGATTCCGATTCTATTTGCAGATCCTGAAAGATTGTCGAAAAGGGTATCCAAATTCACTCTTAGATCTGAGATTTCGCACCTATACCTGCAAGAAAAATGATTTTGTTGTTTGTTTGGGGGGTTTGCCTTGGTCAAACCCCAGTTTGGAATCAACCTTAATATTTAAATTGAAATGGAGAATGCTAGCAAGTAGTAGAAAAGGATCTAACAATGAAGCTATGCAATTCAATAGATATGCTAATGTATTTGGAATGTAATCAAGTATGTTGATATGAAAGCTTGAACAAAACAATAAATGTAAATCAAACCTCCATGATTGTATGCTTGGAATCCACCTTGAGGGAAGAATGAAATGGATCTTGAAGATGAACAAAAGGATCTTGAAGGAAGATCACACCATCATAATGGCTAGATCTAGGGTTTGAATGATGAATCTTGAATACTTGAACTAAATCCCTTCAATGGCTTGAATGCTTGAATCCTTGATCTTCAATGGAGAACTTGGATGGAGAAGAGGACTTGAATGCTTCCTTGAAAATGCTTGGGAGATGCTTGCTTGACCTTGCTTGAAAGATTGAGTGCTTGATGCATGAATGAGATGAAGAAAATGAGAGAGGAAGGCTTCCTTTTATAGTGATCTAGGGCACAATCCTCTAGAGGGGCCACCTTGGGGAATTAAATTCCAATTAGGCCTCAACCCTATAGGAATGGACCTAAATTAAATATAATTTAAGAGTTTACTGTTTCGGAGATCAAAACAGTGGACCCGAAAGTGGGAAAACAATTATTTCTGAAACCCGACAACCGGAGATCCTGAGACCTTGAAATTTGAACCCAGGGTCAAAGACGAGCTTGACCCTGACTAGGTTAGGGTCGAGGTTGACCTTGACCCAAAAATGTCGACCTTGACCCCAAAATGTAGTCCTTGACCCCAAAATGTAGTCTTTGACCCCAAAATGTAGTCCTTGACCCAAAAATGTAGTCATTGACCCAAAAGTCAAGAATCTCAGAATTTTAGTTTAGGATGCCAGAATTATGCTGAAAAGAAGTGGAAAGCGGGGAGAAAGCCAGATCAAAGCTAAGATCAATTCAAGGCGTTCGAGATGACCCAAAACTACTTACTCGGAGGGCTAAATGCTCTTAACATGGAAGTGCTTCCATTTTAAGATGATACATTAAGCCCCCACTTTAGCAAGAGTATGGACTCGATGCAAACTCTCGGTAAAGGAGAAGAAAGAGAAGATCCTAGTGGATTCACAACGAGATAAAATAATCACTTAGTTAAGGACACAAGCCCCCAGACTAAGGATTCTAACTCGACATACATGCATGAGGGTGTGAAACAATAAAACCCAAAGAACAAGGGTTAGCACTGAACAACCCAAATCAATTAGCATAAGAAACCTCACTAAGAAATATTCCTCATACTAATATCATATTTGGAAAGCTATCATAAAAGCATAAATGATTACATAAGAAAGACAAGAGCAACACTATAGACAACATAGCTTCATGATCCAGTCCTACTAGCATGAAAGCAAAAAGAAAGAAAGGAGAAAGTGATTACCTCGCCAAGTAAGATGCCCACCTTACTGTGAATCACCCTAAAGGGAGAGCCCAATAGGTTGACCCATAAATTGTGCTTGCAATTGAAATGCGTCTTCTGACAGCTTCTGGAATATCCATAGATCCACCTTCTTGTATCACTATGAATATGAAATGCGTGTCTCCTCAGGATTTAGCAACTTATGTGCATTGCCAATGAAAGATTTAGCATATAGGTGCGTGTCTTTTCAGGATTTAGCAACTTATGTGCGTTACCTTCCAAGATTTAGCATATGAATGCGTATCTTTTTAGGATTTAGCAACTTATGTGCGTTGCCTTCCAAGATTTTGCATATAAAAATAAAAAACTATAGTACAAGGGAGGCCCTGTATATGCCCCCCTCCTTAAGATGGCAAAAACATACTATTTTGTCATGTTAAGGAAAGAAAAAGAACAAGGATAAAGCCTTCTTCAACATCAAGACAATTGTGTGTGTGAAAATTGTACCTGATCTGTAGACACAACACTTCAGTAAAATATTAGAGGTTAGCTATAATCAAATCATGCAAAATTGAAAACTAATCTAACCAAGTGATTTACTGCCTTCTAATAGGTGCGAGATTGATGTTCTCATATTGTAATCGAGATCAGTGACCTAGACGACACCTAAATGAAGGATTTGAATGCAAAAGATGGATATGAAATTGAATGCAATTAATCTATATTTTTGATATTTTCTATGCAATAAGAATGATAAAAACCGATATGAATCTATGCTAGATGAAATTGATATGCTATGAATTGATCTATCTAACAATGATATGCAAAGCTATGAAATTCTATGATATGATATGAAAAATATGCAATTGAAATTGATCTCACAAAGCTTTGAATTCGCAAGTTGATTCTTTCAAGCTCCAATTGTGCAAATTCTCCAAATCTGATATGCTATGATTCCTGTAGAGTAAGTTTGCAATTTGCGAGATGATTGAGAGATGAATTATGAAGAGCTGAGCATTGTTTTTATAGAAATCCAAGGCTTTGGAGGTGCATGAAAAAAAGTCATAAATCACTCAAATAACTTAGGTTGATTTTTGAGTTATTTTTAAATAAAGGATAATTAACTCACAAAAACATGCAAAAGCTAAGCTTTAACTCAAAATAGAGTTTAGCTTTAATTGATAATTGATAATTGTCTACTTTTATGATTGTGCATGTTTTATTTATGAATTAATTTAATAATAAAGTGATTTATTTCCAACTTAACTGCTTTTAAAAATAAAATAATTGATTTATGGGTTAATCAATTATTTAATCAAATTTTTATTAAAAACTATATTATTAAATAATGACAACTTGCTTTAATTAATTAAATAAGAATTTAATCAATTATTCATATGATATTAGATTTATTGTCAAAATTAAATAATACAATTAATAATAGATAGAATTAAATTTAATTACACAATTAAGTGGCAAATATTAAATCTAATTAACTAAATATGAAAATATTCAGTTAATCAAATTTTAGGATAAATGTGATTTATTGCTAAATAATTATAAAATTAAAGATAATTGTGATGATTAGGAATATTGTTAGGAATATTTCCCGATGCAGAATTTAAGATAATCAATTATGATTCAATGATGTTTAGATGTGCCTTAGGTTAGGACTTTGATGTCGATTTCGTTCGATTTGTCGATGTAGGAGATTAATGAACTTATAGCCCATTTTTGGGGTATTACATTTTGCCCCTCTTTGAATTACTGTGCAAAGCGTAGTGGTTCAAAGATAGTCTGTGTTTGATAGAGATATGAAACTGATGTTTGAAATTGATAATTGATATGAGATAGAAGCTGATTGATATTGATTTGATATGGAGATAATAGGTCCTGAATGACCAAAGATAATGTTCACTGTAGCAGCAAATGAACCTATGATTGTGAAAAAGTGTCAAAACGCTTGATTCCAAACCTTAGGATTGATAAGAAGTGAGTGACCCGTTCTAGACTCGATTGTCTTAGCAGAACTAGCAGGTATCAAATCTGAATCCTTCAGTTGCCCAAGAACCAAGGAAATAACACTATGATCTAATGGTTGCAAAAACTAATACAGTTTACAAGATTAGGAGAATACCAGATTGATATGGATCTTGATGAATCTGATATGCCCCAAGTGATGATAGATTTTCCCTGAGCAATGAGGACTTTTGATGAATCAGTAACTAGACGTGATTGTTTGTCTTGATCACTGATGAAAGATATTGATAGACTTGATCGATAGAATTTGAACCTATGTGCAATACCATGCCCCCTTCGGGATGAAAATTGAAATCTGACAAGAAAAGTCAGCGTTGAGAGCTCAGAAGCATGTTAATTGATTTGAAAAGTGGTTAAACACGTTCAGGAATGCATTCTGCATCATTTGGAGGTCCTAGAGACCAAGTTTGATGAGGTTAAACCATGAGTTTGACCATGGTTGACAAAGTTGAAATTTCGATAGTTTGATGAAAGCTAATCAGTTAAGTTGAATACTAGATTTCTACTATGATGATTGAAGGTTGATTATGCAAGTAGTTAATAATATGAATGATCTCATATTTGAATTTTGATCCCGAAAAAGGATTCTACTTGCTATTTCATTGGAGGAACCTTCGTGTGAGATTCATCTCTTGTTAGACTTGAAGATGCGATTTGAAGAATCATTTAAGCATTGAAGTTCATTTAATCATTGTGAGATCATGCAAACATGCAAAAGGCAAAGAGAGATGCAAGATGAAATGCAACCTAAGACCTAGGACCTAGTCACTGATCATATGTTGATTTGTTATCATCATTGAACTTTTAGGTAACTGGATAAATCAATACAATGCCCACTAGCTATGAAACCATAGACATATGAATATTGATTTGTTTTCGGAATGTTGGATTAGATATAAGCACCAAGGCACAAACGCCAGGATGACCTGAATATCATGTCCATTTTGATATAGCAATTTGTACAAGCATCAAAACATAAACGTTGTGATGACCTGAGTACGCCTTGCATTGCAAACACATCAAACAGTCAAGAGATCATTCTAAATCCAATGTGAATTACCCGTAGTGACCCTTTATCGTTCACATCCTTAGGCAAGATCGCGTTTCACAGTAGGAGAAAGAATTCACTCAAAAAGATAATAGTTAGATCAAACTTCCTTGAATTTTTTGGGTATCAATGGTCGAGGTACGCATGGCCATCCAATTCGAGATAGAGGCTCTTACAGTCGGACACCATTTCAATCCAAAATTTCTAAAGTTGTTAGATTTTCACATACAAGTAGAAAACAAAGAAAAGATTATGCCCCCAGTCATCACTCTCTAAATCCTATAAAGGACATCATCGAAGAGCTCGAAGGGACACAATATGCAAAAATCTCAATGCGAATCAGTAAGCATACAAGGAGATAAAAGCATGAAGCACAGATTGTTTTCAGTTGAGTTTTGATGTTTGATTGCGTTGTTGTCGATGCAAAATCCTTTCTGGAGATGAGATAGACAGACTGACTCAACTTGAAGCTTCAAAGGACTCTGACTGGATAGGATACGTCTAAGATACATTGGAGGCCATAGGATATGACATTGATTGCCCCCAAGTTTGAACACTGATAGGATACAGACACTTGAGCTGATTGATGTACCGACCGACTTATTGAAACCAGGATATATACAAACTAAAGCAGACTGAAAGCTGGGAAAGACCAAGATTGTGCTGATAGATGGAGCGTTTGGAAAAAGTGGCACCCATTTGTCGGGTTTTCACCATCTTGGTAGAGATTCTATTTTTGCTACCAAGGCGCCTATTTCCAAGTTTTCACCAAGGCACTTTTCTTTTTTTCATTTTTTTTGTATTTTTCATTTTTCTATTTTTTTTGTACTTTTGATATTTTTATTTTTTTTTGTGAATCATCAAGGTGCCTATTGCTAGGTTTTCACCAAGATGTTCATTTTTTCAAGACTTTTTCTGATTTTTAAGATTTTTTTTTAGGACATTTACCAAGCACTGAATGCCTTAGGCGTAGAATTTCTTCAGATGGAGAACGTTGATTGGTTCTCGGAGCTGTTCTCCTTTAGTCATTGAGATTTGATAGGCAACAGAGCCAAAAGTAGCAGTGATAACAAAGGGACCCAGCCAATTGGGTTCGAACTTCCCCTTGCGTTCTCAATGTGATTGATTTTTAGGATTTTCTCTCAACACTAGATCACCAACCTGAAATTCTCTGTGTCAGACTTTCTTGTTGTAGCCTCTAGACATTCTCTTCTGATACACTCTGAGATGATCATACGCTACTTGCCTACGCTCATCTAGTAATTCAAGTTCTTGTAACCTAGACACTCTGTAGTCTTCATCAGTGACAAGTCCATGCATTCTGATTCTGAGTGATGGGATTTCAACCTCAATAGGTAGTACCACTTTAGACCCATAAACTAAAGTGAAAGGAGTAGCCCCAGTAGGTGTTCTGATACTTGTTCTGACACTGGTTCTAATACTAGTTCTGATACTGGTTCTGATACTGGTTCTGATACTGATTCTGATACTTGGTATATGATACTTGTTCTGATACTGGTTCTGATACTTGTTTTGATACTTGTTCTGATACTTGGTATACTTGATAGCATCTTTTTCCATTTGCAAACTCCCAAGCAAGATCATATCGTGCAGTCCCAATGTCTAGCAAGGTGGAGAATAAGAGGGATTGGCAAGCTGGTGGAAGAGATGGAAGATAAGAGAATGAAGGAGAATGAAGGGGAGAAATCCTCAAGGGAAAACTCCTCAAGAATACCCAAGCTAGGGAAAATTGTCATGTAAAGCGCATTTGGACAAGCAATGAAAGGCTAGCATAGGATAAGTCACAAAATCATAATGCAAGAGCAGGAAAGGATGCAATCCAAAGTAGTAGACATGTCAAGAGGCTTCATAGCACCGTGTTTTACTCTTTTTTTCTTTTTTTATTAGATCAAGACCAAAGGGGAAAAGGATAGCGATAGGCGAAAATGAATGGAGGAAGATGGATATGAAGGCTAAACATGGAAGGAATGAAAGCAAGATCATTGTAAGATAGCTCACAAAATAGTCAAATGTTCGTGTATAGATCAACATTGTCAAGATCAAAGAGAGAAGATGGAATGGATGAAATATGTAGAAGAACTACGCATAATGCCTGATTGCCAGGTTTTCATCATGGTACTTATCCAAGGTGCCACAAGAAAGTGGTTTTCACCATAGGACGAATTTATTTCTCTTTACTTTTGCTACCAAGGTGCCTGTTTCCAGGTTTTCACCAAGGCACATTTTCAATTTTATTTTATTTTTGAATTTTTGGAACAAGGCAAGCTTTTTAGATAATGCTCCTTGAGAGGATAAACCATGATATGCCAAGGATTCAAAATGATATGCTCAAAGATGCTGATAGGGAAAGGAACATTGAAGAGAAAAATGGAGGATAGGGTTTTATGTAAAGCGAGTGAGGTTGGAAGATAGGAGAAATAGGCAAATGAGGAAAAAGGATAGAAGGTAGAAGGTTAATGAATGGAAGGATTGTGAAAGGGTAGATGGAAAGGAAGGCAAGATCAACGTAAACACACACCTTGAAGGGTGGCGAGAGGGTGGAGGAAACGTGAATGAAGGAATACGTGAAGGAATATGGCAAATGGATAGCAGAGGTTGAGGTTTGGGCGCATGAAATGGAAGAATATTTTTGGAAGGAGATGTAGTGGAAGCCTTTGGAAGCTTGAATGTCAATTTCACTTTTTGTTCAACACCAGAATCTTTTAAGAGAGACTTTGGAATCCATATAGTCGTAGGCTTTTTATTTCCTTTTGATGATCTAGAGAGAATATCTTCAATGATGGATTTTGGAACCCATACTTGTCTTGTAGTTTTTTTCTTAGATATCTCTTTTGACTTTATGCCTCCATGTCGATTAGAGGAGACATGGTGATCTTCTTTTTTTGATGGATTCTTGCATTGCTTCTTTTTCTTGTATTGAACATTCAAGTTACTTCCAAAAGACTTGGGACTTGTGGAAGAAGGAGGAGGATATGACTGGTTTAGATGGGTGGGTGGATGAAAAAGATTCAAGGGTATGCATCTATGTTGATCTTGAGGAAAGATGGGAGATGGAGGGATGTAAGGACCCAATATGGATGGAAAATTAGGAGAGTTAGGAGGGGAAAGTGAAGGGACATAAGGACCCAAGATGGAAGGTAGACGTGAAGTTCTTAGTAGTGGTGGAAGAGGTCCAAGGATGGAAGTGGAAGATGTAAAAGGATAACCAATAAGTTCATCAGCATCTATATGACAACCAAGGATATCAACATCTTTAGAGTGAGCATTAGAATTTTCAATAGAATCATGAACATCTTGAATATGATCACCTTCTTTGATAGGATTGTTCAAAGCTTGCAAAGACTTAGAAAGAGTAGAAAGTGGAAGTGAACATGGAGTGGTAGAACAAGAAGATGAAAGACTTTGATCTTGACAAGGATCTTTGGATAGCACAAGTGCATAATTTTTCTTTTGATTTTCAATAGGCTTAACATTGGAAGGAACACCATTTTTACCAACCTTAATGAAAGTATCATCTTTGGAAAGCGCAAGCGTAGTAAGGTTACTTTGATTGTCAATAAGCTCAATAGTGTAAGTAGTAGCTTGATCTTGCTTAGGAGAAGACTTAAGACATGGTGGAATGCATGAAAAAGGGTCTATAGGATCAAAAGAACCCTGAGGCAGATAAGAGACATCAGGAAAAGGAGTGGATGAAATGGAGGGTTCTTGATCTTGATCTTTCTTTATGTTCTTTTCTTCATCATTTTTGGAATCCTCTTGACATGGAGCCACTTCTAAGGACAAGGAAGCATGTTGAGATTGTATGGATGACTTTGGAAGAGATGGTGAAGGACTAGCTGAAGTAGGCATTATAGCATATGAAGGCTTAGGCTTTTTAGGTTTATCATTATTGAAAGTATTTGCAGCCAAGTGAAGGTTAGCTTGAGTTTCTTTAAGAGGTAGCCCTGGAGGATAACTATAGGGAACCGCATGAAAAGTATTAGGACTTGTGTCGGATGAAGGTTCTGTGAAAGATTTGAAAGACTCAGAAGCTTTAAGAAATGTATGGGTATTGGAGGAAGTAGGGGATGGAAGGGAACCATCGCTAGACAAAGGTCCAACATCAACATGATCTTGCTTGAGAGTGTAATCTTTATTTTCAGCCTGAGAGTTCTTAGAGGAGAGATCCTTATAGTATTGATGTTTCAAGCTAGCACGATGTATTTTATAGTCCTCAGCAGTAGTAGATGGATCATCATCAAGGTATTGTCCACAAAAGCCATCAAAATCTCTTTCAAAATCAGAATCATATGGATCACCATCACGATCTATCCAATGTGATGGCCCATTTGTAGTAAGTAGGAATGAACGACGAGGACTCTTAGGAACAGAGGTGTCATAGGTATCATTACATTGTCTGTCATCATACTCTCCAAAGCTAGATGTGTCACTCTCTGTGGAAGAGGTATCATATTGCTCAAATTTTGTCTAGGGCATGGTGACATGTAGAAGTCTTTATCAAATGGAAAAGAGGATAGAGATTCCATGGAGAACTCTTTAGATTCCTTTTCTTTTTTAAGATTGTTAAGTTCAACTTGCATAGCTTGCAGCTGCTTCATCATAGCAGCGATCAGAATTTCTTCCTCATGTGTACTGATTCTTTGAGACATGTGTACTGATTTTCAATAGCTACTGATTTGTTCTTGACACAATGATATTTTTGACAGATTCTGGAACTAGGCTGGAAACATTGGATATCTTGCAATTTGACAATTTCTGACAACTATCTCAAATTTTTCCAAACGACACTCTGCAGACTCGTACGACACTGGGTAGTCTATGAAATGACAGTTGCTAAACTCGTACGATAGTTGCTAATAGGGTTTTGACTTTCTTGAATTTGCTGGTTTGAAAACTCGTACGACAGATGGGCAATACTGAAATGACACTTGACAAAACTCATACAACTTTTGACTTCTTGAAATGACTTTTGACTCCAGAAAGATTTTACGTCAATTTTTGCAAAATTTAAGGTCTTCAGTTTTGGATTGTTTGTAAATTGTACTGTCTAGATTTTGAAGGTTATACCAGATTTGATCATTTTTAATAGCTAAGTAGATAAACAAGCACGCAGAACAGCAAGCAAGTGATTCCAAGCACATCTGAAAATAATGAACAAGGGAAAAAGCAACCTTGCGCATGAACAATCAAGTGACCAAATTGTGCTAATCCCTGAGAGTACTAATTGTGTATGTTTTGAAAAGTTTTGCAATAACACACATATACCTGAGAATGAAAAAAATTGGCCTCTCTAGGGTTTTTAGTAATGGTTTGACTCTGCAACTTTTATGATTCAAAGGGGTGAACTCCAATCCCGGCGCACCAGGGTTTTGACACAGTCCGAGAACTTAATCTTCAAGAGCTGCTAGGGAGATCTGACAACCCAATAATGAACCATACCCGTGGAGATTTCTTCCACAAGGACATTTATATAGCGGCTGTCACTACCATGGCGAAAATGGCTATTACCGCTTGAGGTTCCGTCAACGCAATTTTCCCTGTGAAGGGATTGTCCGCTACAGTTAACCCTCTCTAAAGGTGACTCACAGATTTATAACACAAGGGGACTTGGCTCCAGATCCAAGGTTTTTGACACCTTTTCACTTTTAACCCAAACAAAGCAAGCAGATTAATCCGACACGCTAAGACAAAGTTTTGTTCCACCAAGGTCTGTGATATCAACTCCACGTGATCTATCAACCTCTCCGGGGAGAGAATGTATCAATCAATAAGAGAAGACGCACTAACCAATTTTGATTCACCAAAGCTCATGATATCAACCCCACGTGATCTATCAACCTCTCCGAAGAGAGAATGTGTCGATCAATAAGAGAAGACGCACTAACCAAGTTGAATGTGAAACACACTAAGTATACTCTCTACCTACAAGGATTCTGTCATCAAGAAAGATTTCGCTAGGAATCCAATCTCTCAAGAATCACGAATAGTGTTCATAGGGCCTAATTACTATGTGAGCACAGATATATTCCCGAAAGCAAATCTAACAAAAGCACCCAAAAAGTAGAAAGAGGAACACTTAACGCTTAAAGTAAATATGAGATGAGTCCACAAGGTGGAACACTTAACACCTCACACAAGCTGAAAATGAGTCCCCAACTTAGAAAACAAGTGAGTTCCTAAAAGCACAAAAGGGTTTCCAAGTGGAACACTTAACGCTTCTGTCCTGTTGACCCCTCCCCTTTATGGCGCTGAGATTGCAACCACGGGGCGGAAATGAGGGGCCAGCGGATTAGCGAGTCCAATAACCCAAGATAGCAATCAAGATCAATCACAAGTATTCTAAGACTACTTAATGAATCCTTAAGGGATCACAACCTAGTATCAAATTATGCAAGTGTGTAGAAATAGATCAAAAGCATGAAAAGATGCACACAAGCTTGACACGTGAGAGATTTATTTTAAGTCCAAATTGAAATATTTTCAGAACAAGGAGAATACCTCGTGATCCTCGCAATGCGCTTAGTAGATTTTACCTGATTTTTAGCAATTTTTGTTGAGCTTTTCCATGCAAGCAAGTGACGAACTCTCCAACAAGCAAACAAGCAAACAAGATATGCAAAATATATTTAACTTATGAAAACCATAGGGTTAGCTCTAAAAATCAATTGTTAGGAGCAATAATAACCATAAATTAATCCAAATGACAACTCATATCATGCATTGAATCATATGAAAAATAAGTGCATACCCATCATAAAATTTAAAAAAAAAATTTGCTGCATTTGACCTAGTCAACAAGATCTAATTTTTTTGATATGATTTTGGCCACAAAAATAGAAATTTAGAATAGAGACCCCTACTAAAAAATAGAGATCTTTCCAAAAATGCAAAAATTTTAGAAAAATCTCTTCATTTGTGCCCTAGAGACCCATTTTATCAAAACAGACCAGTTTTTATAAATTGACTATTTGAGCTACTAAATTGCATCCAAATTTAAAATACAAAGAATAGACCCCCTATAGAATTTGAAGATATTTCTGAAAATATAAAAATTTCTTAAAAATATTCTGATTTGCGCCGAAAATTAATTTTTTATGAAAAATTGAAAAAAATTATTAAAATTTCAAAATAATTCAAAAAATTCTAAATTTTTTTAAAGCTTCCCTGATATGTCTCCAACTTGCAAAAGAAAATTTAGACCAAAACTCCAAGCCATTTGGGAGATAAAATTAAATCTTTGAAACTTTAGGGTTTTAGCTCCAAGAATCAAAATCAGCATGCAAAGGTGGGTTGCCCCACGGTGGGCGCCAGAAATGTGTGTGTGAAAATTGTATTTGATCTATAGACACAACACTTCAGTAAAACATTAGAGGTTAGCTATAATCAAATCATGCAAAATTGAAAACTAATCTAACCAAGCGATTTACTACCTTCTAATAGGTGCGAGATTGATGTTCTCAGATTATAATCGAGATCAGTGACCTAGACGACACCTAAATGAAGGATTTGAATGCAAAAGATGGATATGAAATTGAATGCAATTAATCTATATTTTTGATATTTTCTATGCAATAAGAATGATAAAAACCGATATGAATCTATGCTAGATGAAATTGATATGCTATGAATTGATCTATCTAACAATGATATGCAAAGCTATGAAATTCTATGCTATGATATGAAAAATATGCAATTGAAATTGATCTCACAAAGCTTTGAATTCGCAAGTTGATTCTTTCAAGCTCCAATTGTGCAAATTCTTCAAATCTGATATGCTATGATTCCTGTAGAGTAAGTTTGCAATTTGCGAGATGATTGAGAGATGAATTATGAAGAGCTGAGCATTGTTTTTATAGAAATCCAAGGCTTTGGAGGTGCATAAAAAAAAGCCATAAATCACTCAAATAACTTAGGTTGATTTTTGAGTTATTTTTAAATAAAGGATAATTAACTCACAAAAACATGCAAAAGCTAAGCTTTAACTCAAAATAGAGTTTAGCTTTAATTGATAATTGATAGTTGTCTTCTTTTATGATTGTGCATGTTTTATTTATGAATTAATTTAATAATAAAGTGATTTATTTCCAACTTAACTGCTTTTAAAAATAAAACAATTGATTTATGGGTTAATCAATTATTTAATCAAATTTTTATTAAAAACTATATTATTAAATAATGACAACTTGCTTTAATTAATTAAATAAGAATTTAATCAATTATTCATATGATATTAGATTTATTGTCAAAATTAAATAATACAATTAATAATAGATAGAATTAAATTTAATTACACAATTAAGTGGCAAATATTAAATCTAATTAACTAAATATGAAAATATTCAATTAATCAAATTTTAGGATAAATGTGATTTATTGCCAAATAATTATAAAATTAAAGATAATTATGATGATTAGGAATATTGTTAGGAATATTCCCCGATGCAGAATTTAAGATAATCAATTATGATTCGATGATGTTTAGATGTGCCTTAGGTTAGGACTTTGATGTCGATTTCATTTGATTTGTCGATGTAGGAGATTAATGAACTTATAGCCCATTTTTGGGGTATTACAACAATATCCATAGACAACTCCCAGTCCAAGCCAAGAAGGTCACAGCTCCTATGAGGCCATGGAAGAGATGAATGTAAAGAGATATCATGCAAGAAGTGAAAAGGAAGTAACCCTTAATGAGGGATAGCACACTATTCAGTTTCCAAGGTGAGAGATGTATTGACCATGGAAACCCAATGTCAAACAACGAATAAGGTTCCTATCAAGGACATAGGTCCTTAATGGAAACCATAATTTTCATGTATGATTGGATATCACATAGTAGATAAATACTGCTTAGCCAAGGAAAGAGGTGAATCCCTAGAAAGAAAAGAAGAGAATACCATAAGGATATGCATGAAATAGCAATGCATAGATTTGAAAAAGATAGAAAATCATACCAAGCCCCTAAGGCTAAAGTACTTCTATCAAATTCACAATCTGTATGTGCTACTCCATGTGTGAAAAGTTGGCAATGCTAAGATCAAAATCTCGAGACCAAAACCCTAGCATGAACAAGTATGAAATAACAGTGCATAGATTTGACTAAGATAGAAAATCATACCAAGCCCCTGAGGCTAAAGTACTTCTATCAAACTCACAATCTGTATTTACTACTACATGCCGATAATGCTAAGATCAGAGCCTCTCGATCAAAACCATAGCATGAATATGTGCATGAAATAAAAATGCATAGATTTGACTAAGATAGAAAATCATACCAAGCCCCTGAGGCTAAAGCACTTCTATCATACTCACAATCTGTATTTATTACTTCATGTGTGAAAACAGAAGAGAAGGAGAAGATATCCTTGCCCCCCAAGTGTAGGAACAAAGATGGAAGAGGATACCTACTTCACAAAGCAAGGAGATATCCTATTTGCAACAATGTATACTATATTCTTAGTGAGAGATATTGACCCCTACATCCAAGAGTATAGATAATCATGAAAAGGATATGTCACTTATGGAAAAGGATCCTCAATGAAAGAGATCTTATCACCAAGACCCCCACCAAAGAGGAGTGCGTTAGATAAAATATCATCTTCCAAAAGGTGGGAACAAAGATTCAATCATCATGCCTTCCGTGAAGAAAAGCAAGAGGAATCTTTGGAATGAGAGAAAACAACTCTAACACAAAGCAAGAGTAAAAGATTATATCAAACATAATTTGCAACATAAAGAAGTATCGACCTAGGACAACAACTTCTCATATAAGAAGGTTATCCGTAGTCAAAACATCTATCAATATGATGAAATAATATTGTAATATAAGCAAATACCACTAAGCTAAGGAAAGGAGTTCCCCTAGACAAAGAGAAAGAAGGAAGAACCTTGCCCCCTAGGGACAAAAGGCAAGGGATACCTTTGCAAAACACATGTCATAGAAAAGATATCTGGAATAATAGAAGAGAGCAATAGATGAAAAACTATCATAATACAAAGCATCAAGATAAATGAAATAATAACCAATTAAGCTCAAAGCAAGAACATAATTAATTATAGAAGATAGGAAGAAATATACCTCTTTCCCCCCAGTGAGGGGTAAAATTATGAATAAATCTCAAAGGGGAAGTTTCTTTTCTTTTATATTTATGGATTGGATAATATGGAGAAGGTACTTTGAAGAATCTTTGCATATGAACCATAATTTGAACTTCAACATAAGCATGGGAACAACTAGGAATAGATGATAGAACATTAGGGATCAGATTAGGAAAGATAGGATTATGATTAGGAAGTTTAGGAACACTAGTAAAAGTGTAGGAAGTGATATGAATGGAAGACACAACCAGAGGAACACTTGGAACCACAGCTAGAAAAGGGTTAGAATAGAGATAAGTAATATTATGGTAAGAATGATGTGAGGTAGGATCTTGATTTTCCATAAGGTCACTACTAAGGAGAAGAGTGTTAAGGGAATGCCTATCTTTCTCCACTAATGCCTCATCACTAGAAGAAATCCCAAATTGAGGTGAAGGATCTATAATGTCATCTTCTTTCACATAAGGGAAATGGTTTTTAGAGAGTATGTCATCCTTTTGTATCAAAAATTCTTCGCAAGGAGGGGATAAATCAATGTATTTATCAAAGGGTTCATCCCAAAAAGTAGAACTATCCACAATGGCTTGATGAGGAAGAGAGTAATCAACATCAAAATCCAAAGGTTCACCCCAAATAGGAGGATTATCCACAATGGGTTCATAAGGAAAAGAGTAATCAACATCGAAATATAAAGGTTCATCCCGAATAGGAGGATTATCCTTAATGGTTTCAAGAGGAAGGGAGTAATCAACATCCAAATCCAAAGGTTCATCCCAAATAGGAGGAGTATCATCCCTATCCATAAAGCGCATTGTAGGAGTGTCAGAAGTCCTTAAAGCTTGATCCCTAAAGGGGAAAGAAGGTAAATTGTATTCTAAAGTAGGCTCATAGAAAAGACATATATTAGGAGAAGAATTAACATCAATCCCTAACTCATCTTTGTAAAGGTCAATTGAAGAGGTTGTAGAGGAAGATGAAATAGGAATAGGATCAATGGAGATCTCATTCAAATAATTTTCATCCTCACTTCCATGTACCTCACTAAAGGATCTATCATCTTGAACAACAAAAGCCTCATCAAAGTACTCAAAACAAGAATCATACATGTTGAATACTAAAAGCATGAAAATGGAAATAATTTTGTATTTTTAATAAAGAAATTTTGCAAATTTTTTTTTTTTGGAGTTTTGAAATGTAAATGCAAGGGCATAAAAGA
Source organism: Chamaecyparis obtusa (assembly GCA_027943335.1). Lineage (NCBI taxonomy): Eukaryota > Viridiplantae > Streptophyta > Pinopsida > Cupressales > Cupressaceae > Chamaecyparis > Chamaecyparis obtusa. The sequence goes on from BSBK01003193.1 coordinate 848,850, forward strand.
AATCTAATCTTAAGGCAAGAAAACAAATAATCTAACACCAAAAAGAAAGAGTTGTCTATCGCGGGTTCACCAAAATGTATAGGATAAAATATGGATGGGGTCCTAGGGCAATGGCTTGCACACAAAAGAGACCCCAAAGCCAATATTTTACACTTACATTTGAATTGTATTGATATGGAAAGTAAGTGTATATGACTAATATTGAAATTAAGAAATAAAGGTACTTACCTCTGAAAAATAATCGGTTGAAAACCCTATCAAATGATCTCAAAAACAATTGATTTTTGTGATTCTAAACCGAAACTACGAGATCTACAAAACCCAGAAATCTTTTCTCCAAATTCACACAAGTCAACTTTGACCTTTTAAAAGGTCAAAGACCACATTATTTATTTGAAGTCCGATTCCGATTCTATTTGCAGATCCTGAAAGATTGTCGAAAAAGGTATCCAAATTCGCTCTCAGATCTGAGATTTCGCACCTGCACCTGCAAGAAAAATGGTTTTGTTATTTGTTTGGGGGGTTTTCCTTGGTCAAACCCCAGTTTGGAATCAACCTTAATATTGAAATTGAAATGGAGAATGCTAGCAAGTAGTAGAAAAGGATCTAACAATGAAGCTATGCAATTCAATAGATATGCTAATGTATTTGGAATGTAATCAAGTATGTTGATATGAAAGCTTGAGCAAAACAATAAATGTAAATCAAACCTCCATGATTGTATGCTTGAAATCCACCTTGAGGGAAGAATGAAATGGATCTTGAAGATGAACAAAAGGATCTTGAAGGAAGATCACACCATCATAATGGCTAGATCTAGGGTTTGAATGATGAATCTTGAATACTTGAACCAAATCCCTTCAATGGCTTGAATGCTTGAATCCTTGATCTTCAATGGAGAACTTGGATGGAGAAGAGGACTTGAATGCTTCCTTGAAAATTCTTGGGAGATGCTTGCTTGACCTTGCTTGAAAGATTGAGTGCTTGATGCATGAATGAGATGAAGAAAATGAGAGAGGAAGGCTTCCTTTTATAGTGATCTAGGGCACAATCCTCTAGAGGGGCCACCTTGGGGAATTAAATTCCAATTAGGCCTCAACCCTATAGGAATGGACCTAAATTAAATATAATTTAAGAGTTTACCATTTCGGAGATCAAAACAGTGGACCCGGAAGCGGGAAAACAATTATTTCTGAAACCCGACAACCGGAGATCCTGAGACCTTGAAATTTGAACCTAGGGTCAAAGACGAGCTTGAACCTGACTAGGTCAGGGTCGAGGTTGACCTTGACCCAAAAATGTCGACCTTGACCCAAAAATGTAGTCCTTGACCCCAAAATGTAGTCTTTGACCCCAAAATGTAGTCTTTGACCCCAAAATGTAGTCCTTGACCCCAAAATGTAGTCTTTGACCCCAAAATGTAGTCCTTGACCCAAAAATGTAGTCATTGACCCAAAAGTCAAGAATCTCAAAATTTCAGTTCAGGATGCCAGAATTATGCTGAAAAGAAGTGGAAAGTGGGGAGAAAGCCAAATCAAAGCTAAGATCAATTCAAGGCATTCGAGATGACCCAAAACCACTTACTCGAAGGGCTAAACGCTCTTAACATGGAAGTGCTTCCATTTTAAGATTATATATATGTGTGTGTGTGTGTGTGTGTGTGTGTGTGTGTGTGTGTGTGTGTGTGTGTGTGTGTGTGTGTGTGTGCACATTTAGGTGTTGCATTGAAAATGACTAAGGATGTCCTTTTGGATACTTTGGTATGCATCACCTTACCTCTCCAAGTAGGGCTTAAATAAATGGATGCATCATTCCATATTATTCTTTCATTGGACAAATTCTTGATGTCACTTAAAACGCCTTAGTTAGAAAAAATCAAGGTAATGCACTCAATGGTCCATCAAAGTTGAAATGTGTTAGATACAATTATGAAAATGAAGAGTGATACTTATGAACTTATTTTTGCATCAATCCACTACACACTTGTTAATTATCTCAAAAAACTCCAAGACATTTATTGTGACTAAAAGAGGTAAGGAATATCACATAGGAACCCCCTAAGAGTATAGATATACAATTAATCAACTTTACCAAATATATCTAAAATGTAAGAACCAAGGCAATGTTAGATAGAAAAATAAAGAGAAAATGAAACCCTCTTCATTGCCTATTAAGGCTCTCCCAATTAAAAAAAAAATTATCGTTCTTTTTCTCCCCTACAAGTGGAGTAAGAACAAGATAATTTTCATTCTTCACATGTACCAAAGTGAAAATATTTCTATTCATATCTTCCAAAAAAGTATAAAAAAGTGTGATTTGATGATTTTATCATCACTTCTTCTAAATGTACTAGTACCACATGGTTTCCAAAAGAAAATGCAAGTACTTCAAAGGTATAAAGAAATTCTACTCCAAAAGTACAAGGATAATGGGGGCAATAAAGAGCCCTTCCATTTTTGATATATCAAGTACAAAGTTTACAAAGAGTGTCATATGATATTATGATCAAATTCCATTAATTAAAGATATTTACAAGCCATACAATTTGGATGATATGTTAAATGGACATAAATTCAAAACATGTTGAAAGCGAGCATTTAAGGTTTTATAGAGATTAAATTCACACTTGCATAGATCAAATCTACAAGTACAAGATCAATCTCATAGCTACATTCAAATGATTCAAAATAACAAACAATAAATTTCAATACTCAAAAATATTTGTGTAAACACTAACAAATTTGTTACACATTAACAAATCATCTATAAATATCTAACTCAAAACATACATATATATAAATGCTAACAAATCCCTTGCACATTAACAAATCATCCATAAATATCTTAGACATAGCATATTTGCATCAAGTTTCCTACTAATTATTATTATTTTTATACCTACGACATTTAATTTGTACATTTATATTTTTAATACCCACAATATTTATTCAAATATTGTCTTCTTCCTTTCAATAATTAACCACTCGTATACGCGCACGCATGTGTGTGTGTGTGTGTTTTATTAAGAAGTGTATGATGAAATCTAAGACTTCTTTGTGAAATGATCTTTTATCTAGTGCAATCAAGGTTTACTTTCCATAGCCTTATTTAGGTATAATATTGACAACATATTGTTGCTTCTCATTATATGTGCTATCATTAGTATCTTTTTATTGTGTTACATGATGTTATGTTTACATTGGTGTATGAGCATTGAGATGTTTATTTTTTATCTACTCAAAAAATGGACATAAATTTGCAACCTGTTGAAAATGAACATTTAAGGTTTGATAGATATTCGACCCACACTTGTGTAGATCAAATTCAAAGGTGCACGATCAATATCATAATTGTATTCAAGTGACTCATAATAACAAACAATAAATTTCCAAACTTCAAGACATTGGTCTAAACACTAAAACATCTTCAATACGTTAGCAAATCATTCATAAATATCACACACACAACATATTCACAAAACTTTTCCAACTAAATATCATTACATTTATTTTTATACCAAAAACATTCAATTCATACATTTATATTCTCAATACCAATATTATGTATTGAAATAAATCGTATTCCCCATTAAAAAGCCCCTCATGCCTATAGTGGTATAATAAGTTGGTTAATTAGTTTTGGTGGCTCTTAAGTAGGCTCTATTTTCCACAAGACAAATTATGATATTGTTTTTAGGATTCAATTGTGTAATAATCAAGTCAAACCCATTGATCCATGTTTTGTGAGCTTTGTGGCTCACAAGAACCCATCTCTTATCAGAATGAATGATACACTTACCACTCATTGCATCTAGGTGATGCACATATAAGCGAACCAATAATGCAAGGAGTGTTAAGTGCACCATTCACTTTCATGAAAGATGGGTTTTTGTGAGCCACTACTCATGAAATATGGGTCAATGAGTTTGACTCGAAAACTACGCATTTGAATCTTGATAGTAGTATCATAAATGTGTGGTTCTTGACACCAATATTCAAACCTTATTGGGGTGTTGTTATTGAGTTATCATGGTGAGGAGGAGGTACCTTGTATGTGACCTCAGCGATTCATAGGTTCGGATAAAAAACACTTACCTTAAAAATTAAAAAAAACAAAGAGTCACTTAGTAGGCATATATCATAATCCAGTCGTCACCAATTCATAGTAGGTCCATGAGTTTGATTCAAAAACTATAAAGTTGAATCATGATAGCAAAATCATAATTGTGCAATTATTGCTCCAAGGATTCAAACTCTATTGAGTTCTCATGTTGAGAATGAAGTCCCTTATTTATGACCTCACCGATTTATAACTTCGTATAGAAAACATTTACCTTTACCTTTAAAAAAAAACAACAATGAACCACTGAACATAAATTGGATTCTGATAGCAACATCACAATAATGAACCCCTCACAATAGGTACATATTTTGAAATAGGGAACCAGCCGTCAAATTCAGCACGGCCATAACTAAACGTAAAATTTACGCGGTAAGGCGCAGCCAGTCCAAGAGGGAAGACTCCCTAGTGGATTGTGTTTGTCGTGTCTTGGATTTGGCATGTCCTAAACAAAAACAAAACAAGTATGTATTCTTCTTGTTAATTGTGCCTTGGTGCGCCTCTTTTATCCGTTTCCCCTCGGCTTCTTCCTCCCAGGATTCCTCCTACACAGCTACTCTACCTTCTAGTACTATTATACCATCGCCATCACGATTAACTGGCCCCGCTTCATATTTAGGATGCTCTTTTTGGATCCATTACAAACACCTTCTTATGCCCACAAACAGGGAGGAAGAACAGGGGAGTTGAGGAATGGGAACAGAGTGCATCAGAGAGAAGAGAGCAGCAATGGCAGTAATGGATGGAGACATGCTGTTTGAGGTGTTGAAGCACCTGGACTCGAAGTCTCTGGCCATGGCGGCCTGTGTTAGCAGGCGATGGAAGCGCATGGCGGAGGAAGAGGCGCTGTGGGAGGGCATTTGCACAAGACATTGGCATTCCATGGGACCCCAAATCACCTCCGTTGTTCGAGCATTGGGAGGATTCCGACGCCTCTACATTCATTGCCTCCGCCCCCTCCTCAAATCCAACATCAAATGTGCCTCTTCTTCTTCTTCTTTCACCAAAGACCACTTCAATCTCTCGCTTTCCCTCTTCTCCATCGACTGTTACGAGAGATTAGGGCGCCGTTCAGGAACCCCAAATTCCTTGAAGTTCCTCTGTTCTAACAAATACCACTTTTCTTCCTCTTCCTCTGCCTCTTTCCCATTGCACAAAACCGCTCTCCCTCCGCCGCCTCCCCCTCCGCCTGCCCCTTCTTCTCCGCCGCGTTCCGCCGCCAGGGTTCTGTAAGTTTTTGGGGGAGTTTCAGAATTTTGATGTGGCCGAGCGGCTATGACCCAAACTCTGCACTGCGCTTCACTTGTGCGAGTTTGTCTTGTAGGGGCTTTGATGCCAATTTCTCTTTATCTGATGTCAAATTTAATGTAACCCACATCAAATTTGATGCATTTTTTGCTAATTTCTCTGTGTATGATATGAAATTTAATGTAACCCAAATCAAATTTGATGTATTTTTCCGTGTTTAAGTATGATGAACTGGGAATACATACATACCCACATTGCAGGGTAGCTTTTCATTGCAATCCTTTTTGTTTGCTGTCGATGCCAGTTTCGCTTTATATCATATGAAATTTAATGTAACCCAAATCAAATTTGATGCATTCTTCTGTATTTCTGTGTTTCTGTTTCTGTAAGTATGATGAACTGGGAATACATGCATACCCACATTGCAGGGTAGTTTTTCATTGGAATGCTTTTTGTTGCTGTTGATGCCAATTTCTCTTTACATCATATCAAATTTTATGTAACCCAAATCAAATTGGATGCATTTTTCTGTATTTCTGTGTTTCTGTTTCTGTAAGTATGATGAACTGGGAATACATGCATACCCACATTGCAGGGTAGTTTTTCATTGGAATGCTTTTTGTGTGCTGTTGATGCCAATTTCTCTTTACATCATATCAAATTTTATGTAACCCAAATCAAATTTCATGCATTTTACAGTATTTCTGTAAGTATGATGAACTCGGAATGCATATACCCACATTGCAGGGTAGCTTTTCATTGCAATGCTGTTTGTTTTCTGTTGATGACATAGACAGATCTGGACATTTGTTTCATTTTTTGTGAATTGGGTTAGCGTCGTGGATCAATTTCATAATAGTTTTATTACAGTGCTGTTCTTGCAAATTACAGGGATTGAAAGCATGTTTGATTGTACTGGGATTGAAAATATGTTTGTTTAAAGGATAAAACAAAATTGCAATGTTATGGAATAGCACAAGCGTGGAATTTGGACTTAAAGACAAAAGTCTCGCTTAACTTATTCTGGATACCCAAGAAGCCTCTCCGTCAAGTGGAATGCTTTTGCGAGAAAGAAACAAATTTTAGTTTGTTAAAATGAGTTGTATTAGTAAGAGTTTATGTTATTCCCTACACGCTAATTGGCTGGCAATTCACCGTGCTAGTTACGCTTTGTCATTTTGGATAGACGGAGGATAAGACACATAACGAATCTTGAGATTGAAAGGAGAGATTGTTACCGCACTAGAGATTTAATATTTCAAACTATGCTTTGTTGGGTGTCACCTCATTCATTATAATAATAAGATTGCAACATCTAAGGAAAACAAAAACTTCTTTGTATGCTTTCTCTTTTTGTTGTTATTTGCTTTATATTCTTTTGTATAAATGTTGTGAGTATTTAGTGCTAGTCCATGGTTTTGAATATTTGGCTTTTTGTTTGATATAAGATTTCTAGTTTGACTATGAGAAATATATACAATCTCCTTTCAAATAAATATCTACTTTTTAGTTTATTCATTTATTTGAATAGGTTTTAATGTGAAATCAAATTTGGATCAATTTTATGATATATATTTTGTTTTTTAGCTTTTTAAAATTGAATTCATGTGATTCACTTTCAATTAGTCAATGTTTATTATTTCTCATGTCAAAGTATTCAAATTGTATGTCTAAGTTAAGTATATAAAGATATCATCCCCACCTCATTTGATCACCACTTTCCGTCCACTACCATCTTCAATAATCTAAGACCTTGCTATCTTTCTTATACACCTATGAATTTGGTAGCATTATAGCACCTTAGCAATTATCCCTAGTTTATTGAGGGATCCGTATCAAGATTTTGAAGTATCCATAATTACTTTTACTTTTACTTTTACCATAACTTCATGCTACCACCCTTATAATCCTAGGTGCATGATAGGAAATTATGTTGCTTTTGTGCATTTTGAAATTTCAAACATCACATTGTTGGTGTAATATTATTCTTTACCTAAGATTGCACTTTATCCTAAGTATATGATATGGTATTGTAATTAAGGACATTATATGTAGCATTGTAAATTACATCACCATGCAATTTCTTGCTCATTTAGGCCCTATTTTAGCATTCATGGTCTCTCGTGCTTGAATGCTTGATCCAACTCTATTCTATATTTAATTCTAGCTTCTTCTCGATATTCTAGACCTCGTCCCAGTTTGGGCCTACATTAGGGGGAGTAGGTCGCCCTAAGCACCTTGTTCCTTGATCTTTGGCCCCAAATTTAAATTGTTTAACAATTAGCTTGCAAAAGTGGGAATTTTAAGCCTATGCTAGCTTGCTCCAAAATTAGAACCCCAAAATTCTTGGGAGAGGTATAAAGGCAACTTATCCTCCCTTATTTTGACATCCACACAAATTAATTCAATTGCATCTTCAAGTTCAGGCACTCAAGTCCTCAAGAGCAAGAGATCAAGCATCAAGGCATTGAAGATAAGGAGTAATTTTCAAAGTTATACATTCATGATGGCATCTATGATATTCATTTCCTAAAGTCAACTCTACATGATCAACATCAACATCTTCATGAGCATTTTGATTCAAGAAAGGCTGTGAAGGTATAAGCATTTTATTTTCATATCTATCCTCTGCTACTTAACAACATATTTTTAATTACTTTTCAAAATTTCAAGGTTAATTCCTAAACCAAGATTTGACCTAAGGAAATCCCTTTCTATCCGAAATTTTCTCTTTTTTGAGATCTTGTACAGATGAAATGTGGGTGCTCTCAATTTTGTAGCACAAAGAACAAGAGGTTGTGGAGAATGGAGATGGTTGATTGATAATAGATGCAATGTGAGTATGGCAATATGATAATGATAGGATAGTAATGCAATCTCAAATATGCTAGCGTGGAAGGGCTTAAGCTCACAAATGCATAGGACAAGATAAGACCACAAGATACCCTAAGGTATTCTAGGATTGTACAAGCTCATAAAGTCTCTAAGATGGCATAAGATAATGAAGTGGCAAATGTGTGGATGGAAATATGTTTTTATAGGAACCTCACGAAAATCAACAGTTGAGATTAAAAGGTGCTAGGAGATTAAATAGGATTGTAGGTTAGGTAGGGTTTTGGTGGGAGTAAAGGAGATTAAGAGGCGTGAGAAAATGAGGGGCTACGATTGAGTGTTAGGTAGGAAAGGTGTTGACTTTAGAAATGAAGAGACATGTGACAAGTGGTGCAAACTCAAAATTTAGGAGTTGATCCCTCTAATTTCAAGTGATTGGGTTGTTACAAGTAGTGGTTGTCGTTGCACCAAAAGATTGACCTGTTAATGCCCGATACAACCACTAAACTTATAGAAGACACGAGAGGCGGTTAAGCCATGTCACGAATCTTGAGGGGAGCGCTGACCATTTTTCCAACAATCTCCCCCTCAGCATTACCCGAGGGGATTCGAACCTGTGACCAAGCTCTAATACCACTTGTTACAAGTAGTGGTTGTCGTTGCACCAAAAGATCGACCTATTAATGCCTGATACAACCACTAAACTTATAGAAGACACGGGAGGTGGTTAAGCCATGTCACGAATCCTAAGGGGAGCACTGACCATTTTGCCAATATGGCTGATATGGAGAGAAGAGGATGTAGGGATTTATAAAATAAACAAAGGTTTTTATTCCATAAATAGGAGAATTAAGAAATGGAAAATGGGTTAATTAAATAAATAGGAATTTATGTAATTGTAGGATAGAAAAGGATTAGTAAATTATTTTAATGAATAAGAATATTTATTTAAATAATAGAAGAAGAGGATAATGAATTAATTAAATAAACATGAATGCCTATTTAATCAATACACAAATTTCTTGATTTCATGAGGACATTTTTGTCTCTACATTTTCTCCCTCTTTGAGACAATGCAACCTACCACATTGTTTCAAAGAAAAATTTATACTTGGATACATGTCCCAAAATGACCTATTATGGTGCTAGTTATGCACCCTCGAGGGATTGTTAGAGAAAAAAATTATTTAATTTTTTTTAGACAATCACTCAAAAAAAGGAAAGGGACATGCTCAAGTTAAAGGTAGATAAAAATGACATCAAGATTGGGTTCATGGTGGCCTATGATGGGCCACAAATATCTATGAGGAGCACGAAGGTCCACCATAATAGATTAGGGTTTACATCACCCATTAGGGTTCACCACCATTATAAATAGGGGTGAGAAGGGCTCATTTGGTTCATTTGTGCTTGAAGGCTTTAGGAGCATAGAAAGGAGTTTAGGAAGTGAAGATATGAGAAGTAGAAAGCAAACTATCAGGGGTTCCAGTGGAGTCACGTCTATTTGAGCATGTGCAACAGTTTGTGAGACTAAATGATTACAAGGAGCCAATAAGTAGGTTTTTAACATCACAATTTACGTGATTTTAGTTTTTATTGAGGGTAATAGTTGTAGTACAATCACAAAAGAACTACGTTTCTATGAGAAAAAAGTAGTATTTATGGGTCACAAATGACTTTATGATAGCTAGAGTTATGTTTTTGTGAAATTGGGCTAGTGCATGCTTAAGCTGCATAAATTTTTTATGTTTCTACATTTATGATAGATAAAGAAAGAGGTGCTAGGGGTTGTTTTCATTGATGGAATGGAGCTAGAAACCCTAGTCAGGAGTTGGTAAAGCTAATCAGGCTAGTTGATAGCCAATGTGTTGATAAGGATAGTTGATAGAAAATATGATAAATGTGAGCCAATTGATAGTTGGTAGCATTGTTTAGGATAAATTGCAGCTATGTAGAATAACACATAATAGTTTAGGGTGGCTTGAAATAATTTAGGGTGGGTCAAAATAGTTTAGGGTGGTTTTGAAACAGTTTAGGGTTGGTTAAAATGGTTTAAGGTTAGGTTTGATAGGTCACAATCAACATGATTGATTGGATTAATTGTAGGATGATGCCCAATTATTTTTGTTGAGGGAGTGATTTCCTCCAACAAAAATAACAATACAAGAGCTATCATAGGTTGAGATGGACACACTGGGAATAACCAGTATGTGGTATGTTGTACGAATGCCCAAGATTAGGGAAACCTTGGGGTTTTTGTGTGCACTATTTGAGAGATGGCATAGCAAGGATTACTCATTTCACTTATCGACTAATGAGATGATAGTGATACTATAGGATATAAACAAGGTATTTAAAATACTAATCACAGAAGAGTTGGTGCAGTGTGATCAGTAGAGGATGTTGTTTCTCTGTGTTGAGCCTTTAACAATGACAAGGGGAATTTGGAGAGTCGAGGAGGGTAGATGAGTTGGGAGGAGGTGATGACCTATGAATCACCTCTGTCGTGCATGCTAACTAGAGAAGTTGAAGGGTACCTCTGTTTGGAAAACAAATCATGAGATTTATATGCAGGATGTGGGAGGACTCTAGAGAGGATGGTTCATGATGAGACTCAATTTGCATGGGGTCCCTATTTGATAACTCATTTGTACCATGATCTGCATCAGGTGGTATATCATGGATGGTGTATCCTTTCAACTGAGTGACATTATTACATGTATGAGCATGAGAGTATATCATGGTGACACAACCAGTTCATGTCATGTTTAGGAGAGAAGGATAGTCATATGTCCATGTGTACACACATATTACATCTATTCCCAAGTTGAGAAAGATGGAGTATTAGAGACATGTATTGGATCAAGTGGACTTGGTAATCTAGAGACCATATCTAGATTTTGAGGACTAGGAGAAGGATATAGAGACTCTAACTTATGTGTAACAACCATAGAGTTTGATAAAAATGTACCCTATATATCATTGGGAGACATTGTCCAAATCAAGTACAAAGATAGTTTGGTCAAAGACAAGGGATACCTATGGGTTCAAGTGAACTTGAATGGAGTATGAGGGAAAGGAGAGAGTGGGATCCTACTCTATCTTATGATGTGGTGAAAGAAAAGTTTTAGGCACTAATTCTAATTTCATAGAATATGTGTAGGGATGTAACAAATGCATGGGTTATAAATGATGATGTGGAGTGGTTTTCCATGCATCTATTTAAAAGAGTGATAGGGATGAGAGTGTTATCACCAAATATAGATGATAATGTAGAGGAGATAGGGATACCTTTATGGATGAGGCATAGGAGAGGAAAATGTGATAGAGAAAATGAAAATATTAGAGGGGATGATGAGGATGGTTGGAGACCACAACCACCACATCTAGCAGGATGACCGATAGTTCTAACTCGTACAAGTGGGACACCCTATAGTCTTAATCATTAATAAGATTGTAAAAAGAAACCCTCAAAGAAGGTAACTCAACCTTGATGGGTAGGATATCCTTAGAACTATACACAAGTGCATATGGTGTGGCACTTGTGAGAGCATAAACACTAGTGCAATAGTCCCACAAAGTGGGGTTAAGCTAAATATGGTAGTCATGAGCAGCCTCATTGACCATCATTTTAAGGATTTTTAATATGGTTTTTTTAGAGGCATTAACTTGGTCATTACCTTGGGAGTAATATAGTATAGAAAAGTGATGTTGAATGTAGAACTTCTCACAGAGTTCATGGACATCCTGATTCTTGAAGGGATGACTATTATCTATGAAGATGGAGAGGGGAATTCCATAGTGGCATATAATATGTACAATATGAAAAGAGGAGAGCAATGCAACATATAATGTACTAAGTGAATTAATTCCCCATTTCATGAATTGCATATTAGGAAGGAAGAATCCCCCCAATATGCTCAAGAAGAGACTCAAGCTCTAAATGGGGACAAGGTTTTTCCTTCACTAAATAATGTAATTGAAATGAAATGGGAATATGATGATGTAATGTAATTGATCTATTAGAGAAGTCACTAAAAAAGGTGATCAAAAAAGACTAATATGAACTAATATTGAGCTGAAACTAATGGAAACATAAATTAGAAGCTAAAATGCACTTGTTATAGCAATTTTGGTCAAAAAAGGGAAAGGAAAGGGTGAAACTCAATCTGTACCTGGGGACAAGTCGAAACTTGATCTATTCCCAATGCTTTCGGATGAAATTTTCACAGAATCTACAACTATTCTTGTATTGCTCAAATATGAAATCATAGCTCCATAACATGTTCTTACATAGAGAAGAATGGGAAAAGGGGTTGGGAAAAGGGTTTTTCCTTGGTCAAACCCATGTTTAGGAAACAACCTTGAAATATGATATAAATCACATAAAGGAAATAATGTAAAAAGGAAAATTATTGATTTAACTTGCATAAAACCCTCATAAATAGATGTAGAAATCACTCAAATCCATCAAGATGCTGGAATATTCTTGAAATACAAAGAATTATCCTTAGAATCATATGCAAAATCAAGGATTCCCTTACAAATGTATGAATCTATGATTGCCACTCCTAGATCAAGAATGTGAATATTCTTGATAACAACATGTAACAAAGAAGAGAGAGGAGGAGAAATGAATGAATCTTCCTTCTTAATTGAGGATTCCTCTACTTGGCCACCAAGAGATAGAAACTTGAAAATTTATTTAAAAATCAATTAGAGAAGATTTCCTTTGATTTGATGGATCTTGAAGAAATGGAGTCTTGGAGATTTTGAATTGCATGCTTGCCTTCAAATCTTGAATCCAAATCCTTAATTTCTCTTTGATTTGTTGCACTTTGTTTATGGATACATTACACTTGACTGCTTGTTATTGTAAGATATAAATATATATATATATGGTGTATATATATTTTTATATCTATGTGTGTGTGTGGTTTTTGAATGTGTTGTAGATATATATTACCTCCCAATCCAAGACAAGGAGATCCCAATTGATTAACCAAAAGGAGATGATCAACGCAAAAAGGAATCAATTGGTTATGGATAAAGAGGGAAAGAGGATCTAATTTCTTAATTATAAAGTAAAACAATAAATCAAAAAGATTAGGATAAAATGAAACAATTATCTTGAAATGTAGCAAATCTAGAAATTGTTATTTTCTGGTGTCTGTACTGAGTTTTTGGAAATTATGCAACCGGATCTGGAACACAAACATAGAGACGGAGAAAACCTAGAAATATTTTCCTTTTCTGAGCCAGGTCGACCTTGACCCAAATATGGGGGTGCAATCATGCCCCTTTATGTCGACCTTGACTTGCACTACTCCAATGTAAATTTTGTCCATGGATCCTAAAAGTTTGCTGAAAAGGGTATCCGAATATGCTCTATAATTCATTGTTTTGTACCTGTTCCTACAAGAAAAATATTTTTGTTGTTTGGATGAGGGGTTTTCCTTGGTCAAACCCTAGTTTTGGAATTAACCTTGAAATATAATTGAAATTGCAGTAATAAATTACAAAGTAAATAGAATAATTCACATTGCTTATGTTGAAACCCTTGTGGAGGATTTGAATCCTTGAATCCACAAGCATGGATGCTCCAAATGGATGTAGAATTGTAGGATGTAGGATGTCTCAAATCAATTACATTTAGATCTTCAACACCAATCTTGAATGGATCTTGGAATAGGAAGAAGCTTGAATGGATATGGATGGAGAAATCTTCAACAAGAAGGCTCCATAGAGCTTGAATCCTTCAATGGCTACCAATGGATCTCCTTGTCGATGAATTGAATCTTGAATGCTTGAATCCTTGAATGCTTGAATGCTTGAAAATAGATGATTGCTTCCTTTTTCTTTCTCTCCCTCAAAATGAGAGGAGAAGGCTTCCTTATATACTAGTGTAGGGAACCAAATTCTAGAGAGGCCGACATATGAGAAATAAATTCCCATTAGGCTCATACCCTTAGAAGTGGACCTAAATTAAATGCCTTGTAAGAGTCACTGTTTCAAAGCCCGAAGCAGCCGACCCAGAAGCGGGAAAGAATTCTTTCCAAACCCCAACATCTAGAAATCTTTGGAATTTCAAATTTAGACCCTAGGTCAAGGTCGAAGTCGACCTTGACCTAGGTTAGGGTTGAGGTCGACCTTGACCCTAAGATCAAGAACCTCAAAATCTCAGATCAAGATACCAGAAATAAGCAAGAAAGAAGTGGAAAATAGGGCAAGACAGGGGAAAAAGCTATATCCAAGTCAAAGACCCATTCAATGCATTTGACATGACCCCAAACCACTTAATTGGAGGGATAAACCATTCCTAAATGGAAGTGCTTCCATTTTCCGACGATACATTTAGCCCCCACTTTAGCAAGAGTATGGAATCGATGAAAACTCTTGGTAAAGGAGATCACAAAGAAAAGGAAAATCTTATTGAAATAAAAGGGACAAAGCAATCCTCAAGCCCCTAGGGACTCAAGTCTTTGTCAACCCCAATATTACAATAAGAGAGACATCACTAGAAAAAAGAGAGAAGAGGGTGTGACTACCTCGCCCAGTAAGATGCCCACCTTATCATGAATCACCAAGGAGGGAGAGCACAATAGGTAGCCAAACCAGATAGTTCACCCATAAATTGTGCTTTGTAGTTGTAATGTGTCTTCTAACGACTTTTGGAATACCCATAGATCCACATTCTCGTATCACTATGGAATATAAAATGTGTGTCTCAGAGTCTCTTCAGGATTTAGCAACTTATGTGCGTTACCTTCCGAGGATTTAATATATTTGAAATTGAAAATGTGTGTCTCTTCAGGATTTAGCAACTTATGTGCGTTACCTTCTTAGGATTTAGCATATTTGAAATTGAAAATGTGTGTCTTCTTCAGGATTTAGCAACTTATGTGCATTACCTTCCGAGGATTTAGCATATTGTAAAATGTAAACTATAGTATAGGAAGACCCTATATATGCCCCCCTCCTTTACTTCATTAATGAGAAATTTGTACATGGATATCTAGCACGCCCTAGTACCTATGACTCGCAATCGCTATATTAGTGTGTTTGTTTGTTTTGTTGTATTTATCCTATAACCTCCAATGATATGAAGCACTATGATTTTATACTTCAACTTAAAGTAATCCTACATTAAGGAATATTAAATTATTATACAATACATTAAATTATCAACCAAAGATGTAAATTTGAGATGAGAAATGTATTATATGTTCACTAGGAGGTGTTTGGGGTTTCTATTATGCTTTCATGAATTTAAAAATTTGTTGAATCTAAGAAAAAATTAATTGAACAAATATTTAAAAATGTTTAAAAATATTGATAGTATTATTATTTCTAATCATAGCAACATGCAAATGATAATTTCAACTAAAATTCTTATACATGGTGCTTAATTAATAAATTCCTACATGAACATTTAACTTATCTTAGCAAAAATAAATATATTAAATAGAAATTGAAATACAACTATTAGCAAGAAATCTGAAGAAGACATATTAGAGTTCTTATTCCAATAGATCTCTATTATTTGTCATGTTTTTGCGCTACTGTCCAATTTTTGCATTAGCATTATTTGAACTAAAAAGTTGCAATATCGTCCTTGAGCCTGTAGACACTAAAAAATGGTAAATGTCTATGCCACCCCTTTTTAAACATGTCTTATATATTGTGTGTTTGATCTTTATTATTCACTTCAATATCATGGCATTCCTCATTAATTAAACATTGAAAATCATTCAATTCATTACTAATATTCATCCCTAATTTGCTTCATATTCTAATCAACTTGACCTAGTCAACCATGTCCAATTAAATGATCTTATCAAAGATCAACTCTTGTCTTGTCAATTTCATCAATTGATCAACTTTTCCTCTTCATGGGCACATCAACCATTAATTTATCCCCTATTCCTAAGTCCTAAACTTTGATAAATAAATCCTATTTATTTATCCATTTTTTCTGCGGTCTTGCGATTAATTAATTTCATGTAATTAATTGGCTATTTTTTCATGATTTTGGGATTTAATAATTCCCTATTTCCTAATTTCCTAATATGTGGGAATAAATGAATTTTAAAATTTAAATAATCCCTCATTTTCCAAATGGGATTTTATTCCTTAAATCTAGCCTACATCCCCCTAACTATGCTTCATCCCCGAATTGTGCTTTCACCTACTACTTTTTAGCCACCACCTTTCCTCTTCCCTTTTCCCACTAATTTAGCCTGTCCTTTCCCTTCAAAATTGTCCTTGATTTATGCTTTCCAAGTTGTACATCAATCAAAGTCATAATCATGGAAAATTTCCAATTGTGCATCCATTTTCCAATTTCACAATCACATTTGAAATTCTATAAATTGATCTCATTTTCTCTCAATCAACTAACCACGATCTCTTGAATCTTCTCATAATTATTGTCATATTTCTTTCATGGTTGAGTGAAAATTGTCATGGGAGCTACACCATATCATTTGGAGAAGAAAGAAAGGACATTGAAGTCCAATTGAGGGAGTGTTTTTTTTTTAATGTTTTTTCATATTTTATGCATTTCATTTCAATTTATTTAATGTTAGCTTATGATCTTGTTTTGTGTGCATTTAGGCTTTTGTGGTTAACCTTAGCATACAATGTTTCAGATTCCCCATTTTCCTATCTGACAAAGCCATGCATATGTCTAGGCCAATGATATTCTCCATTTCATTGTAGGACCTCATGGATACCCTAAACATATTAGTGAAGAAAAAATATAAATTTGATGTCTGGATTAGGATAAATCATTGAAAATATTCAAGGATAAAATATGCAAAGTGTCTCTAGGGTCACTAGTGACACCTTTTGTATACGGGTAAAATTTATGGATTTATGAACATGCAACAAGATTAGTAACGATCCAACCACAAAGGATCTTAATATAATTGCATAAATCATACACCCATCCAAGAGAGAAACTCAAATAATCAACAAATCATGCATACAAATGAATATTCATAAAGAAATGCACAAAATATATCTTTATTTTAGATCCTTTGTTTCTCTCTTTTCTATGCAATGTGGGCTCTCAAATTGGCTCCAACGTGACAACATGAAAATTTGAGAATTGTGGTTGAAAAAATTTATGAGAATTGAATCTCATTTTATAGAATCCCCAATTTTTAATGAAGGGTTCATATTAAGGGTTGTTGACCGACATTGAGATTGATTGAACATGTGACTAAGACATATTGATAGTTGATTGGTCGCATGACACGATTGATTGAATAGATAAGTTGGTTTATTGAGAGTGAATTGGTTGTTTGATTGAAGACTAAAAATGTAACTGATTGCATTGATTAGAAGACTAGATTGATTGAAAAGAAGAACTGTTAGTCATTGGCAGTTAGAGGGGCGGAACTGAAGAATATAATTAGAATTAAATTATTAAAAAAAATATTTAATGTTGCATGATGGAATAAATAAACTAAATAATTTATTTATTTTCAGAAGAATAAATTAGCATTAGAGAAGTGGAGTTATTAAATGAATTAAATAATTTATTTAATTTTAGAAGACATAGTTGGTACTTATTTAATTAAGTTGACAATTTAAATAAGAAGAATTAATTTAAATAAAATAGTACAGATTATTTAGTTCAACATTGAGAAAGAGATTAATTAAATAGTAAAAATTATTTAATTAATTTTTAGAAGAATAATTAAAGAATCTAAAAGAAATATATAAAATAAGAGTGAAATAATTAAATAATTAATTAAAATTATTCAATTATAGGAATTGGAGGGAAAGGATGATTTTGAGATTCAAATATAAATAAAGATGACAATTAATTAAATAATAAAGATTATTTAACTATTTGAGATGACTATTAGTAAAAATGTTGAGTGCAAGTGATGGGAGAATTTTAGATTTGTCTACACCTTCAAGCAAGGATGAGTTTAGGTGGACCCTAAACATGTCAAATTCACCTTAAACTTCCTAAATTTAATTTTAACACTCTTAAATGTACATCCCAATTAGCTAAAAACTACATTGG
Source organism: Chamaecyparis obtusa (assembly GCA_027943335.1). Classification (NCBI taxonomy): domain Eukaryota; kingdom Viridiplantae; phylum Streptophyta; class Pinopsida; order Cupressales; family Cupressaceae; genus Chamaecyparis; species Chamaecyparis obtusa. The sequence continues at coordinate 867,091 of BSBK01003193.1, forward strand.
GACAGTTTACTAGGTATGCAAGGATGTCCAAAATGAGCCCAAAATGAGCCAAACACTCACAAATCCTACCTAGAATCACTTGAACTCCTTTGAATCCACATGGAAACACTAAAAGGGGTATGGAGTGCCCTCAAGACACCATAAAACATGATGAGATAACATATAGGTTCTTTTTTAAGCACCAAACCAAGTGTTCCTATGAATGATACCAAGATACACATTCTTAAAAAGATAGCTAACAAGAGGACATGCCTAGTACTAACACTGAAACACCAAAACCAATACAAATAAATAAAAATAATATCCAATTACATCAATCTCCTCGTGGACTATCCAATAATACAATTACAAATATACAAAGCTTTTGAATCAATTTTATTGAAATCTTAAATTGTGGCATGAAATACAAAGCAAGAAGTACAAGAAAGAAGAGGGTGAAAGATGCACTCTCAAACCGATCCACGAATTCAAGTCCTTTGAACCCCCATAGTGGTTTGCAACACCATGTCGAACCCTTAGGTCCAACGCATTGTGCTCATGGAGATAGTCACACAACCCAAACAATCATACAAGCATACAAGGGAAAGGTAATAAGCTTACACAAATGCCAAGCATGATGCGTACGTACTCAACATGAAGCAACTAAAACATGTAAAAGTCATAATGCACCACTAGGATAAGATCCATCATCCACAATGCTTCACTATCATCATAAAGAAACAATCAATCAAGTAAGGTGCCTAAGCATCAATAAACAAACATCAAATAATAATGATTCATCCTTGGTTGGAAACAATAAGGATTAGGAGGCACCAACAAGAGAAAAACCAAGATTTCCATATGACATAAGTCACAACACAATAAACAAAATGCTCAAGAAACAATAAAACCATAGGGTGCTACTCAATCTACTAGGACCTAGATACTAGAGTTATAAGTGTAGGGAGTGTCATCATATGTGTTTTTCTGAGGACATACCACACGATCAAGAATTCTCTCATATTGAAAAAGAATGGAAATCATGTAAGATTCGATGTCACATGTGTTGGCATAACACTCCATGTAAGATCCAAGGCCTACATGTGCAAGCATGCTTTCCCAATACAACCTTGACCTCGTACCTAGCACTCAAGGCATGTTTGGGGAACCAATTATCTTAATTAATGTTTAATCCCAACTCAAAATTTTATTTAAGTTTCCACTTGATTTTAAGAGACTCCCCAAATGTGATTTCTAGCATGTCATGTATAGGTCAATGACATGTTGGAAGCCACTCCCTATATGTACTTTAGTACCTAGACCTATGCTCATCCCATTCAATCAAATGAATAATTGAAACAAAATAAAATACAATGTCACAATTTACTTGTCATATTCACATGTTTCTTAATTCCATTTTCAAGACACTATTGCCCAATGAAACTTCCACTTTCACATTTACTCTAATTTACAAAAGCCATTTTCTTACAACACTATGATATACTCAACTGGCCATAATGCCAAGATAATGGATCCAATTTGATCCCATAATGAAACATATATATATATATATATATATATATATATATATATATATATATATATATATATATATATATATATATATATATATATATATATATATATATATATATATATATATATATAAAGTCACGATTCCATGATAAAATATCATAAAGAACCATCAAATTCCACTTTTAAAAAAATGCCAATTTGAGACAAAGACTAACCATGGAGACCATCTTCCATTGATGGACCTCCAAAAAGTTTAAATTTACAAACTTCACAAATTAAAATTCTAAGAAAACCCATTGGTCTCTAGCTACATAACATCACAAAAATGAAATCAAATTGTCATTACGCCCATCCAATAAAATTTGGGCAACATGTTCCTATGGAAAACCCATGTTTCAAAATCTAAAATATAGAAATTCTTTAAATTAAAAAAAGTCAATTAAAAAGGTGTTTGAAATCATTCAACAAATCATTTGCAACATACTAGGATCAATTAAATTAAGAAACAAGAAATAAATTAAGAATCCTACCTCAACAATTGAAGAAACTTCAACTTCAAAATACAATCCCCACACACCAAATGAAGTTGAATCCCTTGAGCAGCCCATAGCATTCACCAACACCAATATTTCAAACCAATACCCACAAAATTCCCCTCAATAAATCTCTCAAATTCATCATTTCAAATTTCACATATAAGATTTGTTGATGGCAAATAGAGAAAAATAAACTAAGAATTCTAAAAATAAAATTCATTTTCAAAATATAACTCATTTTTTAAATGAGAAATTAAATAATATTAAAATCAATTTAAAATCCAAATATCCAATAAATTCTAAATGATCCCAAAACTATACTCATGCCATTCCCATTAAACAAAGATTTCTGTTATAACCACATGAAATGTAATTTACAATAGATTTATTGAAAACTATTTAGTTCAAATTATTTGAAAAATTAAAACCAATCTCATCAAAGTCCAATGATGAAATTATTTATTTATTCATGTCTTATTGGCTCTGTATTCTCCCAGATCATAACAGATAAAAGTCCAAAATTAGGAACATTGCTATTCTAGCAGGGTTTGTAACAGATACAAGCATATCCCACCCTTATAGTGAAAATGCAAATTCCATATTCAGCTTTATCAGAAGATTTGCAGGTATCGTCACAACCATTACTAAAAATTGAGCACTGCCCTTCGTATGCACCGCTCCAAAATCCGCAATACCCGATGATGTCATAATCCATAGACTCTTCTTGATCACCAACAAATCCCATATTAGTAAAGGCATTACAGAATTTATTTAAAAGATAAATATTGATTAAAGGGAAGAAGAAGAATGCATTTTACCATATTAGTAAGAGCACGTATGCGTATCGCTTCGCCATTTTATCTATTCTGTGAGAAAAAGTTTGAGGATGCTACTATTTATAGTTGAAGCAGGCAATTTATTTATGTATGGAATCTCTGGGTTGATGGGTTTCTATCCAAACTCCAAAATAAAATTAGAATGAGAATAAATTAATGGGTTTTTACAGTTCTGCGACGGTACCTGCAAAGCTTCAGATAATGCCCAGTTTGGAGTTTGCACTTGGACCCCAAATTAAGTACAAATTGATATGATACCCACTTTGGAGTTTGATATGATACAAATTTTAGCGTTTAGCGTGTTATGATATGCCTTGTTTAGTTTGACTATACATAGATTTTTACTTTTTAGTTCATAGACTAATTAGTTCATGCCTTATAGGCGGGAGACTTATGTTTTCACCGCTTTATTCTTATTAATTTGTTTTTGGAAAAGGTGAAGATATAGTCTAAATGTAAGTGTTTTGCCAATTTCTTTATTAATGTCTAATTTTCCATAATTTAGAGTTGTTCTATTTTTCCCACTGGTTATAAATATTTTTGTAAGGAAAAATTAAATAATTTATGTTGCGTTGGTGCATTTTGTTTTCTGGCCTCTATTCCCAAGGCACATGAAGGCACATTAACTGCATATTCAATGCAAGAGGCATCACAAGGACGAGGCATAAATGTTACAACTTTTATATGCTTTATTCTCTCGTCCTTCGCATTCTGTTGTTTTTTATTTTGGGCTTTCGCATGTTATTCTTCTGTTTTGTGGGCTTTGGCATTGTGTCTGTATTCTGGTCTTTGGCATTCTATTTCACACAAGCTCTTGGAGTGTTCCGTGCGCTGGTCCTTGGCTCTTGGAGTTTGGTATTCAAAGGTAATGTGATTTTGTAGTGTTAACCTGATTTAATCCTTGTCCTATAGTTTTTAGCGGAACATATTTCCTCTTTGCACCTAATTTCTAATTTGATATTTTAATCTTCATGAATGGCTTTTAAAAAAATTGTTCAATCTTTTGTGTTCTGCAAATTTTAACATGAGCACAAAGTAGGGAGAAGCAACTAATGAATTGGATAGCATTAGGGTTTAGAGCTAAGTACAATTTTTATTTTTATTTTTTGGGGGGAAAAGTTGCTTCTTGGGTGATCTATTTTCTCCAAATTGTGTGAAATCCTCGCCAAGAGTGATTTCTGATACATACAATAAGTAAAATTTCTAGCAAGTCCATTTATTTTTAGGTTTAGGGATACTAATTGTTTAATGAATATTTGCTAACTGAAGATTTTTTTTATTTTCATTTTTATTTTGCAAAATAGCAAATTCTTAAGTTTTGGGGAATTCATTGACTATAAGCTAAAGTAGATCCAATAACATAGGATTTAGAGTTGACATCTAATAATTTTCTACATTGGGTAACATATTTATGAATTTTCATCAAAGAAAAGACTATCACAAGTTACAGTGAATCCAACAAATACAAGCTTTGATATATCTATAACTTTATAGTTTAACATTTGAAAAAATGATTTTTTTTTTCCTGAAATTTTGTCATTTAGGAAAAATCTCTTCTCGGGCCAACTATAATTCGGGTTGACCTAAAGAGAACAAATTTTGGTAAACTAAATAACTCGAGGACTTTAGAGTTTGGGTTGATGAATTTTTTTAAATGGTTAATGGGTTATTCATTTTCTGACCCTCATCAACATTTCAAGCATCTAGCCAATCGCATTGAAACCTACTTGAAATTGGTCCTCCGGGCCTCAAAGCTGCCATTCTTGCCCTCCATTCCGGTGGAAAAATAGTAGGTATGTCTTCAAAAATATCCTTCTGCATTCCCAAACCTTTACAAAGACTTTTCACACTATTTCCAATTGTATACCAATGCGCCCAGTTTTTGAATTCCTCCAATCCTTCTTCAGTCATATACCTAAATTATCCTTGCAGAATTATTGAGTTAGAAGTATAAATAGAAAATCTACAATACTGCAAACGAAGGACTATGAGTAGGGGAGTTAACAATAACCATTGTGTTTTGATTATGGTCAGGCTCAATGGAGTAGTTAGTTAAGTGCGTTCAACTTTGGAGACATTTCAGAGATAAACATAGGGAAGTTGGAATAAGAGTATTGGGATGACAATCTTTTGAGAAGCCCTAAATTCACCCCTGTGAACATTATCCACATGCAGTGGGTGCTAAATGAATCATTTATTCTTATAGAAAATAAATTTGTTTAACCACTTCCATCAATTAATTTGTTTCAAAAAATATATAGTTAATCACAGAAAAATAAGAAAATAAAGGGCTATTCTACCCAGTCGCATAATTAGGGATATGGAGCCATCAAGCTGAAATTCTAAGTCAAGCATAATAACCTAGAAGACTAATCGATAGTTATTAGGCACAGATAAATGACCCAAGGAGAAGCAGACGTTATGTCCTAAATCATAATCAATCACACATAATGAGACCTGCAGAATTAGGAATTAGGTTGCAAATTTGTCATCTCCTTCCATGTTCATAATGAATCCTCCACTTGATCTCTCTGCCTATTTTTTCAATTTTTCGAGTAGATAAATGACCTTGAGCTCTTCTCCCCCCTTTCGAGGAGATCACCAAACTAAACCACAGAAAGTTCTAAGGGATCTCAAACTAGGATTTTAAAAAATATTTATATAAGAATCTCCAATTCCACAGCATTGCACATTTGCTATATCTATAGCATGTAGTACACCTTGCAAATTTCTTCACAGATAATGCATTTGAACCATTTTATGAATACTTTCAGCAATGAAATGAGAATACTGTCAGCAATGAAACTAGAGAAAAGAGAAGTGACTATTATTTTTAGACATTCTACATTTACACGTTAACTACTCTCTAAGATGCCACCAAAGGCCTTGTACTACATGCAGAAGATAGATGGACACCTACAGAGAAAAACATGGAGATACGTGTCTCCAAAACATTGCAGCCTATTACGAACACGTCTTTTGATAATATATGGTCTTCACTGGTGTGGCATTTATCAAAAAAAAATCAATTGCTTTACACTTTTAAAGGGTTGAAAAAAGAAGTTGGACGTCATCGCTAAAGTAAGCACTCAGTTGGAGCATCCAATTTGTTGGTTCTATGTGACCCACCATTTTAGCGAACAGAATGTAGATGTGTAAATGTCCAAAAGTAGCTATATTATCCATTATTTTCCATTATTGGGACTGTCTTGAATGGTTTCTAGCGCCCTCATTGTGGTGCCTTTTCCATTATTTTCAAACATTAACATCTCTTTTTTTCACGCAATAACATCTCTCCACATCGGTCTAAATGACATTATTTTTTATTTACTTGGTTCCTGAGGCAGCACTTCGAACAACCGACTGCCCTATTTTGGACAATGTTTTCATCCCTCTAGAAAAACACTTGATAGTCCCCACCATAGCACTTTTTTTGTCATCGAAGATGCTTAGTTTTTGTTTTGCGTTGGTATTGGTATTAATAAATATGTCCTCAAATATTTTCTATAAAAAGCAATTATCAATCCATTCAAACATCAAGCTTACTTGCAATATCCAAAAATAGCTAAATGTACCTAGAATGAACCTATCACCATGTATGCGGTCCTTGCAGACAACAAAAAAATAGGCTTAAATATGACATCTGTAAACAAGTTTCCTTATGGTACTTTTCCCACGGTGTTATATGAATGGTTTTGTCACGACCCTAAATTAATATTTTCTTATTTAATTGATTTAATTGATATTAATTAATGACTATAATGATAAATAAATTATAATATTATTATTAATAGATTTAAAATAATAATAATAACAATAATAAATAATATCATATGCCTTTTTAATTTGTATATTTTGTTTAATGAAATATTATTCTTGTTGCTTGTGAATGCATGAATTAATCATAATCAAATAAAATAGGTTGTTATTCCTATGGTGATAGGAACAAAGTTTCCATAGTTAATCAAATATTATTTTAATTTAAAACATTCACTTTTATTGTTAATTTAATTTGAAAGCTATTGTATTCTTTTTAAAAACAAGGGAATGTAGAAAGCTTTTTTCAGTAAAGAGCTAAGAAAATAATAATAAGATAAGACACCTTCACCAAACATTAGCTTAAGAATAGAGATTTTTTTATTCATGTAAGGCACCAAGAAAATAAATACTAAGAGGTCAGCTTGTATTGTTCCTTTAAAAACACCAATCAAAGAGGGTTTTTAGAGGAGGAGGGAGTTTGAATTCCCAAGGCTTAATTGTACAAAGGAAATGAGGAGATACTCTCTCATGGCATCACTAGTGGCTTCTAATTCAAGAGAAACCATAATGTTGAGAGCTTTGTATATCATTCCAAGCGCTAAACACACACCAATTTTAGGAGGTCCCCTCCTCTTTTGAGAGAATCCCTAAAATTGCAAGGCCTCAAATGTGGTGTATTAGAGGTGTTTAGATTTGACAACATGTTAACCCTCTCAAATAATCTCTAATGGCTCTTCTTTTCACCAAACATATGCTGGGTAAATTCTGGAATTTTATTTGATGCCTTCATAAGACTTGGAGATGTATAATTGATAAAAATTTATATCTTATGAAAATACTAAATAGTACATGATTTTGTTCACAAAATGAAAATTTGGAGTGGCTCCCTTTCATGAGGGGTCAAATCTCTTTTCTTTCCTACAAGCATGCCTCTGGGAGATCGCATGCTTTAATTACACTTAGGAATTTTTCTTTAATATCGTTAGTTTCTTAAATTGTCATTTCTCTTGATTTCTTTCTTTCAAAAAGTGATAGTCATCAATCAGTTATTTTTGTTTAGTTTATTTAAAATAGGATCTATATTCTCCACACCAAATCAAATTGTGATATTACTATCAAGATTCAATTGTGTGGTGTTTGAGTCAAACTCATTGACCCATGTTTCATGAGTAGTGGTTCACAAGAACCCATCTCCCATAGGAATGAATGGAATACTTAGCACTCATTACATCTAGGTCATGCTCACAGAGGTAAAGCACCAAGACTTCCTGGGAGGTCACCCGTCCTAGTACTACTCCATCTCAACGGCTTTTAACCATGGAGTTTCCTCCAAGGTTAATCCCACTTTCGTTGCAACCCCATTTGTAAAGCCTCCATCAGGTGTTATGTCTTATTAACTATTCATTATAAAGCACCTTAAGCTCATTAGTTGATAAGTAGGATATTTTTTCGACAACACGTCAAATTTTGATATTCCTATCAAGATTCAATTGTGTAGTTTTTGAGTCAAACTCATTAACCCATGATTCATGAGTAGTGCTTCAAAAGGATCCATCTCTCATGAGAATTACTAAAACATTTAGCACTCATTTCATCTAGGTGATACTCATAGAGGTGAAGCTTCATGACTTCTTAGCAGGTCACCAGTCCTAGTATTACTTAAACTTAGGCAGGGACTTCTGTTGTACACAACTCTTGTTTGAATAGGTTTCAATGTGAAATCAAATTTGGGTCAGCTTTATGATACATATTTTATGTTTTAACTTTTTGAAATTGAGCCCATGTGATCTATTTGCAATTAGTCAATATTTTTTATTTCACATGTCAATGCATTCAAATTATATGTCTAAGTATAGTATATAAAGATGTCATCCTCATCTCATTGGATTACTATTCTCCATATGCTACTATCTTTCTTGCACCTTGCATGAATTTGGTAACATTGTAGCACTTTAGTAATTACTCCTAGTTTATGGAGGGGTCCATATCAAGATTTTAGAGTATTCATAATATTACTTTGAGTTTTATGATAGCTTCATGCTTCCACTCCTATAACCCTAGGTGCATGTTAGGAAATTGCATTGCTTTTGTGTATTTTGAAATTTCAAACATCACATTGTTGGTGTAATATTATACTTCGCCTATTATCCTAAGTACATAATATGTTAGTATAATTAAGGACATTATACAACTAATTTTCTTTTACCTTACTTACGAGAATCTTATTTGCACATGTTAAGTCCATACCTCACCCCATGTAGTTGAGACATGTTTACTTACCTTTTGAGAGATATATCTCATGTGCACATGGCACATCAAGTACACTTGTTCTATGCACATGCAATGTGGTTGGAGTCATGAATCGTATTCTCATCTCATCCTTGTGTTAATATACAAGGGTCTAATTATTTTTTTTATTCACTTTTTATGATATATATTTGATGTATTATGCTCATAATCCATTTTTTGAATCTATTAGATCTTTTGTTAAGATCTTTGTTGCTCAAATTTGAAGGTGCCTATTTCTAGGCTATGTGGACATGTTTTTATGAGATTTTTATTTTTATTTTTGGAGTAATTTCGATTTCTCTACATGGTGGTGTAATTTTTTTGTGATTTTAGTGTTCTCTTTTTTCACAAATAACAAAGTCTCAAAGGTGACTCTACTTACTATTCTTGTTTTTCGAAACTGCCTAATTTTTTGAGAACTATATAGTGGTACATGTAGTTTTTCTTGATGGTGTCCTAGAATTATATTTGTAGCATTTGCTTCTCTTTGAGTATTTGTAATCTTAATCCGTCAAATCAATTTGGTAGAAAGTATACATGTATTGCATTTAAAGTGCCACAAAAATGGTAAGACCAAGATGTACATTAACCTAGAATCAATCTTCGCTTTCTAGATGAATTTCATTAGAAGAAGAAGAGATCTGAATGGGTCTAGCTTCGTTTCTCAAGGGAGAGCCAAATTTTCCTAAATACACACCTAGTTCTTTTTGTGTTGTGTGTGATTGACCAAATGTATGCAAATGAACCAGACTAAAGAAGGCAACTATGAAAAATATTACTAGAATGCATGAAACTCAGAACAAAAAATCATAATAGAAGGACATATTTGAAAATAAAATACAAAGAGGAAACTATCATTGTAATTCAGGTTTGACTATGTAGGATAGAGGCATTGGGTATTTGAGTCCAGAAACAAGTTTTTACACAAGATGGTGCAAAAAATTGGATCAAAATTCTTATGGATTGTTATTCTTAAAGTATGGGGAAAACCCTAGAGGACACTAGCATTAGATGCTATAGTCTTAGGGTTTTGGGCCCTATGAAATCTATAATTATTTGGCATTATTTTCTTTGTCTATATGTGACTTTTGATCATTGTCAATCTTTAGATCTACACCTATGCATGTAAAAAGAAGATAAGTATTTGTATTGTATAGGAACTTCCCCAAGTCAAACCTCATGTAGGTGTTCCCATCCCCATAGTAGAAATGATGAATGATAAATTATCACATGCTTCCTTGGGATTGAAGGCAAATAAAAAACTTAAATTGAAATAATTGCCTTATACATAAAACCCTTCTTTGCATCTCATGTAAGGTGATGTCGAATTGCTCTAATGAACAAAATAAAAGTAGAATAAGATGGAAATAATAATGAATTATGTTTGATGAAAGATATCATATGCTTGATGCAATCGTAAGATTTTTCTACTTGATAGATTTATGTGTAATCAGGTATATGAGGATCTATAGAAACCTGCAATAACATAAGTATCACAACCACAAAGAGATTGTTAAAGAACCCAATATTCCCAATATCAAAAGAGGAAAGGAAATAAGATAATTGCATACATAAATAAGAATATTGAAATCAAATAACATAAAATCTTATGCAAACCCATAATTCCTCCTTTGTTGTTCTCTTGCTCATGCAATATCGGCATCTCAAAATTGTTCTCAAGATCATGCCAACATAAGAATTCAAAGCAATTGTAGTTTTCAAAATCAGAGATTTAACTCTCTATTTATAAGATTTTTAGAGGTTTCAATCAAGATTCCTAGATTGATGGGTTGATTGGTGATGTGGAAGAGTTAAATCAAAGCCAGTAGGAGTTCAACTCTTCTTGACTATCTTGATTAGGGGATTGCCTTGATGAGGGGGCAGAATTAACTCAAAGTGACTAGGAGTTCAACTCTTCTTGATTGCCTTGATTGGAGGATTGACTAATGAGCTGGAATAGAAGACTAAAATAGATTGAACTGTTAGTTGATTGTTGAGGGAGGAATTAACAATGTCGATTGAATAGTTAGGATTGTAATTGAAGAGTGAACTGAAATTTAGTATGAGTTAGCTTTGGAAGAATATCATAATTAAATAAATAAAAGAATTTATTTACTTGCACATGTGGGAATTATAAATAAATAAATGATTATTTATTTATGAGAGAGGAATAATTAGTTTGATTAAATAAATATAATTAAATTTAATTGTGAGAGGGATTTGATTTAATTATTACATAAATGCAATAATTAGAAAGAGGATATATTAATTAAATAATATGTTTCATGTAATTAATTGTAATGAGATAGAGTATAATTAAATAACATTAATTATTTAATTATATTATATATGAATAATTGATAAATAATTATTAGATGATTAATGATGCAGGAGCATCCTGGGTGTAAGAGCAATCTTGCATCACCCAAAAACAATTCTGGTTTCTTTTCAATAAGGGTTATCTTGTGTAGAGCTGCTATTTTTGGAAATTTACTATTTTTAGTAAGTTTTTTGTTCGAGCTCAGAATGTTCTATTTTCTTCCCTAGAGGTTCATTTTGGTCATATTAGCCTGTTGGTAAAGTTTCATTGCCAAATCAAGTCTAGTTTTGAAGATATTGGAAATTTTTGGTATTGGCAGCAGGGTACATAAACTTTGAACTCAGTTTTGAAGGCTTTAGAGGCCCCAAATGAGGTCGAAACTTTAACTAAATGAAGCTTTCTTTTTTTAAGCATTGTAGAGCACTTTGTGCCCTTTCTGAAATGGGGTCATAATAGTTAATCATGTCAACGGGTGATGACTTATGGTCTCCAAATGTTGGGCCACCTAAAATGGCAAAAAATAAATTTCCTTCAAAAATTTTGTTTGGGTTTCAAAAGATGTTTTGAGCTGACTTTGATGTAATAAATTGAAAAATAAATAATTCTAGGGTTGGTCGACCTTTATGGCTAAATTTTTGGAACCTTCCCAAATGATTAAAAATTGCTTATATAAGGAATGCCCGTAGTGTTGTCTAGGGCAGTTTGGAGCAGTTCAGAGTAGTTCTGGGTAATAATTTGAGGCTTTGTCCTACAGAATATTGTAAGGGAAAGTGCCCATGTGGCTTTGCATATTGTAATTCTAAAATTTGTAATTCCACATTTGTAGAGATAATAAGAAGCCCATTTTTTGTTCTTGCAAATTGTTGTTGTTTCTCTATTTTTGTTATGTGTTTGTGGTATTAAGGGGAGCACCCTTCATCAAGTGGTATCAGAGTAGGAGTTCCTAAGTGTATAAATAGATCGGCGACTATGAGGTAGTTTGCACCAGGACCGTGGTTTAGGTTTTCAACGAGCAGAGCGAAAATGCCTTGACAAAGGGAACATGGCAGAAGAGCTGGTGGTGTGACACCTGAGGTTAGAGCGCTCCACAGACAAGTGTGAGCATTGCAAAAAGAAATTCATAGAAGAATGAATCTTAATGTCAGAGAAGAAAGTGAGGATGAAGCCGAAGAAGGAAATTATGATCAAGAAGAAGGCAAAATTATGAACCAAGAGGAAGAAAGGCTTTGTTGGGCCATTTCCAAGATCGGGAAAAGACCTAAGATAGAGGTTCCTACATTTTCAGGAAATCTTAATCCAGAGGAGTTGATCGACTGGATCAATGAATTAGAAGAATATTTTGAGTATGAAGACATCGAGGATCCTAATCAAGTCAAGTTTGTGAAGGCCAGACTGAAGGGTCATGCGAAGATCTGGTGGCAAAAGATTCAATTGGAGAGAAATAGAAGAGGAAAGGATAAAATCACAAGATGGGATTGAATGGTGGATAAATTGAAGTGACAGTTCATTCATGTTGATTATGAGCTTGACGTACTGAAGAAAATGCAAAGTTTGAAGCAAGCAGGAAAAGCTGTTCAGGAGTATACAAAGGAGTTCTATCGAATCCTCATCAGAATAGGCCATATGGAAGCTGATAAGGAGAAAGTTGCCCGTTACCTTAATGGGTTGAGGCTGAGCATTCAGGAGAAGTTGAATTTGGTTTGAATGAATAGTATTGAAGAGGCATACCAGTTTTTCATAAAAGTAGAGGAAAAGCTAAACGAGAAGTTTGAGAGTAGACAAAATGGAAGAGGTCATGGTGGAAGATCTGGTGGATGGTCATATGGAGGCCAAAATGAACATTTGAAAAAGAAGGATGAGGCCAATAGAAGTAAAAATTAGAGAGAAAATAATTTCAATCATTTCCATGATCAGAATAATAGAGGTCAGAGAGGAAGAGGAAGAGGACAAGGATCAGGAAGAGGAGGCTTTCGTGGAACATGTTTTCACTGTGGAGAAGAAGGTCATAGAGCATATGAATGTCCCAACGCCAAGGAAGGATAGATAGGAGAACTAAAGGCTAGGCTAGAGTTGCACATGTAGATGAAGATGCCAGATCATCACATTCTGAAGATGTTAAAAGAGGAGAAATGCTAATTAACAAAAGAGTCATGTTGAGTGGTGAGAATGAACCTGAGCAATGAGGAGCCTATTTCACACCAGGTGCAAGTGTGAGGATAAGTGTTGTGATGTGATTATTGATAGTGGAAGCACTAACAATTTGGTGTTGGAAGAGATGGTCACAAAGTTGAAGCTCAAGAGATAGAAACACCCACATCCATATCGGATTGCCTGGGTGCAGGATGACCACAAGGTCATGGTTAGTGAACAATGCCTAGTGAAGTTCAAGATTGGTGGATACCATGATGAGGTACTATGTGATATCATACATATGGATGCATGTCAAATGTTGTTGGGTAGACCATGGTAGTTTTATAGGCATGATGTACATGATGGTCGTGTGAATACCTATTCCCTGAAAAAGGATGAAGTGCGACATAAGCTAAAGCCATTAAAGGACACAGAAGAAAAGGTATATGGTAGTGCAAGAATAACTTTTTTTGATGGAAGAAAGTTCCTAGATGGTATGAGGCATGAGCATGTGTATTTTTCTTTAATTCCAAAAGCTGGTAAAGAGGAAGTAGAAGATGTACCTGTAGAAGTTGCAAATTTGTTGAATGATTTTCAGGATATTGTATCTGATAATGTACCTAATGGATTACCACCAGTAAGGAAGATCAGTCATTAGATGGATTTGATTCCAAGAGCCAGTTTTCCAAACAAGGCAGCACATAGAATGACACCAGTAGAAAGTGAAGAGTTGAATAGACAAGTACATGAATTGTTACAGAAAGGGTTCATTCAGGAGAGCTTGAGTCCATGTGTTGTACCAGCTATATTAGCACCAAAGAAGAATGGATAATGGAGGATGTGTACAGGCTCCAGGCCTATAAACAAGATCACAATCAAGTATAGGTTTCCATTGCCACGAATGGATGATATTATGGACTATTTGAGTGGAGCTGTGTATTTTTCAAAGATAGACCTGAAGAGTGAATATCACCAGATTCAAATCAAAGAAGGACATGAATGGAAGACTACTTTCGAGACAAAGGAAGGACTATATGAGTGGTTATTCATGCCTTTTGGGCTAACCAATGCACCGAGCACTTTCATGCGGCTCATGAACGAGGTTCTGAAAGAATTTCTGGGTAAGTTTGTCATTGTTTACCTAGATGACATTTTGATCTTTAGTAAGCATTGGAGGAGCATATGATGAATATTTGTATGGTGTTTGAGAAGTTAAGGGAAGAGAAATTGTTGGTTAATTTGAAGAAGTGCAATTTTTTGAAGAAGGAATTAGTGTATCCGAGATTTGTAGTTTCAGTAGAAGGTCTAAAAATAGACCTAGAGAAAGTGTAGGCTATCCTTGAATGGCCTACTCCACGGAGTGCTACTAAAGTAAGATCTTTTCATGGTTTGGCTAGCTTTTACATAAATTTTATCAGAAGTTTTAGCAGTATTTGTGGACCCTTGACTGAAACAATGAGAGGGGATAGAAAAGAGTTTAAGTGGACTACTAGGGCAGATAAGAGTTTTAAACTATTGAAACAGAAAGTTATAGAACAGCCTATTTTAGCACTTCCATATTTTAATAAGGTGTTTCAAGTAGACTATGATGCTAGTGGTACTGCAATAGGAGCTATTACGAGCCAAGAAGGTAAACATGTTGTTTAATTCAGTGAGAAGTTAAATGATGCCAAGAGAAAATATTTTGTTTATGATTAGGAATTTTATGCTATAGTTCAAGCATTAAAGAAGCGGAGACACTATCTTCTTCCTAAGGAGTTTGTTTTGTATATTGATCATCAAGATTTTTAATATTTGAATAGTCAAGGAAAGTTGAATCAGAGGCATTTGAAATGGGTTGAGTTTTTGCAGAGTTATACATTTGTTTTAAAACACAGGAGTGGAAAGTCTAACAAGGTTGAAGATGCGCTTAGTAGAAGGCAACTATTGCTGACAGAGATGTAGATTGAGGTGGTTGGCTTCAAGGAACTTGAGAATTTGTATCTAGAGGATCCTGATTTTGGAGAAGCTTGAAAAGCTTGTACATAACCGGTTACTCTAGACAGAACGAAGTGGTTTGATTTCATCATCCAAGATAGTATGTTATTCAAAGGGAGTTAGTTGTGCATCCATGAAGTTCTATGAGGGAGAATCTCATCAAGGAGAAGCATAGTGGCGGATTGGCTGGGAATTTTGGTTGAGATAAAACCCTTGCTCTGGTCAGTGAGAATTATTACTGGCCACAGTTGCAGCAAGATGTCAAGAAGTTTGTACAGGGTTGTAGAGTATGTCAGATGGCGAAAGGAGTGAAGCAAAATACAAGGTTGTATCAGCCATTACCTATACCAGAGAAACCTTGGGAGGATATTAGTATGGATTTTTTTCTTGGTTTACCAAGGACAGTGGGGACATGATTCAATTTTTGTGGTAGTTGACAAATTTTCAAAGATGGCACATTTCATTCCCTGCAAGAAGACTAATGATGTTGTTCATGTAGCAGAATTTTTTTTAGAGAAGTGGTGAGACTACATGGTTTTCCAAAGAGCATAGTTTCATATCGAGACACTAAGTTTGTTGGATATTCATGGCGCACATTGTGGAAGAAGTTAAAGATAGATTTGAAGTTTAGTTCATCACATCATCCACAGATTGATGGACAAACAGAGGTGGTGAATAGGAGTTTGGGAAATTTGTTGAGATGTTTGGTTGGAGACAAGCCAACAGGATGGGATTTGATTTTACCACAGGCAGAATTTGCATATAATAATTTTGTCAACAGGAGCACTGGTAAATCACCATTCTAGATTGTATATGCAAGTAGTCCTAGAAATGCTTCAGAGTTGAGGAAGATAGATAAAGGAGATATCAGTAGTGTTGAAGGTGAGGATTTTTCAGAACACTTGAAGAACATCCATGAGGAGGTGAGGAAGCATATTACCAAGATGAATGCATAGTATAAGGCTAAGGCAGATGAGAAAAGGAGGCATAAGGAATTCCAGGTTGGAGATGAAGTCATCATTCATTTGTGGAAGGAGTGATTTCCAGTTGGTACATATAACAAGTTGAAAATGAAGAAGTTTGGGTCATGTAAGATACTGAAGAAGCATGATTCAGGAAATGCATATGAGGTAGAATTTCCCACTGAGCTGAATATTTCACCAGTATTTAACATTTCAGGTTTGACAGAGTATCATGAAGCAGGTGTTGAAGATGAGATCACAGAAGCATAGTGGAGTATTCCAGCAACTACTCCAGCTACCAAGGAGATTGAGGATGTAATAGATAGTCATGTTGGTAGAAGCACAAGGAACAAGACATATGAAGAATATATGGTCAAATGGAAAGGATTACCTGTTGAAGATTCATCATGGTTGACAAGGGAGGAGGTTAATCATCTTGGTTTTCCTCTGCACACCTGAGACATGACAAGGTTACTTCTCAAATTACCTCAGGTGTCTGATGCAGGAGCATCCTAGGTGTAAGAGCAATCTTGCATCACCCAAAAATAATTCTAGTTTCTTTTCAATAAGGGTTATCTTGTGTAGAGCTGCTATTTTAGGAAATTTACTATTTTTAGTAAGTTTTCTATTCAAGCTCATAATGTTCTATTTTCTTCTCTGGAGGTTCATTTTGGTCATATCAGCCTGCTAGTAAAATTTCATTGCCAGATCAAGTCTAGTTTTGAAGATATTGAAAATTTTTGGTATTGGCAGCAGGGTACAGAAACTTTGAACTTGGTTTTGAAGGCTTTAGAGGCCCCGGATGAGGTCAAAACTTCAATTGAATGAAGCTTTTTTTATTCATGCATTGTAGAGCACTTTGTGCCCTTTCTGAAATGGGGTCATAATAGTCAATCAGGTCAACTGGTGATGACTTATGGTCTCAGATGTTGGGCCACCTGAAATGGCAGAAAATTAATTTCCTTCAAAAAAAAAAATTGTGTTTCAAAAGATGTTTTGAGCCGACTCTGATGTAATAAATTGAAAAATAAATAATTCTAGGGTTGGTCGACCTTTATGGCTAAAATTCTAGAACCTTCCCAGGCGGTGGAAAATTGCCTATATAAGGAAAGCCCGTAGTGTTGTCTAGGGCAGTTCGGAGCAGTTCAAAGTAGTTCTAGGTAATAATTCGAGGCTTTGTCCTACATAATATTGTAAGGGAAAATGCCCATGTGACTTTGCATATTGTAATTCTGAAATTTGTAATTCCACATTTGTGGGATAATAAGAAGCCCATTTTTTGTTCTTGCAAATTGTTGTTGTTTCTCTGATTCTGTTATGTGTTTGTGGTATTAAGGGGAGCACCGTTCATCAATTAATAATTAAGGTAATTAATTAAATTTACTTAATTATGGAATTAAAGAGAAATGATGATTTTGATTTTAGAATATGGTAGAAAGACACAATTTATCAAATAATAAAGATTAAATTAAAGAGGAATGTTAGTAATGTCATTGCGTTTGAGAAATAGGCTATTTTTAAGTGTCCATATTTTTCCCCTATTTGATATAATACTTTTTAGGTGTTGTTTCAAGGAAATTTTGATTAAAAAAAATAATGCCCCTTGTGAATAAGTGTCACTAACTAGGTATTAGCATGTCCCTCAAGGAAATGAGAAAACAATGTAATAAAGGGCTTATTTGTTTGATATCGTGATCAGGATCATAACGCAACTCACAGATCAAAAAATGGAGGTCATATACAAAAGTTATGAACTTCGAAAGGTGAAAAGCATCAAGACCAATAGAAGTACAAAGTGTGCACATCAATCAAGATAGGGTGGGGTGGGTATAAATAGAAATTTGGGATCATTTTGAAGGTCGTTGTGCACTTTGAGCTTTTGGAGAACTAGGAGTGGAAGGAGTTATTTTTGAGCATTTAGAGAGTGATGGAAGACTTTGAAGATGGCACACATATCGAAGAGTGGGTCAGGACCTATCAGCATCTAGCTGACAGCCCACCTCTAATATGTTTTGTACTTTTATCATTTATTTTGTCTCATTTTTGTGCCATGTTCTAGACTAGGTTAGGTGGATTAAGAATGAAACATTGCACATATAGGGTGCAAATGACGTACTCAATGTGTTGAATCAACACACATAGAAAACTAGGATGTGGGATCAATTTTATAATCGAGCTGCATTTATGTAATTAGGATGACATAGATATAGGTCGAGATCACCATACATGATAGGAGGGATTGACGACTATGTCTTAGGGGTTTCACACACTATCAATGCATGGACAAAACACTTATATAGTGGGAACAACGTAGACAAATATGAATTTTTCTTTTTTAAATGTATGCAAATGAATTTTTCATGAATGTATGCAAATTATAATCAATGTATGTTGTATGGTAGATGGTAAGTAATATTAAATGAATAGCTTTATTTTATGTTATGTTTGTATGCATTATGAATATAGATATAGACTTAGAGACACATGTATAGAGACTGACTAGGAAATTGGATTGGACTCACATATTTGTTAAGATGTCTTGATTTCTCAGGAGAATCATCCTCCTATATTATCATATAGACATAGATTGATTGATGATGAGCAGGAGCATTTGGGGAGCTTAGGACTATTTCATGTGACACGGATGTCCAATATTAGGGCTAATAGGGGATTATTGACTATGTTTTGTGAGAGATGACACTTAGAGACATCTTCCTTCCACTTACCTATAGGAGAGTGCACAATCACCTTGGAGGATGTATACCATATTTTGAGGAATCTGATTCAGGGAGTGAGGGTGTTTTAGTATGTTTGGATAGGAAGAGCAGCTCTATGTTACTTATTTTCTCTCACTATGGAGGAGCAAGGGCCTAGGGGATATGGCATTAGATGGGTAGACATGTTTGGATATGATTCATGCTTCGTGATTTTGTGTGGAGTTGTAGCAGAGGTTCTAGTCTTCGATAGGAGGGGTCATGGATTTCTTATCGGTTGGGGAGAGATTGTATTGGAGATGTGTCTTGATAGAAGAGTGTATACATGGTGACCTTACATGCTATCCATGGTGTACCATTAGTTACATGAGATATCCTATCATAGAGGTTAGATTTTTGGATGTGCGGTCATTCTTTTACAGGTGTGGTCTTTCAAGCGTATAGTTCTATTTCACCCATTTTTTTAAAAACTAGTAATACAATTGATACAACCTTAAGTGTACTTTTATGATGCAATTGTCCATAGGCATATGGGACACATCAGATATTGGAGGCATTTACTTGATACCTCGAGAGTGTTTACATGGAGACCTTACATAGGATGCCCCATGTGGGATGATGAGGATGAGCATCTCATATTTTGTAGACATGAGAGGTACTTGATCGGGAGGTCTACTCAATACTCAAGTATTATCGAGATACTCCTAGGAAGAGTTTTGAGACAATATGGAGAGAGATAGGGAGTACTAATTATCTTGGCACAATTTTCTAAATGTGTGAGTGATGTGAGAGGCTAGGAACAAGTGATCCCCATTGCAATATGAGTGGTAGATTTTGGGGACTTATCCCCTTTGATGTAGGATTGGAGATCGGAGACAGCAGATGTAGGTACTACAACTGAGTATGATTCCTAGTGGGCTATGCATATTCATATCCCTTATATTGATCCAATTTTATCAGTTCCTTTAGAGATGGGTCGACGAGTGATACTACCTCAAAAGAGGCATGATAGATGAGGATAGAGAGGGAGAAGTGATGGGGATGATAGATGTGATGGTGACGATGGTGGAGATGTTGGTGGTAAAGGAGGTGGAGGTGACGGAGGTGATAGTGGACTTATGGGAGACAAAGATGATCGAGGAGGAAGAGGAGTTACTATTAAAGCTGCCCCATTTATTCCTCTAGCTAGTGTGATAGTGGCAAGAGGTGATGGTAAAGATGTAGATGTTACTGGTAGCAGTTCAGAGGAGACTGAGAGTAGAAATGAGAATGGGAGTAGTGGTGGTGAGACCAGTTCTTCCAGTGGTGATGAGGAGATAGAGGATGCAGCCAACAAAGAGGATTATGTTAGAATTATGGATGTAGTCATGAGAGGAGAAGACATCAAACTGATGGATGTGGAAATGGGAGGTTTTCATGAGCCTTCATAGGATATACTTGTTAGATGAGGGGGAGATATTTTTGACATTGATACAGAAGATATTGACAAATTGAGATAGCATTCCAGAGATCTACAATGTCATTATGATGGATTATGGAGGAAGTTTACCTATGTAGAGTCTAGAAATATGGAGGCATATGGTAGGGTTTCAGCTGCAGATGCTTATGTGTGTGAATTATTGACCTGCAAATATGCAACACAACACTTCAATAGGACATTATATCAATTGTTAGAAAGATCAAATAAGGAAAGAAAGTAACAATTGAAAGCATCCTATTGCTCTCTAACTAACACAAGTATGAAAAGGATTCTAAATTTTCTCTCAGATTTAATCCTAAACAGTGACAATGCAATGCTAGTATGGGAGATTCAAAAGCAATATACAAATATGAAGCTAAAGCTATCAAATTCATCCAAATTAACTATGAAAGCCATTAGTCCATTACAATTATCCCAAAATGAAGTGTTTTCTAATTAGCTATGAGCAATCAAAATAACACCATGCATGTATGAATTCAAAATTAACTTCTTCAACCTTGTTTGAGATTTGAAAATTTCTCTTTTATAGAATCTTGAGATTTTGAACAGTTAGGATGCATCCATTAGGAGTGGTTGAGATGCTTCCAAGCTTGATCCATGTGAGTGATCCATGTGATTACTTCTCATTGGTTCAAAGTATGTTTGTTGTCCCCTTCAAGGTGACATGTCATTTTGAGAGGGATTTAATTCATTTCTTTTAATTAATTACTCTAGCCATGAATTTAATGGGTTCGATTTAATTAATTAGGCATAGAGATAATCAAATTGATTTTTCTTAATACTTTGATGATAAATTCTTGAATTAGGATATTTAATTGATTTTGTTGAATTTAATGAATTATGTCAATAATCAAGGATCAAATTAACATAATTATGATTTTATCACAAATTAGGGAAAATAGGGCCTTAGGTTCTATTAACCCAATTTTAGGTGATTACATTTTCCCCTCTTTGAATTGCTTTGCGAAAAGCACACAGATTCAAAGAAAATCTGATTTAAAGCATGATTCAGTGGGATTTAGAGAGCAGTGAGAACTACTCTAAACTCAAGTGATTTAGAGAGCAGTGAGGACCACTCTGATTTTGAGGAGATTTAGAGAGCAGTGAATCCACTCTGAAAGATTTAGAGAGTAGAAAAGAGAACCACTCTAAATTTGAGAACTTTGAGCTTGATCGAACGAAATCCTACTTGATTAGAAAGTTATCAATTCTGAACTTGATTGAATAAGAATTGACCATACCGATTCCGAGCTTGATTAAATGAAAATCGATAAGAGATTTAGAAAGAAATTTTAGTTAAATTTGATTTGCAATAACTGAACATGCTGACAAATAATAAATTTGATTTGAAGCGACGAAATTGATCAATGTCGTAAAGATTAATAGCATCAACTTGATTGAAGAAACTGTCATGCCCCTAGCATTCAAGAATTTGATTTGAAAGTTTGAATTTTAGTATGACTATGCCCCCTCAGGACCAAAATTAGAATAAATTTGAATAAAATCATTGTTTGCAAGTATTTAGGAAGAATTACAGTGATTGAAATGAATTTGGATCAAGCGTAAATCATTTAGGAAGTATTAATAAGCAATTAGAATCAATTTTAGTGTTAAATAAACACTGTTTAACCAAGTTTGACCAAGAAGATGTGATATTTGACCAAGTTTGACTAGTGTTTAAGAAATATCCTAGTGTAAAACTTTGATGCCTTAGTGAGAAAATCACCTTTTCAGCTCCTGGCAAGCTTTCTATGCATTAATTACGCTCTATGTAGCTTTCGTTAAGTGCTTTTGATTGAACTTTGACTTTTGTTCACTGTGAATCTGAGTAATAACCCTTATTGCATTGATTTTCCATGTTCATGGTATCCTTTCTATTCATTTTGCCCCTGTTTGACTATAATTTGACCATAGTTGACTTCTACATTCTAACGGTTGACTTTGCTCTGTAACTCTGTTTTGCCGCATTTAAGTGATATAGATCACCTATTTCAATTTCAGTCCCGCTATGAAGCCTCTATGATGTCTTATCATTAATGTCTCTTAGGTCTCTGGAGCTCTTGAAAGACTTAAATAGGTTAAAAAGTTCATTTTTACTATTCATTTTCACTTTTTACTATAGATATTTATTGAGCTTTGAGGCGAAATGGTGTACCCCGCGGAGAAGTATAGATTCAAGCTAGCCAGGTGACATGACCGACCTCCACATTACGCAACACCTGTGAGTACCCGATAACAATCCCTTCCAATTTTGCAAATTTGAATTTTATGCATTTTTAAGCTTTTTAGGACCAATTCAATTTTAGATCGCATCCCGTATGCGAGATCGCAGGCGATAAATCCCGTGTTGTAACCTATTTTTTACTAAATTCTGGATCGCAGCTGATATTTCCTGGATCACACCCTCTCAAGTCACATCCAGTTCTTTTCAAGCAAGTTCTTAGCAATTTTTCTCTTTCTTCATATTTGGTTAAAATAGGGTCGCATCCAGATTCTGGATCGCATCCCGAATTTCATGTGTGGTATCTAGGATTTCCTGGCTCATATCTCGTTAGAGATTCGCATCCTGGATTTCTTGGATCACATCTAGGAAAACAAGATCGCATTTAGTTTCTTGATTTTTTAGCCAACTTTCACTTGTCTGTTTGAACTTTTTAAGTAGTTTCTCGTCAATTTCCTTTGGCTAATGCTAACATAGTGCCCCTATTTTCTATTGTGTAGACACATTTTGGTTTTATTTCTTTAAGATCTCCTTGACCAACTCATGTTCTGGAGTTGCATGAGCGTCTAAGTGTAGTTGATCAGCGTATTGTTGCGCGTTGTGGTCTATGGAGTTTAGCTGATTTACCCAACATTCAGGTGAATCATGGATTACTAACAACCCTGGCTGAGACGTGGCATTCTAAGCATTACACCTTCCACCTTCCTACCAATGAGATGACTATGATGCCTGAGGAAATTTTGTATATAATTCATATTCCAGTGATGGGTTCCAGAGTGGAGTATGAGGCGAGTGCTCCAATAGCGATGGCAGACACTCAGAGGTTGTTTCGGGATGATAATATTACGAGGTGATGTATTAGTTGGGACCACATGGTGGCAAACTATGAGCCACTTCCTGTATATTTGGCTGGACTTGTTGGAGGCTTGATGATGCCTGATCGAGGATAGCATGGATTCATGTGCGATTGGTCCAAGGTCATAGAGGATATGATATGATCTCTTCATCATTTTTCTTGGGGTAGTTATATCCTCACTCACATGTACTATGAGCTTCATGAGATTGTATACTAGCACTCTCGTACGATGACTGTAGGGATTTTAGTTCTTTAGGTTTGTGCATGAGAGCATATCCCCGTCACACGGTTGATTGTTGAGAGGCAGCGTGACATCAGCCTTCCTTATATATATATATGTATTCTGGTTTGCTTCAACAGCCCTATTTGGGCAAGTTAGAGTATTGGTGGTAGGTACTTGATGATGTCACTGATGTTATGTGAAGTCCCTATTTAGATTGTGAGGGATGACCCTCTAATGTCAGGCAGATGCCTTTTTTCTTTTAGAGCAGGTATCTTATCGACAGGACCCAATATATTGTAGAGAGATTTTTTATCACACGTGTCTCCAGGCAATATGGCAGGGTACAAGGTGTCTCCCAGGAGACATCTATATATGTATGCATCAGGGATGAGGAGGCCCAGTGGGGATCACGTTTGATTTATGAGATAGCCCTCCATGAGATTTCACAGATTGTAGTTGTTGCCTAGGAATATCACCCAGATATCATCAATGGTGGTATTACTAATGGATATCACACCTATTACACTCAACACCCCTATCCTCGATTCATAGCTCCTGATGAGGCTGCTCCTCGCCTTGAGGATGCCCTTGATTATGATCCAACTGATGATGGTGGTGGCTAAGGCCGAGCTGCCAGAGGCGGAGACAAGGGTAATGGTAATAGGGTTTGTGGTAGAGATAGGGGATGAGATAGAGGGAGAGATGGTACCCGCAGAGGTGGAGGCAGAAGGGGTGATGGAGATGGAGGGGGTGGAGGCAAAGGTGAAGGCGGTGATGGCAGTAGACGGTGGGCCTCTGGGGGAGATGCAGGACAATAGAGTCGACAAATATTGAGAGTTACCCCTCCCTAGAGAGATGGCCTCTACTTCATAGAAATGAGCATGCATAGCAGCAGAGGGAAGGGGGTGATGGAGATCAGCAGTAGGCACGTAGAGATCCTCTTGTAGGTGGTGATGGTGATCCTCTTTCATAGTGTGAGTAGGATAGAGTTGCTTTATGTTTAGAGGTTATGACTCTCAGGGAACTTCTTTTAGAGAGAGATACACAGCTGAGTCAGATGAGCGTAGAGAGAGATCGATATGCTCATCAGGCCACCCACCAGGGACAAAGGGCCACATACTATTTTTCTTTATATTGTGTTGTTGTTCCTGCTCCTCAGAGAGCTCCATTGTATTCTGTTATAGCACAGCAGTTAGATGGTGTGATGCCTTCACTAATTCCTGGCAGAGCACATGTACCCCCTCTTGATCCTCCTTGAGAGGATGAGGGCGCTAGTGAGGCTTGATATTTTATGTATACTCTCATATTTTGTATCATTGTACCTCATTGGATATATCTTGTATTTGTACCATTTTTTATTGATATACTCTCTTATGTCCTATGGACTGTTCATTGTTGATGCACTATTTCATGTTATTCTGATACTCTGATACTCTTTCATTTATGCTCTATGTTCTGATAATCTTTCTTGATGATATACTAATTTTTTTTAATGATGTTGATTCTGATGGATATCTTATTTGATTCATGTCACTTTATATGATGTTTCCTGGTTTCTGCATATGTGATATATTTGATATGTGTTTCATGCTTAGGATATTGATGTTATGGTCATACTTGGTCATGATTAGATTATGTTAGATGATGATGATATGATGACATCATGATATATTTCACTGATATATGCTTATGTTTTTGTATTTTCAAATTTTTATGAATGTATGGATGCACACTCATGTGATGGTTTAATGTAATGTGTGAAATCTTTATTTTATGTATGCATATGGATGTCTAAGATGTAATGTGATGTGATGTATGGACATCTCACTTTTATTTATGTATGAATGATTATGGATGCACTTATGCAGACGGTTTGATGATATGAAATGGATTATGAATGCAAATGAATATCACTGATATATACTCAGTCATTTCATTTCAGTTGTTTATGATTTCATGAGGTACTTGATCAAACATGGCAACTGGTTAATGTTTTTAGAATTTTTAGTTCACATTAATGCTTTAGATAATTGAATTCACATATTCATATTGATGCAATTTAAAATTAATGCAACTATATTAAAATGAATACAATTTAAAATGAATTTCAATGCAACTAAAAACATGAAATACATCTAAATGAATCTAATGCAAATTAATATGATATGCAACTAAAAATGAACCTTAATGCAATTAACCAAATGAAATGGACCTAGACTAAGACACCTAGGACAGTCACTGTTTATTCAAAGTGGATCAATTATCATCATACAATGTTTGTAATGGGACCTCATTAGGTTAGTACAATTTTCACTGATAGATTTAGCAATCATGAAAATATGAATACTTCTCTCTTATTCCTCATGTCGAAAGATAACCTAAACATTTAAGCCTATAGGCTAGAATGTTTTGTCAATTGCTTCTTGTTTGATATAAACCCTTTTCTTTTCTGGTGCATAATGTGTAAATATATACCCGCAATGACCTTCCATTTTATATTCATATCCTTCGGTATAATCTGATTTACTATGTACCTTACTAGGAAGTAGTTTTTGACCTAAGTTTAAAACAGGCAAGGAAATAAATCCAACCTCACTAAAGCTTTCATAGGAAACAAGTTGAGGTATACTTGGTGTTCCAATCGTGATGGAGGCACTTATAGTAGACACCCATTCCCCATGATCACCTTAGATCATTGGATTTATCACCACAAATAGAAGACAAAGAAAATGTTATGCCCCCAGTCCTTGTTCCTCTAGTCCATAGACATCATCGAGTCACTCAAGGAAACATAACAATCAAAAATTGATAATAAGAAAAAGTTCATTATTCCTTTTAAGATAATCAATGTATTTGCTTTAAAACAGATAGTTGTGATTATAGTGTTTAGGAACACTATTGATTATTTTTGCAAACACACATTATCCATTATCAATGTATCCTTCATCAATAAGTGGTTCACCTATTTAGTGTTTAGAAACACTCTTATCGTCATGACGTAGTGTTTAGGAACACTTTTAGGTCTGAGTATTTAGAAATACTATTGTTTGTTGGCATTAAGAAATACCTTTATTTTCATAGTTTACGATCTATTGCGGACTAGGGTGGTATTGATAAATACCTTTGTTCGTAGTTTAATGTCTATTGCGGACTCGACACCCTAGAAAAAATTCCTAACAACGACCTAGAAACATGTGTGGTTTTGATCATTGCCCCCTAGGGAAAATAGTTTACCTAGGACCTTAAAGTGGACAGATTCCATCCTTAGGAAGATACGATTTTCTGATAATAGGCTCTTAGGATTTGGCGTGTCACAAAAGTGACTGGAAGATATATACAAGATGAGATTTACATCGGCCAAAGGCGCAAGCGTTGTCTTGATAGATAGAGTGTTGATTACAAGTAGCGTCTGTTTACCAGGTTTTCACCACTTGGCCAAACTTTTTTCTATTTTTGCTATAATGGCACCTATTTACCAGGTTTTCACCAAGACACTTTTTCTCTTTTCCAATTTTTTTGTACTTTTTCTCTTTTCTATTTTTTTTGGACTCACCAAGGCACCTATTTTCTAGGTTTTCACCAAGATAGTCATTTGTTTAGGACTTTTTCCATTATTTTTTATTTTTCTCAGGATCCATATTTGTTGTTTTTACTTTTCTTCAAGAACTTTTTTTTATTTTTTTGTACTTTTTTCAGGACTCTTTTCACTGTACCAAAGCTATCTCAAGAATGTCAGGCATAAAACATTTTTAGGTGTAGAGTATTGATTGGATCTAGTAAAACATCTCCTTCAGGCGTAACCAATTGATAGGCTCCTAACCCAAATGTTTTTGTGATGACAAAGGGACCTAGCCAGTTGGGTTCAAATTTTCCCTTTTGTTCTCGATTTTGTTGATTTTTAGGATTTTCTCTCAGGACTAGATCTCCTACCTGAAAACTTCTTGGTTGAATTTCTTGTTATATCCTCTTGAAATTCTCTTTTGATAAGCTTTAAGATGGTCAAACGCCTGTTGTCTGCACTCATCTAGCAATTCTAGTTCCTGCAGTCTAGAGATTTTGTAGTCATCATCAGTGACTAGATGTTTCAATGATACCCTCAGTGATGGAATCTCTACCTCAACTAGTAAGACTACCTCTAATCCATTAACTAGTGCAAAAGGAGTTGCACCAGTTGGTGTTCTGATGCTTGTTCTATAAGCCCATAATGCTAGATTAATTTGTAAATGCCAGTCCTTTCCTGATTTGTTCACTGTCTTATGCAAGATTTTCAAAATAGTTTTGTTTGATGCTTCACCTTGTCCGTTACCTTGAGGGTAATAGATCGAGGAGCAGTGCTAATTGATTTTGAATTGAAGACACAACTCATCTATGTCTTTGTTTCTGAATTGGCCCCCATTGTTAGTCACAATCGACAAGGCTATGCCATAACGAAAGATGATATAATTCAAGATGAACATTGAAAAAAAATTCAAGTTGCATTAGACAATGGGACAACTTCCACCCATTTTGTGAAATACTCAGTTGCAGTAATGATGTATTTGTGTCTATTTAATGAATTTGGGTAAATTTGACCAACCAAATCAAAGGCCCATTGCTGAAATGGCCAATGTGTTATGAAAGGAATGAGCTCCCTAGCTGGAGCATGTATCAAGTTACCGTGGATCTGGCATTTATTGCATGTTTTTTAAAAATGGATAGCATCTTTTTCCATTGTGGACCAATAATATCCAACTCTTAAGAGTTTCTTGGATAATGAAAAACCATTCGAGTGTGACCCGCACACACCTTCATGAACTTCCTTTAATGCACGATTAGACTCTTCATTTTCTAAACACCTAAGAAGCGTAGCATCTAGACTATGTCTATACAAGTCATTAGCAATGATTATATAATGTGATGATGCTCTTATAAGGGATCTCTTCTCATTTATCGAATATCCTTCAAGTATTTTTTGGTCTTTTAGGTAAGAATAGATATGGGCGTATCTAGAGAAAACTTGGGTTTCAAGGGCACAAACAATTTGGGATTCAGGTGAGTCATAGGAGGGAAATGGGATTTCTTCCACCATGAAATCATAGCAAAATTGATGTTCTTCAATTTGTAACATGGATGCTAAAGTAGCCATCACATCATTCGCTTTATTCACTGATCTTGGAATTTGCTCAAATGTGATAAAGACAAAGTATTTCTTCAAGTCATCCACCATTATTTTGTAGGGCATGAGCTTATCATCTTTTGTCTGTTAATCACCATTCACCTGATTGATAATGAGTTGTGAATCTCCATAGATGTTTAATTCAACAATTTTCCACTCTATTGTAATTTTGAGTCCATTTACATGAGCTTCATACTCTGCTATGTTTTTTGTACATGGAAAGATCATTTTATATGCTTTCGGGATCTTATATCCTTGTGGTGTAATGAATAAGCATCCAACTCCTGATCCTTGTTGTGTAAAGGAGCCATCAAAATACATTTTCTAGGGATGCTCTGTCAAGTGCATAATAGATTCATCTAGAAATTCCATATGTAATGGCTTGTCATATGTTAATGGTGTTTTTGCAAGTTGATCAGTAATCACTTGTCCTTTAATGGATTTTCTATCAACATATTCAATGTCGAATTCACTTAGAATCAGGACCCATTTTGTTGGTCTTCATGTTAGCATTTCCTTACTCAATAGATATTTAAGTGGATCAATTTTAGCCAATAGTTTCACCTTGTGTTCCAACATTTAATGCCTAAGATTTTGGGATACAAACACCACTTCTAAGCATGCTTTCTCAATCATTGAATAGTTTAACTCATATGTAACCAAAGTTTTGTCGATATAGTATATAGCTCTTTCTTTCTTAGCTTCATCTTCTTGAGCAAGCAATACTCCTAATGATGTATCTGTAGATGATATGTATAGCAATAGAGGTTTTCCATAAATTGGTGCCATTAGGATTGAAGGATTCATTATATATTTCTTGACTTGGGCAAAATTTTCTTCACATTGCTCATCCCAAGTGAATGTAGTTCCTTTGCGCATCAACTTTGTGAAAGGTTGTGCCTTATCCACCAATTGAGAAATAAATCTTCTTATGGATTCTAGCTTGCCTTGCAACGTCCTCATTTGACTATTATTTCTCGGTGGTTGCATTTCAAGAATAGCTTTCACCTTTTTCGAATCCACCTCAATTCCTTTTGCTAAGACTATGAATCCTAATAGTTTTCCTGATGATACACCAAATGCGCACTTCTTAGGATTAAACCTTAATTGAAACTATTCCATTCTGTCAAAGATTTTCCTTAGGTCTTCTATATGTGTAGTCCTTATCTTTGACTTTTCCAATGTATCATCTACATAGTCTTCCATGTTTCTATACATCATGTCATGGAATATTGTGGTCATTTCTCTTTGGTAAGTTGCACCTACGTTTTTTAGACCAAATGGCATCACATTCCAATAGTATGTTCCCCATGCGCATGTGAATGCAATTTTTTCTTGATCTTCAGGGGCAATTTTGATTTGGTTAGATTTGGAGAATCCATCCATTAATGAGTACATCTCATAGCCTGTCGTCAATTCTACAATCATGTCTATGTTGGGAAGTGGAAAATCATCCTTTGGGAAAGCTTTGTTTAGATCCCTAAAGTTTGTGCAAACTCTTATAGATTTGTCCTCCTTAGAAATGGGAACTATGTTTGAAATCCAATCTGCATAATCAATGGCCCTAATGAATCCAACTTTCAATAGTTTTTCCAATTTTGCTTTTACTAGAAATGCCACATGTGGATTCATTTTTCTTAGTTTTTGTTTTACTGGTTTCACATCAGGTGAAATGGACAAGTGATGCATAATCAAATTTGTATCCAATCCAGGCATGTCTAAATAAGACCAAGCAAAGTTGATCTTTTTTTTGAAGAAACTGGTGAATTGGATCTTTTCCTCTTTTGTCAATGACTGAGCAATGTGGACTAGCTGAGGAGATTCTGTTGTTCCCAAATTAATGGGTTGTGTAGGTTTAATTAGAACTGAGGATCTTTCCTAAAAGTGATCTGGGAGGATATCAAGAATCCCATTCTTTGGTGCCTCTTGGAGGTTTTCACCATCAGATACGTCTTTTTCTTTTCCTCTTTTAGGATCTGACACTGCCACTAGGTGGTTTTCACCATCAGATCTCTTGTTCTTTTATTTTTCATTTTGAGACTGAGAAACTTGATATCCTCCACAGTCATGGTTTCACTCCTTCCACTGGTGGAAGAAATGAAGGGTTCACAAGCATTAAGATAATAGGCTAAGGAATAGTCATTGTCAAAAGACAACAAGCTTCTAGATGTGGGCTCATTCCAATCTATCAATTCAGGATGTAATAAGGACAAAGATTCAATGGGTTCAAGAGATGGCACCGCATTATTATCAATGTTGTTAACTTGCAAGATGTTTTCCATTAAGTTTTCTTCTAAATAAGTGTTAGGATTATTAGATTCATTTTCTTTATTATTAGATTTCATGTTAGTGTTATGTAAATCTAACTCTAGTGATCTAGCATTAGAACTCTCTCCTTCTTCAATCAAGACTCTAGGAGAAAATTTGTGTATTACATCCACTTCTATATCCATAGTACCATCAAAAAGAACATCTCATTCATATTCGTGTGAGTCTACTTGATTATCATCTGAAACCCCCAAGAAGTGGACAATAGTCATGGGTACTCCATCTTCTTCATTAGCATTGTTTTCTTCTTCTTGAATGGTTCATGTGAATTTATCATTTCTGGTTCCTCATCAAAGTGAGGTGTGTCAAAAATAGGAAGCCCTTGTTCTTGTTCTTCTTCAGGTTATTCTGATTGTCTGTCTTTTGATTCTTGTTCAAGATTGGTACCAATTTTTGATAATGGGTCTCCTTGTAAGCGTAGTGACCTTTCATATGAAATGGGTTGTCCTTCTACTTCCTCTTCATCATCTGAGTCCCATGATCTGTCAAATACAAGACTATTTTTTGCAATAGGATGAGATATTTCTTCCTTGAAGCCTAATCCAATCTTGTCTTTAGGATTCTTGAAATCCATATGTATAGGTTCCACAAGTCCTTGTTTGTTTTGTCCCAAGGGTCCTTTTCCTTTGTATCCCATTTGTTTCATAATCTCATATCCTTTTCCATATTTGTTTGTAGCTATCTCAACATGTTTGTTATTTCCATCTTCATTTTCTTTAAAAAGCCATTGCAAGGCAGATTTCTCTTCGTTTTCTTCTTCAAGGGATACTTTTTCTTTGACCATTCTAGTTCCCTCATGGATTTTTAGAGCTCTACTATTGGAAGGTGTAAATGTTGATGAAGGTCTTCTTTGGGATCTAGGAGATATGGGAAGATCTATTAGAGATATGGAAGGATCTATCTTGTATTCACCCATACTCATTTCTTGAATATTGACCTTTTTAGAAAAGCTTCTCAAAACCATTTCTTTGGATGTCTCCACCTTATTAGAGCTTTCTTTGTTGTGTGGAACCATGCTCTCTATTTGTTTAAGACTGTTACAAGGATATGTTGTGTCTTCTAGAATAGTTACCTCCACTCTATTATGAGGAAATTTTATGCATTGGTGGAAAGTAGAAGGCACGGCTAGCATTGAGTGTATCCATGGCCTTTCAAGAAGAATATTGTATGAAAGTGGTAAATCAAGGAATTGAAATATCACATCTTGTTCCACTAGTCCCACTCTGATAGGCAAAACAACTAATCCTTTGGATGATCTTTCTTATTTGTCATAGGCCTTGATTTTTATCTTTCTTCTAGGATCAATTGCATGTTTTGAGAATCCCAATTGTTTTACCAAGTTGTGTGTGTAGATGTTCAAACCAACGCCTCCATCTATCAAGACATGCTTGACATAGTGTTTATGAATAAGGACCTCTAGATGTAATGATTGATTATGTAGTTGGTTCAATGATTTCTCATCTTCCTTGAAAAAAGATAGGTAATGTGGGGAATTCATATGACCAACCATAGTTCAGAATCTATCCACATCTAGATCTTTCACCACATTAGTATTAAGCAAGGCTTGATCAAGAACTTCCTTATGACTAGGAGAGATTTTTAACAGCTCTAGAATAGATATTTGAGCTGGAGTACGCTGCAACTGATCCACTAGATTAAACTTTGGAGGTAATGCCAGTTGTTTAGATGTTTGTGTTGTAGCTGGTGTGTTCGATGTTGAAGCTCCTTTGAGAGTGAGCTTAGCTTGATTTCTTGTTACAGCATTAGAAGACTCAGTTTTTCTTTGGACTCCTTTTAGAGTGATCACATTGATGGAAGGTTTGCATGGTTCCACCATATGGATTCCATTATCATTATCAGTGTATGTATAGTTAATCTTTGTACTCTTGGAAGATTCTCATTTTTCATATCTAGGTAGTGGAGTTTGAAATACTTTATGATCATTGTTTGTATGATGTCCATCTACCTTAACTTTTCCCTCTTCTATTAGATCTTGGATAACATGTCTTAACTTCATACAATTGTTCATTTTGTGTCCTTTATTGCGATGAAAATCTCATTAATCATTATCGTTCCACCACCTTGGTTTTACTTCTAGTTCCCAATGTTTGGAGTCAGGAATTGTAATGATTTTATTGTCTAATAGTGACTTCAAGACTACTTCCAATGTATCTCCCAATGGTGTAAATATTATCTTAGGTCTTGTTGCCCAAGGCTATGTTCGAGTGGGAGGTTTATTGAAATTCTTGTTAGCCATTGGTGTCATTGTAGAATTTGAATTCTTACTCATTTGGAGACTTGTTGTGAGATTGAAGACATCTGACTTAGGTTTGGATTAGGAGTATCCACCACTCCATCGTTAATGACATTATTGTTCTTGTTTCTATATTTGTACTTATGTTTGGTGGGATAGTACTTGTATTTATTTTCTTTGTTGATAGTGATTTCCCCTTTCTTGATCAAGACCTCTTCAATCTTGATGGCACTATCTATCATCTTATCAAAACTTGGTGGTCCTTGTAATTGTATTGGAAAATTCATTTCAAGAACCAAGTTGTTAATGAAGATGTTCATTTTTTCATTTTCAGGTATCTGCCTAGCATATCGTGCAAATATTTTCCTCCATCTTTGTAGGAAATTCAAGAATGATTCTCCCATTTTATATTTGGTATTGCACAAATCCAACATAGTAACAATGTGTTGGATGTTATAGGAGTATTGTTGTATAAATTTTGCACTAGTTTGTCAAATGATTTGATTCCCGTAGGTAGTTTCGAGAACTAGTCCATAGCTTGTCCACCTAAGCTTCGTGGAAATAATCTCATGAGATACATTTGTTCATGCATGAATTCCATACTGGATGTGAAAAATTCCCTCACATGATCTTGAGGGTCAGAATTTCCAGTGTACTTGTCATATTTTAGAAATGTGACATTTTTACGAAATGGAATCATTTTTAGTCACTTATCAAAAGAGAAAGGACATATGTGTTCCAACGAGTATTGTTTTTTTGGTTTGTCCTTTTCTTTCTTGAGTTCTTTGATTTCATCTTGCATGGAAAGTAGTTGTCTTGTTAAAATAGACATAGGACTAAGATCTTTTTGCTTTAGTTGGTTTACATCATAGTCCTTTGGTAGTTTCACACCTTGAGAGGCGAGTTCTAGGAAGTATTTTTCATTGTTTTCTTCCAAAGTTATCTCAAGGATCTTATTAAATCATCTTCTTTTTAAAGCTCTTTGGTATTCTTTCTCAGTAGGATCTTCATCATCTGAATTGTAATGTGTTTCTTGGTGTTGAGTTTCTTCTTAATTATTTCGGTTATCTTGTTCATCTTGTCTTTCATCCCAATGGAAGTCTTCTCAGTTATTCATGTTTGTCACTTTAGGTGTTGTATAAGTCATGCTAGGTGTGGTTCCAAATAGAGGATTAAGTCTTGAAGTTTCTCCTCTGTCAAATGTGAGCAATGGTACTTTGTTTGTGAATGGGTTCTTTTCAAAATGATAAGATTTGTGTCTTGTGTTAACCATGAAAGCTTGGATTAAGAAATTTTAGAGTGTCTTGTTTTTAAGTGGGTCTAAATGTTTGCAAATGTCTAATTGTGAGTCCAAGGATGCAAAAGTGGGTTTGAATATGTCTTAAGGATCCAACGTCAAAGGGTGTTAGAGTGCCCTTTTTATGAGTTGGGAACCAAAATGCAAGTGGATTGTGATTATTTTTTAAAGCTCCAGCATCAAAGGGTGTTAGAATGCCCTAATAATGAGCTGGGAACTTGATCTTAGCTAGTAGGATAAGGTGACTCCACAGTTTTGGACAAATGCAGTTTAGACCATGCAAGGTGACAAGACTTTCTCAGAAATGACTCTCTCATGCTTTCAGATGGATGTGTTTTGACAGTAGAATCTTACTAATTTCCAAAATGGGTATTTGGAAATGTAAAAAAATTGGTTCAAACATGTATGAAAATGATCTCTATCCCAGATGCAACACTTTACAGGTGACTAACAAACTTTTAGCCCTAGATGCGACCCACGAAATGCAGGATGCGACTCAAGAAATGTTGTGGTTACTAGATGTGATCCAAGAAATATGGTAGACACCAGATGCGACTCAGGATGGACCAAATGTGACATAGAATATGAAATGTGATTTAGGATACCATATGCGATTTTATGATAGATAGTCTGATGCAAGTTTCAGTGAATTTTGGAAAAATGGGTCTTTTTTGTCGGATTCTAGTGACTTGTAGGTGCTTGAAAATGCTTGGTGTTTGTTCATTTGGGGGGATTTATCTAAGATTTATAATTAAAACACATCAAGCAGTAATTTTATGCAAACACACCTAACCTTCCTTATGTTGGGTAGAGATTAATACCACTTGTTCACTAACTTAGAAACACACTCAAAGACTCCTCAGAATATGATAGTCCAATAACATGCAATGGATATTGGAGCCCATATTAGTCAAGTAGTAATGTCAATGAGGGCTCGATATGGTGAATGTCTTCAAGCAATTACTATTTGTCTCCCACAAGTGATAGCAACCTTTCGGAGGTGAACCAGGTAGCCTCTAACTTAAGGCTTTTAATAAAGGTATTAGTTCATAACCACCTCCCATAGTCCCGCAAGCAAGATTGAGGCCTATAGCTCTATGAGTACTCAAGATTGTCTTGTCTCACAAGCAAGATTTAAGTAGTTCCGCTCTACACAAATCTCAAGCATGTCCTTGGAAGAAGATATTTAAGATTCCAAGGCCAAATTAAATTATGTCTTCTGAGGCTTTCACCTCAAGGAAGTGTCAAATTTTATAGTGGGGTGGAAGAGTCAACTTAAGACTTGTCCCCACTTGGGTCATTCCCAGGAGTTTTTTTCTTCAACCGATAGGCCCTCTAAAGGTAATGCAATAAAGAAAGTGGATAAACAATTCAATGTCTGAATTTTTTATTCTCCATGAAGGAGAAGAGCATAATATCCTATCTCAAATTATGAATCCAAGACACATCATGCAAACTTAAATTCAATTACCCCAATTTGACCTCAAAATACAAACTAACTTTTGAGTTTCTGATTTTTCTCAAGGGAAAAGAGCATAATCCTCTAGTTAATTTGCAAGATGAAATCAAATTGTATTAATTTCCTAAAAATCAAAGCATGAAGTCTTGTTGATTCCCTTAGGCAACCTGCTTACACTCATTAGTAGTTTGATTTTGCAAAGTCTTTCTCATTTCATCCTACAAACCACTGTTAGGCTATTTAAAAATCACAGGAAACAACAAATCAATCCATTAGGGGTTAGAAAATCCAAAAATCAATAAAATAAACCCAGATGTGATCCAAAATTTAAC
Source organism: Chamaecyparis obtusa (assembly GCA_027943335.1). NCBI lineage: Eukaryota > Viridiplantae > Streptophyta > Pinopsida > Cupressales > Cupressaceae > Chamaecyparis > Chamaecyparis obtusa. Next base: position 903,734 of record BSBK01003193.1, read on the forward strand.
TGAATGTGACACCCTTTCCCAAATGCAACTCAATTATCCAAATGCAACAAAGGAGCCCAAATGCGATCCTAAATTTAAACAAATGTGATACCTGACCAGATGCAATCTAGGAAATCCCAGATGTGATCCAAGAAATATGAGGTGCGACTGTTCTTCCCAGATGTGATCCGAAGCCCTAAATGTGATTCCCTACAAGTTAAAACATGGCAAAAATCAATAGAAAAAGGAAGAAATCTATGGCTTGGCCCCACGGTGGGTGCCAAAAATGTGTGTATGAACTATTGACCTACAAATCTGCAACACAACACTTCAATAGGATATTATATCAATTCTTAGAAAGATAAAATAAACAAAGAAAGTAACAATTGAAAGAATCCTATTTCTCTCTAACTAACACAAGTATGAAAAGGATTCTAAATTTGCTCTCAGATTTAATCCTAAACAGTGACAATGCAATGCTAGTATGAGAGATTCAAAAGAAATGTGCAAATATGAAGCTAAAGCTATCAAATTCATCCAAATTAACTATGAAAGCCATTAGTCCATTACAATTATCCCAAAATGAAGTGTTTTCTAATTAGCTATGAGCAATCAAAATAATAGCATGCATGTATGAGTTCAAAATTAACTTCTTCAACATTGTTTGAGATTTGAAAATTTCTCTTTTATAGAATCTTGAGATTTTGAATGGTTAGGATGCATCCATTAGGAGTGGTTGAGATGCTTCCAAGCTTGATCCATGTGAGTGATCCATGTGATTACCTCTCATTGGTTCAAAGTGTGTTTGTTGTCCCCTTCAAGGTGACATGTCATTTTGAGAGGAATTTAATTCATTTCTTTTAATTAATTACTCTAGCCATGAATTTAATGGGTTTGATTTAATTAATTAGGCATAGAGATAATCAAATTGATTTTACTTAATACTTTGATGATAAATACTTGAATTAGGAGATTTAATTGATTTTTTTTTAATTTAATGAATTGTGTCAATAATCAAGGATCAAATTAATATAATTAGGATTTTATCCCAAATTAGGGCAAATAGGGCCTTAGGTTCTATTAGCCCAATTTTAGGTAATTACAATGCCTAGAGTCATTGGTATGTGAAAAGGGTGACCACTCTAGAGAGGAGGATAGAGAGGATGCATAGAGAGATGGATGTACAGAGGGAGAGTACAAGAGTAGAGATATAGGATGCATAGTCTAGAGCTTAGGTAGCACAGCCTGAGGTAAGGGCCTTCATTTCTAGTGTACAAGATCTCACTTCATAGCAAATAATGGACATACTTGTACAGAAAGGTACAAAGGCTATCCTACATGCTCAGGAATGCAAAGAGAGATAGACTACTGGATAGGGGCCTATGAGAAGGTGGTGTCTATTGCACAAAGGGTACCTAGTTACACTCACTCTCATCAATCCCAACTTACACAGAGATCTTAATGTAGTGGTGCAGTAGCATAGTCTCAAAGAGAATCCCCTTTAGTTATAGGTGCTCCTCAGGAATAGACTGGGCTAGGGACTTTGACTTTAGTACCACCCAGGCCTCATGGACTATAGGGTGGAGATAGTACCTATTGATTTATATAGACACTTTTTTTCATATATTTTGTGAGCTCACCTTATGACTTTGTATCATGACACATTTCAAGATATATATGATGCAGTTTTGGTAGCCTTATATGATTCTATGTGTTCATGCTTATGATGCTTACTTTCTATTATGTTGATGCACATGGTCTATCTTTTATTTTCATGTTGATCCCTATGATGTGATGTGTTATGAGATGCAAAATGTTTATGATATGCTTTTATATAATGTATATATATGTTTTCTATATGATTATTCATATGTACTTCTTATGATGTGACTATATGTAATGCACTTATATGATGGATGGATACAATATGATTTTTTATTTATGATGCATTATTTATGTTATATGTACTAACATATTTATGCAAGATGTGGTTTTTTTTCTTTGTATCATGATACTCTATCACAAGGACTTGTTAGGACTGACAGCGATAATTGTTAGTAATGAAACTTTAGAATATGATAGTTAGAAGATGAAAGAATGAGAATGAATCCTTGATTGAAACCCTTAGATTATAGTGAATAGAGATTTTATTTTAATAACCACATTTGAATTCCAACTGAATTAATAAATTTATTTTTCATCGTTGAGCCACTTTATTATAGAAAAAATAGATACCATCCTACCAAGATATGAATGATCTAGGTATAACTATCCTCTTTAATTTAAAATAGGCACATTGAACAAACAAGGAATGTGAGTCCATCCATCTAGGTTGAGAATTTGGAGTCAAGGTATGTGTGGTGTATCAGAACTGAAGTATCCATTGCAATTCCATAATTGGACATTGTCTATGGATGTGAAGGCTCTTATCATAGACACCCATATTTCTCTTTTAAGATTTCATGGAAAACATTCCACAAACAATAGACAAATAAAAATAAGTCATGAACCATCATGGCATCTCTAAATCACTTTTGGACTTCCTAGAGATGCATAAGAACATGACTTGCAAAAATCAAGACATAGAAAGACTAACTTAACTCAATAAGTTGTAGTTGTATTGATTATGTGTCTATGTTTTTCCAGTAGTTTGGACATTGGATTTTGACATTTTTCTGATGTTATTTGAATTCAAAAATAAGGTAACAAACATCATGATAACACATAACACAATATGTTTTTTCTTGCAAACTTGATTAAGGAAAAAACCATGGTGGGGATCAAACCCACTAGATAATGTACTAGCACATATAACCTTGTTAAAGGTACAATGGGAAATGCACTTGCATTTAGGATCACTACCTAGAGATCACTACTCAAATACAAATGAGGGGAAGAACCCTTGGGCAATAATCCAAAATACAACTAGGGATACAACCCCCAAATGGACTACAATCCACTGTGGATAATAATCCACTAGTTTAATGAACTGACTGATAGAATCTCAAACATGCCAATATAGCTCCAATGAAGTACAACTCTCTTATGAATTTATTTTGGATTTCGCTCATACCTCTTTTCACATCCATTGATATCATTTTATTAGCATCTCACACAACCATACCGTGTCATACCTTTGTAATTACAAATGATTTCACCTTTAAATACATTACATAAACTCATTACAACAAGGTCATCTAGGGACCTAATTGCAAAAAATTACAAAGAGTAATACACAATCCTCGATGTGATCCAAGACATGTTAGCTAAGACATAGCTAGGACCCAAATCTCCATCCACAAAAAAGCCACGATTCAGAGATCACGCTTCAAATCTTTGCAACGCGCTAACTCACCAAGTCAGCCAAGAACACCAACATGTCACAGGAAAATCACTGATTGTGATCACAAAAACCAACATGATCCATAAATACAAATAGAACACAATCCACAAACATCAACAAGAAACATGAAATACCAAAACAACAACATAAACATGTTTTTCTTAGAATTCACAACTACATTTGCTCTATTCATCAAGAACACTAAACATCAACCTTTTTCACTAAAAAATAATAGCTTTCCAACATCCAAATCATGAACCATCTAAGTGATAACACACGTCTATGTGTTGAACTCACCACTAGGTTAGCAACCAAAGATATTACATAACTGATCCTCATCGATCCAAAAAATGCAATATTGTCTCCATTGAAATAACGAGAAAACTATCCTCTAATAAATGAACCATGACATCCTCAAATTATACAGTGAACCTCTGCAACTTGAATAAGATCAAGTATAGAAATTCCAAAACATAGCTACAACTTCACAACAACTGATATTAAATACATTGTCCATGTTGAACCAAAACTTCAACTGAACAAACTAGGAAACTGTCAAGAATAAAGAAGTATGTTGACATCAATGAAAAATCATTAATGTCAGCACATATATGCATGAAATCTCCAACACCTTCCCATCTTTACAACAGCATGATTTTTGACAAAAGTCTTTATTATTTTATTGGGTTTGCTAGATAAGACAGTTTGGGCAGTGTAGCTGAGGACATATTGACTAGTTCAACTATTTTGAATTGGTTCCACTGAATCTTAAACTTATTGTATGACGTTCAATTTCTATTTTTTATGCGAAAAAATTAGTTTATGTACAAGGAGATTTATTGCAGGACTTTCTTGGTTTTTCAATTTGTTTGGTTGTCTTTGGTCCACCATAGGGTTTGTATGTTTGGAGTCGAGCTATGTACGGTGTATCACATAAGTGAAGGCCCTTATCATAGACACCCGAAACATGGTCACCCTATATGACTATTTTTTTATTTTTTCCTAATATTTTTATGAATTTTTTGAAGTTATTTTGTAATTTTTTTGTTGTTTTGATGTTTTCTCAATGTTTTTGGTATTTTTTTAGAAGTTTTTGTTGTGGTTTTGGTATTTTTTTAGATGAATCATGACATTGGGGTTCCCCCAATCAGGACATAATGAGAACTTTATTATAAAATGGTCGTGATGGACTGATTTGGTGCAAAATGTAACAGGATGTGCTAAGATAAAGGTAATTGACAAATCTCAAGTCATGATACTAGTTTTTTTTATTGCACAGAAAGAGGCGTAATGACTTATAATATCTAGGTAGAGCACTAATAGATGATCGAGCAATGATCTCTACACATGGCACCAGATTTCATAATTTTCACCATCATAATTACCCAAGGCACCACTGGAGTGGTTTTCACTATAGGAAAAAAATATTTCTCTTGTATTTTTATTTTTGTGTAACCAAAGATGCTTGATTGCCAGGTTTTTTCCAAGGTAACCTTTTTTGCTTTTTTTTTAATTTTTTTCTATTTTGTTGACATTTTGAAATGGGTCTACTATGAGACTCATGTATAGAAATTGCACATGTGCAAGATATTAATGGGATATGATAGAGGTTCACCCTCTGATGTGGATATTTGATATGCTCCAAATCCCTAGACTAATGTGATGATGTAAGGACCCAACTGGTTTGGTTCAAACTTTCCTAGTTTCTCTCTTTCCACTTGATTTTTTTTATTTTCCATCGTACCAAGTCACCAACTTCAAAAGACCATGGTATGACCTTTTTATTGAAACTTCTCTTGAAGCGCTATTGATATTCTTGCAAGTGTATTAGTTAATTTGGTCTCTTTTCATCTAGAAACTCTAGCTCCTATAGTTGTGATACTCGATATTCCTCATCTGAAATAATGTGTTGAAGGGATACTTGCAGTGATGGGAGTTCAACCTCTATTAGCAAGATAGATTCAGTACCATATACTAGTGAGTATGGAGTGGCTCATGTGGGGGTACAAAAACTAGTGTGGTATGCCCATAAATCAGGGTTGAGTTGGAGATGCTAATCTTGACCATCTTTATTGACCATCTTTTTCAAAAAAATTATGATTTTTTTTATTTGTAACCTCAACCTGGTCATTACCTTGGGGGAAGTAGCATGAAGAAAAGCTATGATGGATGTGGAATTTTTCACAAAGGTCTTCTATTTGTTTATTTTTGAAGGGGTAACTATTATTGGTGATAATGGTTTGTGGGACTTTGTACCGACTTACAATATAGTTCAAAAGGAACTTGGAAATCTATTTACCGGTAGTATAGGTCATTGAAATTGCTTTGACCAACTTTGTGAAATACCCAGTGGTCGCGATGATGTACTTTTAACTTTTAGAGGATAATGGATGAATCTTTCCAAATAGGTCAAACCCCCACTATGAGAATGGCCACAATGAAGTAAGTGGTTGCAGCTCTTGAGTTGGTGCATGGATGAGGTTCTTATGAATCTAACATTTTATGTATTTTTGGAGAAACAAGAAATCATCTATTTGTATAATAGGCCAATAATATCCAATTCTTAGATGCTTCTTGGATAAGGTTACAACACTAGAGAGGGAAGGCCTTTTGACATCTTCTATCCATTCAAATTTTATGTCTTTATGTAATAAGTAATAGAATGGGTGGCACTTGTCTTCCAACTATGAGATAAGCCTTCTTACTTATTGTAATCTTCCTTGTAAGCTTCTTAAGTTCTTCAAATTTATTTGAGGAGGCATTGAAATTGTAGCTTGGACCTTTTTAGGGTCAATCTCTATTCCTCTATGGGAGATGATAAATCCTGACAACTTTTCTAATGTAACTCCAAAGACACATTTCTTTTGGTTTAGCCAAACTTTGTACTCCCGGATCCTTTCAAACATTGGCTTTAATACTGAGAAATGTAGGTTTATTTGTAGGGACTTTTCTAATATGTCGTCCATATAATATTCCATGGTGATATGCATCATGTCATGAAAAATGGTTGTCATTTCTATCTTATATGTGTCCCTAGCCTTCTTTACTCCAAAAGGCATGACACACCAACAATAACACCCTAGGCACAAGTGAAATAAGTTTTGTTTTGATCCTCTGGTGTAATTTTGATCTAGTTATACCAAGAGAAATCATCCATGAGAAATAGCATCTTAAATCTAGAAGTGAAGTCAACTATCATGTCAATATTTGGCAAGGGAAAATCATCTTTTAGACATGCCAAATTCAAGTCTTGGAAGTCAATACAAATTCTTATAACGCCACTTGCTTTAGATACTGGTAATAGATTGGAGATCCATTTAAAATAGTCTATAGGTTTTATAAATTCTGCATCAAGTAACTTCTTTAATTCTTCTTTGACCAATAGTACAATCTTGGGATGCATCTCGTGAAGTATTTGCTTGTATGGATTTTCCCCTAGCTTTAGTGGAAATGGTGAAGTAATAGCTTTGGATCTAACCCATGCATATTAGAGTATGACTGGGAAAATTTGATTTGTCTATTTATGAAGAATTGGATGAATTTTTATCTTTCCTCTAGTGTTAATGACTCTGCCAAGTGGATTATTCTTTGTGTTTTTGTAGTGCCAATGTTGATTGTTTGAGTTTTCTCTACAAGTAATGGTGACCGCTCCTCAATAATGGGGACTATATCAATCTCTTCATCCTCAAGAATATCATAGAGGTTTTCACCCTCAGATACATCTTTTATTTTTACTATTTTTCAGCTAGAGGGTGTCTTTCAATTTTCACCCAAAAGCCTCACATTTTCTTTTTTAGTTTTATGACTAGAGGATTGATATAACTCCCCAAAGTATGTTGTTTTGTCTAGCTCAATACTAAAACCCTCCTTTTGGTCTCTCATAGGTATGCTTTTTCTTAGTCTGAAGAACTCTGCAATAGCCTCATCATTCTCAAAAACATCTATGGTAGGTGGATTTTTATATTCCCAATTGATAAGGTCGTGATAAACCAAGTCTATGTTATCCTTGGTTAGGAAGGATGAAATAGGAAATTCAATTATGGTATTCATATATGAATTATTTACCAATTCATGGGTCTCAAATGATGATGAGCATGAGGGTTCAAATATTTTCTAGAATTATGAAGTCCATGCTTTGTGATCTATGAGTTTCTCTTCAAGGGATAATCAAGCAATTTCTATGTTAAGATGTAGGGTGCTGGTAGTATGTGGTGATTCCAATTCGTATTAATTTGAGTATGTGTCTGAATGGGACTCTTAAAATGTCTCAATTTTTTTGTAAACACAAGCATTAATGTTAGAGGCTAACAAAATATTAGTGATGTTGCACGTAGGTGGTTTGTAACCTAAATTGGGATGATTTGGATTTTGGGTAGGAGCAATTATCTCCACTATTCCTTGCTTATTCTTTCCTAGGCATGAACTCTTGTTGTACCCCTACTTATGGACTATGGTATATCCCCTTCCATATTTGTGAGTTGGGATTATGTATTCTAGAGGTTCCTCATTTGTATATAACCAGGAGGATAGGTTGTATTAAATGATCTCTTCATGTATATCTCCCCATCTTACGGAAACTATTGGTGGATAGATAATTGTTAATTATTTCTTCTCTCTAGAGGTTGCCTCAGTTTTCCAAATGACCTGGGTGAGATAGGTAACTTTCCTATATAGAATGATTTTGCATAGGTATATTATCCACATCCCTTTTCTTGTACCTAGATTTTTATCTCTAATATTGGTTCTACTATTGATTTTTCAAGACTTGTGGAATTTATGTTTTGAGAAGAGGAAATTGTTGATGCTTCTTGATTGTTGGGTACCTAATTATAAATAGATCCTCTAAGATTTGTGCAATATAGAAAGGGATTGTTATCACCAGGAATGGTGATTTAAACACCATCATGAGAAAACTTGAGGCATTGATGATAAGTACATGGTACACCCTGCATGGAATGGATCCATGGTCTTCCCAAGAGCAGGTTGTAACCCATCTCTAGATCTAGTACTTGGAATGAATTTTCTTATGTGATAAGATGATGTGGCAACTAACAACCCTTCTAGAATGTCACCTAGTATCTAAGTAAACTTAAGTCACATGAAGACCCAATTTAATTGGGAGACATATGACACCCTTGGAAGGATGTTCTACATCATCATAGGCTCTTATTATGATCTTCTTGGTGACATCTACACAACTCTCAAAGTAGCCTCATTCTTGTACCAATTTTAGTGTACAGATATTCAAATATGATCCTCCATTTATCAAGACTCGCCTGATTTTGTGGAGATAGATGAAGACTTCTATATGCAAAGGATCATTGTGTGTTGGTTTATGTGTTGGAATATCTATTTTAGTGAAGAAAAAATCATGTGGTGTGGATAAATACCCTACCATATAGATTTAAACTTGTCAACTTATAGGTCTTTTGGGATGGATGACTATTGTAGAGATGTATCTAAGACTTATTTATGGTCAAGAAAAATGTGGAGTAGTTCATAGATGGAGATTTATGCTAGTGTCTTCTTCAGATGGTCTAGAAAATTATAATGACTTAATGGTGGATTCAGCTACTTACTTTGTATAGTATTTTTTGATGTGACTCATTGTACTATTATTTTGGAATGACAAGTGGAAAAAGCATAATTGGTAGCTGGACCTCAGATGGTGATGGTGATGGTGTTTATGGTCAAATTTGGGTTTACTTTTGTGTATGTGAGGTTTTCCTAATTATTTTTTCCTAAGGTAGAGGCCTTACCTTTTTCATGATTCATCAATACATTTTGGAACACCTTGTGGTCTTCATTGGTGGAGCCAAAACTAGTGATAACTTTGATCTAACCGCAGTTAATGAAATCTTGGACAATGTGGTTTAGTTGCATATAGGTGGTTGTTTTGTGTCATGTAGTTCTATGATAGTTACAGTAACCATTGTCATCCCACTATGTTGGTTTACCAAGACCTTCATAGTGTCTTATCTCGTGTAAATTGATTGATTTAGACTGTATCATTTTCTTCAGGATTGTCTCAAGAGATTTTGCAAGAGGATGTATGACCCTAAAGACTTCATTAGAGGAGCATCGAGAGAAATGAGGAATCACAATCTGCCTCAAAATCATCCTATGGTAGATGAGGATGTTATTATAAATGTTCTCAATCAAGATATCTGTGATGAGAGAAGCCTTAAATGGAAAAATATTGTAAGGGTAGAGGCAGACTTGAAAAAGGCAGACCCTACGTTCACCGGTTTCTTTCCTGATGTCCTATACATCCTGAGAATTGACAAGTGTTTAGAGAGTTGCGAAGATATTATGTCCAAATTGTCAAACATCCCTAATGAGGAGGAGGGTAGAATAAACCCAGAGGAAGTTGAACCTAATGTGGTGTTTATGGCAGAAACAGAACAAGCTGAGGCATCCACATCTTAATAGGGGCCAAAAAAGAAACAAAATTTGATGAATGTGCCAGAAAAGGCAAGGCAAAAGGCACTACAAATTGTTCCAGGTACTAACCATTACTTTTCTGACATAAGACAAAAAAATTTGACATCACAGGCAAATGAGGGAGAAAAGGCCCTAAGTGAGTTAGAATTGGTTGTAGCTAGATTGGATGACAGGGTCATCCAAGCTAAAGAGTTTTTAGATGATCATGAATTCATCAAGTCCGATGAGTTTAAAATTTTTCTCTTTAGAGTTAAGCAGAATTAATTAACATTTTTTTTTAAACCAGGGGAATCATAAGAAAAGACTGTTGAAATGATTGAAAATTTGCAGGCCTATGATCCCAACAGTGAAACATTAACTGTGGAGGAGGTAAGAGATCTTGTGAAGAGAAGTGGCATTTTGTTGATCCATGGATGGGACTTGGAGTCCTCATTCTTAATTGACCAAATCAAGAGGCAAGATAAAGTTGTAACTTATGAAGCTTTTGGCCCTAATGGACTACAGAGAGGTTTTGGATTCAATATGGACACTAAGACACTAGCAATGTGGTGTGTGGCCCCAGAATCTAATAAGCCCAGATTGGTTGACATCCAAGACACAACACAAGGTAGCCAATTAATATGGAGGTTGCAAGACACTACAAGATCAGAGATAGAAAATATCCTACATCATGCATCCTCCATGAATAAAGCAATGGTTGAGGACTTAGAGAACAGGCTAGCCAGGACATTCAGAGATTATGTGTCAACTAGAAAAAAGTTTAAAGAGGAATTGAAGAAGAATTTTCTCTTGGATAAGACTATGAAGGAGATAAAAGATTAAATAAATAGTATAAAAAATTATTCCAGGGCAATTACAGAGGTCTGTGATGTTGGGGTCCAAACTAAGTATGAGGGGGGCTTAGCTCCAGAACTTGCAATATAAAATATAATAATGGATGTTGATCAACCTGTTGATACTGAAATTGCTGAAAAGGAGACTTTGAAGAAGGTGCTATTGTACAGAGTAAATATTTTAAAAGGGAAGTCTCAAATCATTCATAGTACTTTCATTTCTTTGCAAGGGGAAGAATATCATTGTTCTAATGCCTTGTCTATACTAGCCCCATTATTTAATTCTTGGGGCCCATACTTGCAATTCTTTGATAGCTTAATTTTACTAATGGCAAAAAAGTTGGAGTTACCTGACAAAATAATTGATGTTAAGGAAATGGTGTTATTAGTAAAGGATTTGTATGCATTTTCCACTGGCAAGTTACAAAACATTCAGGCAAAGCTAATGGTTTTTGCTAAAGAGTCTGAAGGATATATCCTTGCTATTGTGGACACATAGTGACACTTGAAGGACTGGTAGGAGTGGGTTGATTCTTTCAACCAAATTTTGGATCCTAGCAAGGTGGCTTCTTATTTTGTTGGTGATGCTGACATTTCAACTTTTTATGTTGTGAATGAATTGTACAAGCAGGAGATTGACATGAATAAGTTTGTTACTGAATCTCAAGCCATAACGGATGCCAAGTGGAACAAATGCCTTGAAGATTTGGATACAGTTAGAGTGATAACTTGGTCATCAAAGAGGGAAATTATGGTGTGGAAAACCATTGGAGAGATTCAAGCCTTTCCACATGGAAGTAGTTGAGATAGTTCTGGTATTAGATGAAGAGCCAATAGAGGGAGGTCAGTTAATTCAAATAGGGTATCTTATCTTTGTGGTTCACTTGTTGTGGATACACCTTTGGTGCAAACCAAGATTGATTCTGAATAGTCTGGGTTGCCAGCTGTCGCTCTTGTAATTGTTTCCAATCGTGTTTGCTAATGTCATTTTTTCTTTTCTAATAGAAGTCTCTAGTACTATGATCATTGATCATTTATGTATAAATTTCAAGGAAGTTAATACAAGGATTCAGCAGAAATTTGTTGCTCTAAATCTTGTCTCCTTTTGTGATATTTTGTAATTTTTTGTGCCTTATGAACAAAGAGCTCAAGATTGTAGTTGCAATTTGTTTAAAATTGAATGTATAATGTCATATTATTATATTAATAATAATTATTATACTTTGAGTTTGCTTTTGATTCAAGGAATTAAGTAAATGCTTAGTATAATTTGATAGAATTATAAAGTATTAGGAAATTAGGAATGAGTATGACAAATTGACAATTTCTAGGAAATGAGGAAGCTTTTGACCACCGGTAATGTTCTGAATTTACGTCGGGTTGTTTTGTAACTTCTTAATGGTTAAGTGGTTAGGATGGTGATGGGTTCCAAACTTCTGAGGTCCCGACTAACGGCATGCATAACTTTGGAATTAAAGTGACAGTTAGTTAAAAGTGACATTGCATAACGGTGTTAAAAGTGACAGTTAGTTGCATGCCATGTGGAAAGCACAGAGGAATGGACTGTGTCAATGGTCGGATTAATATTTGTTAGGAACATTTTTGAACCTATGATAGTAATGTTCAATTGGTTTGTGGAGCTTCTCAAGGTTTTCTTGGCCATTAGTGTTGGCAGTTACAAAGTTGAAATGAAGCATTTGGCGAATAGGCGTAACTTTGAAAAGGTTAACAAGTTACAAGATTAAACAATTCAGAGGTTACGAAAGGCTTTGTGTGGGACTTCGCATGGTTATATGAGAGAGGAGATGTTAAGAAGACCGTCACCGTAACTTTAGAAGGGTTCCAAAGGCCTCTAATTTGCATGTAGTGAAGTTGAGACAGGGTTAGATGAACTATTTGCGTAACTTAGAAACCAGGCCAGCTTAAGTTTTGAATCTTGATTCTTGAAATAGCATGGCTGCATGAGGCATTTACACTTTATAGTTACACTTTACAGTGAGGAAAATAACATTATATGATTATACTTAAAATTTCATGAACATTATTTATTAATATTATACTTCAAAATTCAAATTACAAAAATCATGAACAATACTTGTAATATGAGTCAAATTGTCAATATTCAAATCCAACAAGTACATTAATAAGTATACAGTGTATAAATATGCATTAAGTGAATGCTTAATCACTTCACTGACTCAGTGACCAGTCTATTGCTCCTATATCCCACATGGAATCCATCTCCTAAAATTGACTAGTAGCAAGAGGTTCCTCTCCATTTTGAGTTGGATATTTAAAATCAAAAAATTCTTCATCTTCATTCTAAGTTTGGGACCAAGATCCTTCGTTTGTCTCAGAACTAGCAGTAGCACCACCAGGTTTTGAAGTGTTCAAAAGCCCTCATCTTTCATGCATGAAATTCTAAATTGTCAGTGCCTTATCATAAGGAAAGTCTCTAACATTGTACTGAGTTACAAACAACCTCAAGAAAGTTTCCAAATTTTTATCTAGTTTGTTTCTGATCTTTGATTTCAAAAACCCCAATGCACTGAAAACTATTTCATCTTCCACCAACCCCAATATCATTGTTCAACATAAATCAGAAAGTTTAAAATATTCTGATATTGAATCATACAATACTTCACTTTTCTCTATCCTTTTCCAAAGCCTGGTTATTGCACCAGGTTCAAATGGATTCTCCAAGTTTTTCAACTGCAATTTCATACATGATGTGAATTATCTACATTATTTTTTAAGATTAGTTGAATCTAAAATTCCTTCAATTGGTTGTCCATTGCAATATGCATGTTTTGAAAACTCTGTGATCAATTCATCAATTTTTTTATGAAAGATATGTGCAACAGTTTGTTTATCTCTGACATTTTTCCAAAAATGAGAAAACACACAACCCATGGCTTCAAGAATTTCTTCTCGAGGGAATCTTTCATGAATCATAGTTGAAATTTGGTAGGAAATTGACTTCAAATTATCACTAAAAAATTTAACAATCCTGTCAAAATCAGCATTTTAACTGGTAGTCTACCTCGCTTTCCCATCTTAGATGGGTTCATTGGTATTTCATATCCTTTCACAAACACACATAAATCATTTTTTGCATTAAATTGTAAAAAATTCTCAGGATGATTCAAATCTGTAATTATTTGCCACCTGAAAAAAATTGGGCTTTGAACTGTTGTCATATTTGAGGACAGAGCATCCAGGGAAATGCATATCATTCTATAAACTTATATACTCATGGATATACATAATTTTGTCTTAGGCTTTCTTAACAAGTTTTTTCATTAAATCCAGCATGGGGAGAAGACTGGCTAAAGTTAACAATCTCTATATCACTTAACTTATGTAACAAATTAGGAGCTTTGTCTACTGTGAGGTGTTGCTCATATATTAGTTTAATCAAGGATTGATATTATGTTATAACTCTTTCTACTGATCCATGCAAAGAGATCCATTTGGTCTCAACATCCTTGAGAAGCTTGTTTCCTGGTGTTACTCCCTCTAAAAAATCTTAAATTCGGCAAAATGTTTAGGACTTCTACAGAAGTAAGAGTATAGCTCACGAGCTAGATCTTCAACTTTTGACATTGTAGGAAAATCTCTTACAATTTTATATGCTAAATTCATTCAATGGGCCATGCAATGTATGCCAAGCATGTAAGGTGCAATACTATTTTGTAATCTTGCACAAAGACCATTCCTTTGGCTTTGCATTACTGCAGCTCCATCAGCTCCAAGACACACTAACATCTTGCCAATTCTCAAATCATCCATACCAGCAACTTCATTCAAAGCATTTTTCACTTAAAAATATAAGTTTTATGTTGTTGAATTGCCCCTCATTTTATGAACACGGAGTATATGAGCTTGGCGGACATGTTCTTTTATTGTATACACATGCATACAGACCCAGGCAGTGTTATCTACTTGTATCATCAAAAAATAGAAGCACTTCCATTTAGGACAGGTTTAGCCCTCCGTGTAAGTGGTTTGGGGTCATGTCAAGCACCTTGAATAGGTCTTTACATGGATTTGGCTTTCTCCCCCGTTCTGGTTCTTTCTCCACCTATTTCCAGCCTATTTCTGGCACCCAGTCTTGAGAATCTAAGATCTGTGACCTCAGGGTCAAGGTCGACCTTCTGGGTTAAGGTCGACATCAACTCTGACCTAGGTGACAGTTGACCTCAAATCTCACCTAGGGAAGAGTCGACCTGGACCCTGACCCTGGGTCCAATTTTCAAATTTTGGAGGTTTCGAGATGTTGGGCTTTGGAAAGTTTTATTTTCCCACTTCTGGGTCGGCTGTTTCGGATTTTAGAATGGTAAACTCTTAACTTATATTTAATCTAGGTCCACTTATAAAGTTTAAGGCCTAATTGGAATTTAATTCCCCTATGTTGACCCCTCTAGAAGTTTGTGCCCTAGATCACTATAAAAGGAGGCCTTCCTCTCTCATTTTCACATCCACTTTTCATGATCAAGACATCTAGCTCTCAAGTGCAATCAAGAGATCAAGAAAGCAAGTAGGAGAAAGAAATAATTCAAGCATTCATTCATCCTCAAGCATTCAAGCATTCATCAAGGAGATCCATTGATAGCCACTGAAGGATTCAATCTCTTTGGAGCCCTCTTGTTGAAGATTTCTCCATCCACATTCATCCAAGCTTCTTCCTATTCCAAGATCCATTCAAGATTGGTGTTGAAGATCTAATGAAATTAATTTGAGACATCCTATATTCAATTCTACATTCATTTGGAGCATCCATACTTGTGGATTCAAGGATTCGAATCCTCCACAAGGATTTCAACATAAGCAAGGTCAATAGTTCCATTTACTTTGTTTATATATTGCAATTTTAATTACATTTCAAGGTTGATTCCAAAATAGGGTTTGACCAAGGCAAACCCCCCATCCAAACAACAAAAACCCTTTTTCTTGCAGGTGCAAGTGCGGGATGACGAACACTAGTGTAGATCTAGATACCCTTTTTGGTGAACTTCCGAGATCCACGAACAGAATTTTCGTTGGAGCTATTTCAGGTCAAGGTCAACTTTCAATGGGCGTCAAGATTGTACCCTGGGGTAAGATCTTACCCCGATCCTGAGGTCAAGGTCAACCTTGCTCCGAAAGATAAAAGGTTTATGGGTTTCCTCTGTCTCTGCATTTCTAGGCCGGATCAGGTTGCAGAATCTCTCGAAACTGTGCACAGGCATCATAAAATAGGCTTTTCTAGATTTACTCCATTTTGAGGTTAGTATTTGTCTTCTATTTATTTAAGTTTTCAAACACACATTTTCTATAGTGAACTATAGGATTTTCTCCTTTCTTCATATTCTCCATAGCTTGATTCATTTGTGTATTGATCACTTCCTTTTGATTAATCAATTTGGATCTCTCCTTTTGAGAATTTGTATTAGGGATAGATCATATATCCCCCACACATTTAAAGTACATACACATTACTACAAAAATATATTGGTGAGAATACATCTTTTTCACCAAATACATTTTGGTGAACCCGACAAGCTTACCCCTTTTCTTTTGTGGAATTAGATGCCCTATTGTGTTAGATTTATGGTTTAAATCTTTCTTTTATGGTGTTAGATCTTGCATGTATTAGATTTCTTTGATGTGTTTGCATCTCATAAAAAATCAAAAATATTTTGTGTTTTCTTAATTTAGTTAATTTGTGTTGCATTGGTATATGAGCTTTACTACCTCTAGTCCTACTTATAATATTTCGGCTAGACGAAGTCATAGACTTATGGATACCTTTGATCCTGAGTCTTCCTCTCCTTTCCTTAGGATCCCAAATGACAATTTGATTATTCATGATTCCAATCCTACTATGGAGAAAAACTCTTCTCACTCATCTCATGATGAGGATGATGCTTTAAGAGTTCCTCCTGAACAAGTTCAAAAACTTTCAACCAAACTTGATAAAATGGGTAATTGGCTTATTCAAGAAAACCATAATCAAGATTCTATTCAAGCTATTGAGGCTCTTAAGAAAGTTCTTCATGACAGTGATCAAGGTGTTAATCTCTTATGTGGTATTACTCATCTTGTGCATTCAAATGTTAAACCTTTAGCTCAAGAAGCTCAAGATTTAGGATTTACTCCTCATGTTACTAGTATAGAACCTTCTTTTGTTCCTTTACCTAGTATTCCTACCTATACTCCTCCTCTGGTGACTATGACGGTTCCCTCTCTTCCTATGAGTGTTCCTCGTGTGTCCCTTCCTACATCACAACCTTCTTATCATAATGTTCTTTTTACTTATTCCAATCCTCTTCCAACTGTAGTTCCAAGTGTTCCTCCAGTTGTGTCTTCCATTCCTGCTACTTCATACACTTTACCTAGTGTTTCTAATGTTGCTATGCCTCCTATTTTCTCTAATGATTCAACAATCATCAGTTTGGCTCAAACCGTGTCATCTTTACAACAAAAATTTGCATTCTTGACTCAAAATAAGTTTAGCATTCCTACATGTGACATAGGAAGTCCTTTATCCCTAGACATCATTTGTACTCTCATTCCTTAGCAAGTCGATATGCCTCATCTTGAGAATTATAATGGTAAGGGAGGCCATGTTCATCATGTTAAAACATTTCAAATCCTTTGTAGTGATTATGCTCATGACCATAGGATTTTAGCCAAATTGTTTGCTAGAACTTTTCATGACAAGGCCTTACAATGGTACTGTTCCTTGCCCCCTTATTCTATTGACTCTTTTCCAAAACTTGTCAATGCTTTTATTCAACAATTTCAAAATAAAATTGGCCCGCAGTGTCTTTGACTGATTTGATGCATTGTAAACAAAACACTAAGGAAAAATTGACTGAATTTATTGGTAGATTTAAGCATTTGCATGATCAGATTTCCTATCATGTTCCTGATATTGATATTCAATGTATGTTTATTTCAAATTTGCAAAAGGATATTAGAGATAAGATTATGCTTATTGAATTTACCTCTTTTCAACAACTTTGTGTAGTGCTTCATCATTATCAATTACAAGTGAGTCAATTTGAGAGAAACACTCCAATGGCTCATGTTCCAGTTGATAAGAGTGATGCCTCTCCTAATCCAAACAAATTTAAAAAATTTAACAACTATGTCAAGATAAACAAACAAGTGAATGCAGTTGCTGATCAAGTTGTTGTTGCATCCCACAATGTCACTTTTGCATCCACTGCTTTTCAATTAAATCATACATTTACTCCTCTCTCTGAATCTTTACATTCTATTATGAATAGGTTGTTAACTGCTAATATGATTACTTTACCTCCTATTCAACCTCTTTTACCTGCTACAGTAGCATCCAAATCCTTTGGTCCTAAAGCTTTTTGTCAATATCATTGTCAGAATGGTCATGATAGTGAGAAGTGTTTGTTAGGAATGAATGCAAAGTATTTGGCAGTCATTCTATAGTAGTTGGTGTTGCATTCATGACTTGGATTGTCATTGATGTCAACACAGTGATATTCTGGATATTAGCAGGTACAATTTTATTGTGCGCACATGTTGTATTTCAGATTGGCTTTTGCGCAGTTGATGGTATGTTCTTTGGTGTGTTATTAACCTATGGTTAACAGCGCAAAAAAAATTCATTCATTTGTGAGAGTTATGAGCATTTTGGTGAAAGCAGTGTTTAGACAGTGTTTCTGTGAAGCGATGTTCGGAAATCGGAGGATATCTCTTAGCTGGGATGGAATTTAATTTTGCGCAGTTAAAGGGATGTTGGAGACTCATTAATGATGATGTGGTTCATAGTGCAAACTTCAAGGATATGTTTGGAGAAAGTTACAGTATCTGGAAGCTGACAATTTTATGTGAATTCTGTGTGTAGCGTGTAGAATTTATTATTTTGTAATTGAGGACCGACTCATTTGTAATTATTTGAGTTTGGTATATAAGAAGAAATTTTTTCCTTATTTTAATGTGTACTATGAAGATTGAGATGCGAATATATGCATGAAGTGAAGAAAAGAGCTAATTCAGTGATGAAGGAAGACTTGTGAGTACAGAGATCTGGAATTGTGATCTTGCGTAGCAGAGAGTGCAGTTTTGGCACAGTGTGAAGGAAGTAATATATTTCATATTATTCTGTTGAATAATTCTAAGATCTTTTGGACAGTGGGTTCAGAGATCTTTCCTTGAAGCTGTTTGGGCAGTGGGTCCTTCTGTCTTCCATAAACTCTTAACCGGGTTAGAATCTTTTAACAGGGATTCAAAATCTCCTAACAGGGATTTATATGTACTGAATGTATTTCATAAGACTCCTAACAAGGTCCATCCTCTAACAAGGAATTTTCATATTAGTGCATCATTTTTTGGGCATCATTCCCACCGGGGTTTACTCTTTTCAAGAGGTTCCCTAGTCAACATATCTTGTGTTATTGTGCAATTGTGTATGATTATCTTTCTATGGTTGATCAGTACATTGATTATATTATTTAAAGTAGTTGAATGGATAAATTATCTGATAAATGATTCACCCCCTCCCCTCTCAGTTATCTTGGGGATCTTTACTTTCTAACAATTGGTATCAGAGCAGCAGGTCCTTGAAAGAAAAGTTTAACAACTTAAGGAGATCCATGGTGAATTTCAGAAAAGAAAGCCCTAAGTTTGATGGAGTAAATTTTGACAGCTGGAAAGAAAAGATGAAGACACATCTATTGTGTTTAGGACCAAGTTATTGGTTGATTACAAAGAATGAGAAGACTATCATTGAGGAAGACAATCTAGAGGCAGGAACTAAAGATGAACTAGATCTATTCATGTGTAACATACTTGCAAGAGAAGCACTTTTTTCAGCACTACCGGAGAATGAATATAGTCAGGTAAGATGTTTGAAAACATCTCATGCAATTTGGAAAGCTTTACATTCTACTTTTGAAGGTGATGAACATGCAAAGAAGGCTAGATTACATAATTGGATTTGTGCATTTGAAGATATTAGAATGATGGAAGATGAATCTATTAGAAGCTATATTGGTAGGATGTTTGAGATTGTAACAGGAATAAAGTCTTGTGGAGGTGATAAGACAAAGAATGAAGTGATATGGAAAATTCTAAGAACTTTGACACCAGTATTCAAGCAGACAACGCAGATGATTGAACAAGTGATACCTTGTACATCAAACTTTTCAAGAGAGACTCTTCTTGGAAGATTAGAAACAACAAAGATGAACTTGAGATTATCAGGAGAGCTACCTAGAATGGAAACAACATTCAGTGCTCTTAACATTAGACCTACAAGAAGTACTAGTGTGAATGGAGATTATGCTAGCAGTAGCAGATCTGAGGAAGATAAGAAGATTGAAGAAGGTATTGCATTACTTGTGAAAAGAGAACCAGATGGTAAGAAAATCTTTAAATGTTGGACTTGTCAAGAATATGGTCATTTTGCATCTAAATGTCCTAAAAGAGTTAAGAAGTATAGAAGCAACTTTAAACCTAGGAGATCTAAAGAATGTTATTATGCAAATGATGAAGATCTTGAAGCAGGAATTGAAAAACATTTAAGTGACAGTGATAATGATAACTTTGAGGAAATAGGATTTGTAGCAATTAAAGAAGAAAGTTCTGAATCTGATAAAAGGGAAGAAAAAGCATTAGTTTCACAAGTTGAAAAGAAATATGATTGGATTATAGACAGTAGTTGTTCACATCATATGACTGGAGATAAAAGAAAGTTTGTTAAGTTAGATAATTATGATGGAGGAATTGTTAGGGTTGGTAAGAATGCACCTTGTTTGATTAAGGGTATAGGATCTATTACTCTTGATGGAAAGACTAACACTGATGATGTTTACTTTGTTGATCGACTAAGACATAATCTACTAAGCGTTAGACAATTGGCTGATAAGGGTTATCAAGTTTGGTTTTCTGAGAAAACTTGTGTGATAAAAGATAAAGATGGAAATCTGATTGGAAAAGGATCCAGAACCAGAGGTAATGTATTTCAGTTGAATCCTACTGAGATGACATGTTTGATAACTAGGATTGATGACAGTTGGTTATGGAATAAAAGGTTTTGTCATATAAACTTTGATAATATTGTCAAGGTGAGCACTACACTTGCGGTAAGAGATTTGCCTAGAATTATGAAACCTACTAACATGATTTGCAAAGAATGTATGATGGCAAAGCAGAAAAGGAGTTCATTTCCCAACAAGAAGTTCACATCGACAGAGAAGCTGGAGATTGTTCATACAGACTTGAGTGGTCCTACTAGGACTAGAGGATTCTATGGAGAAAGGTATTTTATGATTCTTGTTGATGATTTTACAAGAATGATGTGGATTGCATTTTTGAAAGAAAAATTTGAAGCATTTGATAAATTTAAGATCATGAAAAGCAAAATTGAGAATGAATCTGGAATGAAGATTAAGTGTCTAAGATCTGATAGAGGTGGTGAATTTACATCTAGAGAGTTTAACACCTTTTGTGAAATAAATGGTATTAAGAGACAACTTTCAGCCCCTAGAACACCAGAACAAAATGGTATTGTAGAAAGAAGGAACAGGTCAATAATTGAAGCAGCAAGAGCTATGTTGTTTGAAAATGATTTGGCTAAGACTTTTTGGAGAGTAGTGAACATAACAGTATACACTATGAACAGAGTACAAATCAAAGCAGATACAAACAAGACACCTTATGAATTATGGTTTGGACATACACCCTCAGTTAAGTATTTTAGAATTTTTGGAAGTAAATGTTATATAAAGAGAGATGATGATATAGGAAAGTTTGATCCTAGAAGTGATGAAGGAATATTTCTTGGATATTCTTTAAAAAGAAAAGCATATAGATGTTATAACAAAAGAACTAAGACTATTGTTGAAAGTGAAAATGTAAAAGTTGATGAGAAGTTTAAAATTCAGGAAAGAATGCTTGATTATGAATCTGATGGAGAAGCACAACCTCAGCCTAACATTGAAAATGCAGAATTATTGTTTGAAACTAACAATGATTTGCTGAATGAAATTCATACTGAAGAAAACAAAGAAGAAAACAAGGAAGAAAATAGAGAAGAAAATAGAGGAGAAAGCAGAGAAGAATCTACAGTCGGAAAAAGAGCAGTAACTATGACACCTAACAGGTATACTTCAAGACATCACCCTGTTGAGCAAGTTATTGGAAGTTTAGATAGAGGAGTTTTGACTTGAAATAAGATACATTTATGTTTGATTTCTCAAATTGAACCTAAGACTACTAATGAAGCTTGTGAAGATGAACATTGGATTAATGCTATGAAAGAAGAACTAGAGCAGATTGAAAAAAACAAGACATGGGAATTGGTCCCTAGACCTGAAGACAAGAATGTGATTGGAACAAAGTGGGTATTCAGAAACAAGATGAATGAACAAAGAGAAGTGATAAGAAACAAAGCAAGATTGGTATGTAAAGGATATTCACAACAAGAAGGAATTGACTATGAAGAAACTTTTGCACCTATGGCCAGACTTGAAGCAGTGAGAATGTTTCTAGCATATGCAACTTACAAGAAATTCAGAGTGTATCAGATGGATGTGAAGTTAGCATTTTTGAATGGTGAATTGGAAGAAGAAGTCTACATTGAGCAGCCTGAAGGTTTTCCTTTGACACAAGAAGGAGATATGGTATGTAAGTTAAAGAAAGCTTTATATGGATTGAAACAAACACCTAGAACCTGGTATGCAAGATTGGATAAGTATTTATTGAAATTGGGATTTATAAAAGGAACAGCAGATAGTAACTTATACACAAAAGAAATTGAGAATGGTTTGTTGGTTATAGTTATATTTGTTGATGATATTATCTTTGGAGGAGAAGATGAAGCTAATAACAAATTTGCAGATGAAATGAAGACTGAATTTGAGATGAGCATGATTGGAGAAATGAAATATTTTTTGGGATTACAAATAACACAAAGCAAGGAAGGTATATTTGTAAGTCAGACTAAGTATTTGAATGACTTATTGAAAAGATTTGGAATGGAAGATTCTAAACCTGTTGGAACACCTATGGTAACCGGACATAAGTTATCTAGCAAAGATGAGACACCAGCAGTTGAGCAGAAAAAGTACAGATCTATGATTGGAGGATTGCAGTACTTGACACATACAAGACCTGATATAGCACATTCAATGGGGATTGTAGCAAGATTTCAAGCAGAACCTAGAGAATCACATTATGCAGCAGTAAAGAGGATACTGAGATATCTGAAAGGAACAATGGATTATGGATTATGGTATGAGAATTATGATGATTTTACTTTATGTGCCTATACTAATGCAGATTGGGGAGGCAGCGTTGATGACAATAAAAGCACTAGTGGTGGAGCCTTTTTTCTTGGAGGAAAATTGGTCTCTTGGCTAAGTAAGAAGCAGAATTGTACTTCACAAAGCACAGCAGAAACAGAGTATGTTGCAGCAGCAAATAATTGTAATCAAATTATTTGGATGAAGCAGATGTTGAAGGATATTGGAATAAAGTTTGATGAGCCTGTTGTTATACATTGTGATAACACCAGTACAGTGAGTATGTCAAAAAATCTTGTTTTACATTCTAAGACTAAACATATTGAGATCAAGTATCATGTTTTAAGAGAGAAAGTTACATAAAAAGAAGTAAGATTGGAGTACATAAGTATAAAGGAGCAGATAGCAGATATATTTACAAAACCTTTACCTAAGGATACATTTGTGTATCTGAGAGGTATGCTTGGGGTTATGCCCCAACCTATTTTTGAGAATTGATGCAGATGATTGCATCCATCCAGTGGTATATGAGCCCTATCTTTCTTCTGGATTGAATGTTGGAACTTCCTCTATGGGGGAGTTTATGAGTTGAGTCATGAGGACTCTTGTTATTGTATTTTTCTGAAAAGTGTCTTTTGACATTAAGTTGTTGTTGACTTAGTGATGGAATTTCTATCATTGATGTCAATGGGGGAGAGATATACATGAAAAATATTGTGGATTGTATGAGAGAGCTGAATAGGAAAATGAAGCAAGATTTAATTTGATATTTTGCAGTGATGTTGCAGTATTGGATTTTTGGAACATTGGATGTTTTTCATCTATGTTGCCATCAATGCCAATGGGGGAGATTGTTAGGAATGAATGCAAATTATTTTGGCAGTCATTCTGTAGCAGTTGTTGTTGCATTCATGACTTGGATTGTCATTGATGTCAACACAGTGATATTCTGGATATTAGCAAGAAAGCAAGTACAGTTTTATTTTGCGCACATGTTGTATTGCAGATTAGCTTTTGCACAGTTGATGGTATGTTCTTTGGTGTGTTATTAACCTATGGTTAACAATGCAAAAATAAATTCATTCATTTGTGAGAGCTATGAGCATTTTGGTGAAAGTAGTGTTTAGACAGTATTTTTGTGAAGCGATGTTCGGAAATCGGAGGATATCTCTTAGCTGGGATGGAATCTAATTTTGTGTAGTTAAAGGGATGTTGGAGACTCATTAATGATGATGTGGTTCATAGTGCAAACTTCGAGGATATGTTTGGAGAAAGTTACAGTATCTGGAAGCTGATAGTTTTATGTGAATTCTGTGTGTAGCGTGTAGAATTTATTATTTTGTAATTGAGGACCGACTCATTTGTAATTATTTGAGTTTGGTATATAAGAAGGAATTTTTTCCTTGTTTTAATGTGTACTATGAAGATTGAGATGTGAATATATGCATGAAGTGAAGAAAAGAGCTAATTCAGTGATGAAGGAAGACTTGTGAGTACAGAGATCTGGAATTATGATCTTGTGTAGCAGAGAGTGCGGTTTTGGCACAGTGTGAAGGAGGTAATATATTTCATATTATTCTATTGAATAATTCTAAGATCTTTTGGACAGTGGGTTCAAAGATCTTGCCTTGAAGTTGTTTGGGCAGTGGGTCCTTCTGTCTTCCATAAACTCTTAACCGGGTTAGAATCTTTTAACAGGGATTCAAAATCTCCTAACAGGGATTTATATGTACTGAATGTATTTCATAAGACTCCTAACAGGGTCCATCCTCTAACAAGGAACTTTCATATTAGTGCATCATTTTTTGGGCATCATTCCCACCGGGGTTTACTCTTTTCAAGAGGTTCCCTAGTCAACATATCTTGTGTTATTGTGCAATTGTGTATGATTATCTTTCTATGGTTGATCAGTACATTGATTATATTGTTTAAAGCAGTTGAATGGATAAATTATCTGATAACTGATTCACCCCCCCCCCCCCCCTCTCAGTTATCTTGGGGATCTTTACTTTCTAACAGTGTTATTCTTTAAAACATAAGGTTCAAGACTTAATTGATTCTAATGCCTTATCTATTGATAATTTGATGGTAGAGGGAACAAATATGTCTCTCCTCCTAATCAAAATCTTCAAATCTATATGAATCCTTTACCTACACATGATACTAATACCATTTCTCAGCCATCTTCTATGGATATTATTTATGATTCAAAGATGGATGATCTTAATCGCATTGTTAATCAAGTGGAGCATGTGGTTCAAACTATATCTCCACCTCAGCTTCAAACTCAACCTCAAGTTCCACCTCAACCTACACCAAAACCGCAACCTAAACTGAAAACTCAACCTAAACCTTGAAAGCAACCTAAGAATAAAAGACTTCAGGAACTTTTGATTACCTTTGATGATTCTGAGACTATTAAGGCTCCTGATAGTCCCCTTTACATTTATGCAAGGATTTCTCACATACCTACCAGTGGTTTTCTTGTTGATCCTACATCCTTAGTCAATGTTATTACTGAAGAAAATCTTTTTATGAAAAATTTGCAACATGATTCTTATGATACATCGAATGTGTGGATTCAAACTTGTAATGGTTTTCTTTATCCATCATTTGGTTCTATTAACTTGCCAGTTGAACTTTGTGGTAAAATTGTGAACACTACCTTTGTTGTTGTTCCTACTTCTGATCAATTTCAAGTTAAGTTGGGTTTGTCGTGGTTAAATGCCATGCATGTTGTTGCTTTTCCTATCCATAAGTAACTTAAATTCATTCATGATAAAGTGAAGATGATTAATCATAGTTTATATCAACCTTCTAGGCCCAGGGATTGTGCTACCCTTGACTTCTTTTGGCCTTCACTACCTAATTCATGTCTTTCTCGACCTGATAATATTTTCCGCTCATATCAAGCAGGCTAAGTATCGTAAGATTCTTGAGTTAAGCATACCACCGATGGATCTTAATCATGGTCTTTTGCATACACCTTCCATACCTCCTTTATCCATGGTTTCTAGTTCTGTTAATCAAGCTCCTAGTGTTTCTTGTCAGTCTGTTGAGAACCCTACTAATCCTCCTATAGAACCTATGAAGGATCCGGTAGTTGTTCCTCCTAGTTCTCAACATATTTCAAGTAAAACAAAATGTAATCGATCTCCTAATGAAGGTCGTAAGAAGCGTCATGCTCAAGCAAAGGCTCATACTTCTGTTCTTAAAATTATTTACCTTCTTTTGACAAGCCTATGCATGATGTGTTAGAAGAAGTCACTGCTAATAATGATGTTAAAATACAAGATTATGATGATTCTATTCGTATCTTAGATCCTATTTTGATTAATCTAGATGAAGAAGATACTCTTGATGATACTAATGATGTTAATGATGAATATGAGACTATTGACATTGACATTGATTTACCTAATATGATTTCATCACAATTAACACTTACACCTAGTATCGAACATTATGATTCTCAAGAGGATCCTTGTTTGGAACTGGCTATCATTCCTACTGTGTTGGATATAGTCCCTCTTGTGAGTTACCCACCTTCCCTAAATGATATAGAATGAGATGGGGAGAGTAGGTTGCGCGCTTGATTGGCTTGTCCTTTATGGTAGCCTTGTTGTGTGTTTGTCTGTTGTATTGTTCTTCTCCCGTGATGTGATTGCTAAATGTTATTATATTCTTTTATACGACCCTTGTTTCTCTGTTGGTGCAAGGTGATAAAGGAATCGAACCTGTTGTACAAATCCTCTATATGTATCTCTATTCTTCTATATGTTGTTTCATGTTATGTTGTACTTGTGCTATTGTTCGTAAATATTTCCTTGTATAGTCTGCTTGGATCTATGACTTGGTAGCACTGAATCTTTTTGGTCTCCTGGTTGTGGCCTGAAAAGACTCTTCTTTGTATCTCTTATGTGTTCTTTCCTCCATTGTGATTGTAGTTCTACTTTCTTTGGGAAAAGATGTCAATTCATTTGCAATAATATCATATATATTATCTTATTATCATATTGACCCCATGGCAGGTAGATCCCTTCTGTGTTCTTTGTATGTTTATGTGGTATTTCTCTTGATTTGTCTTCGTTTGGGGGCATCTCGTAGTGGAAACGTAATCAGTGGAGTTGTTTATGTTTCCGTTAAAGCCATTGCTCCTGTTAAAGTGTTAGCAATGACTTTGACATGGGGGCATATGCTCTACTCACCTGTTGCACACATGCACTTTCAATTTACATATATTCTTTAAGGTATTTCTCTCTCCCTTTATGGATTAGTGACTAATCCTTAAAGCATGGATTATTATTTTAGGATCTCTTGATCCCTCCAGTTTCAAAATTTTTGATCCCTTAAGGTCGAAGGTGTCCTTAAGACTGGATCTCTTTTGCCTTTGGTTTTACTCTTATGGAATAGAATATTCCTAAGGGTGAATCCTTGATGGGTTGACTAGTGAAAAGCCACATTCACTAGGCGGTTCAATTCCATCTTTCCAGTTGCATTGTTTCCTTGTGTGGTTCACAATGGGACATAAGTTCTCATTGGGCGATTAATCACACTCTCTCTCTCTTTCTCTTTTGTAGAGATGTCTCTCTTATTGTAATCTTGGAGTTGACGAAGACTTGAGTCCTTGGGGGCTTGAGGTTTTCTTTGACCCTTTGATTCCAATAAGATTAT
Organism: Chamaecyparis obtusa; assembly: GCA_027943335.1. Classification (NCBI taxonomy): domain Eukaryota; kingdom Viridiplantae; phylum Streptophyta; class Pinopsida; order Cupressales; family Cupressaceae; genus Chamaecyparis; species Chamaecyparis obtusa. Next base: position 931,276 of record BSBK01003193.1, read on the forward strand.
CTTTTCATTATGATCTCCTTTACCAAGAGTTTACGTCGAGTCCATACTCTTGCTAAAGTGGGGGCTAAATGTATCGTTGGAAAATGGAAGCACTTCCATTTAGGACAGGATTATCCCTCCGAGTAAGTGGTTTGGGGTCACATCAAGCGCCTTGAATAGGTCTTTGCATGGATTTGGCTTTTTCCCCCTATTCTGCTTCTTTCTCCACCTATTTCCAGCCTGTTTCTAGCACCTGCTCCTGAGAATCTGAGATCTGTGACCTCAGGGTCAAGGTTGACCTTCTAGTTCAAGGTCAACCTTGACTCTGACCCAAGTCAAAGTCAACCTTGACTCTGATCTAGGGAAAAGTTGACCTTGACCGTGACCCTGGGTCCAATTTTTAAATTCTGGAGGTTTCGGGATGTCGGGCTTTAGAAAGTTTTATTTTCCCGCTTCCAGGTCGGCTGTTTCAGATTTCAAAACTATAAACTCTTAAATTGTATTTAATCTAGGTCCACTTCTAAGGGTTAAGGCCTAATTGGAATTTAATTCCCCTATGTTGGCCCCTCTAGAAGTTTGTGCCCTAGATCACTATAAAAGGAGGCCTTCCTCTCTCATTTTCACATCCACTTTTCATGATCAAGACATCTAGCTCTCAAGTGCAATCAAGAGATCAATCAAGAAAGAAGGAGAAGGAAAGAATTCAAGCATTCATTCATCCTCAAGCATTCAATCATTCATCAAGGAGATCCATTGATAGTCATTGAAGGATTCAATCTCTTTGGAGCCCTCTTGTTGAAGATTTCTCGATCCACATTCATCCAAGCTTCTTCATATTCCAAGATCCATTCAAGATTGGCGTTGAAGATATAATGCAATTGATTTGAGACATCCTATATGCAATTCTACATTCATTTGGAGCATCCATACTTGTGGATTCAAGGATTCGAATCCTCCACAAGGATTTCAACATAAGCAAGGTGAGTAGTTCCATTTGCTTTGTTTATATATTGCAATTTCAATTACATTTCAAGGTTGATTCCAAACCGGGGTTTGACCAAGGAAAACCCCCCATCCAAACAACAAAACCCTTTTTCTTGCAGGTGCAGGTGCAGGTGCGGGATGACAAAGTGTAGATTTGGATACCCTTTTCGGTGAACTTCCAAGATCCGTGAATAGAATTTTCGTCAGAGTTGTTTCAGGTCAAGGTCAACTTTTTGTGGGGGTCAAGATTGTACCTCGAGGTAAGATCTCACCCCAATCCTGAGGTCAAGGTCGACCTTGCTCCGAAAGACAAAAGGTTTCTAAGTTTCCTCTATCTCTGCATTTCTAGGCCATATAAGGTTGCAAAATCTCCCGAAACTGTGCACAAGCATCAGAAAATAGGCTTTTCTAGATTTACTCTATTTTGAGGTTAGTATTTGTCTTCTATTCATTTAAGTTTTCAAACACACATTTTCTATAGCGAACTATAGGATTTTCTCCTTTTTTCATATTCTCCATAGTTTGATTCATTTGTGTATTGATCACTTCCTTGTGATTAATCAATTTGGATCTCTCCTTTTGGGAATTTGGATTAGGGATAGATCCTATATCCCCCACACATTTAAAGCACATACACATTACTACAAAAATATATTGGTGAGAATACATCTTTTTCACCAAATACACTACTGTAGTAACTTCATCTATGGATAATGAAATGAATCTGGACTATTTTACTTTCTCCTATAAATTTTACTTTTCCACCTCAAAAAGACAGTTTGTCATTTCCCATCCAACGTTTGTTAACCAATGTGACATAGGATAGTGAAGAACTCTCAAAAAGGATAATAAATTACCATATTCTGAGAAGTCTCTCACAAAACGCCCTCTAGACAAAATATGAAAAATAACACTCATCTTAATAGTCTTTGCCAGGTTTGCTTCATTTGCTGCATGTTAAACCCAACCTTGATTGGATTTTCACTACTAGCAATTACTGTCATTCTCTTGTTATGCTCTTCATATTCTATGGCATACTTAATATGAAGACATTATTCCTTTGATTTCCATCTCACTACTGATATGTATTGTCCGTCTATGGTTTGTTTTTCATAAACCTTACCAATATGTTTTTCTATAGTGTCAAGCTTTAGTTGCAACTTCTCTCTTTTATTTTTTCAAGTACAAATCTTACACCTGCATTCGGTTGGTTGTTCATCATTATTTAGGACTGGTTCAATGAACCAGTACTTTTCTACCCAATCAACCTTAAAATTTATTGTCATTTCCCACTCTCGCCCCATTTTTACTTCCCTTTTTGCTTTCTTCCTACCAACATCGTTATTATCTTCATTGCTAGTATTTTCATCCAACTGGTTCTGCATATCCCTTATAACATCTTCTGTTGTACCACCAGTGTTATCCTCATTTTGATGCATTTTGATTTAACTTGCAATTGCATAAGTTGATGGAGCGGAAACATTGTCAACTCCAAAGAAAGCCTTTATGGAAGTATCTTTAAGTTTTGGGCGTTTTGATGGCCTCCCAGACCCTTCATTGCCTTGAGGAGTCTTGCCCTTGTCTAGCTTTCCAATCCCTTCACTACTCTAAGCATAGTGAGAAGTCTGAGTCTCAACCTCCCCTGACATCTCAATCCCTTCAATGGGCTGAGGATACTCAGGATAGTCACCCTTTTCCAACATCTTGACCTCTCACTAGTCACTAGGATTCTAGGAATTAAAATTAATAGCAATACTATGAAGTGTGAAAAAATAATTGCTTACCTTGGTCCTACTTTCTCTGAATTCTGATTCTCTGAAATGTTGAATCCTCTGTTTACTGTTGCAATATTGTTATTTGTAAATTTGGCCCTCCAAAATTTTGTAATGGGACACAAAAAGACTAACAAATCTGATTTGAATTTATATCAATACATGATTCCAATTTCTATTTTTTTTTAATTCTCGAGCTTTTGGCGAAAATGTGCCAACATGTTCAATGCACAATGTAGGAATTAACAAACGTTTGGTGAAATAGGTCGTGGTCAATATAACAATTAATAAACGATTGGCTAAATAGGACCAATGTAAAGACCATTTGGCTATATTTAGATTTTATATTCAATTCATAATTAATAACCCTTGACGAATAAGAGACCGTTACAAGAACCACGTCAGATTGGTTAAAGGCGAATATACTGATCAACCACGTCAAACGAAAAATCTTAATTATGATTCAAAATAATATTTACCCGTTACCGTGTTAATATTGGGCGATTTGGACCACCGTGTACCGTGCACGATTCGCCAATTCCAGCAAAAAAAATTCCTAGAATTTGCCAAAAGGTGAATATTCGCCTCTAAAAAATACCCTGTTTGAAATAAAATCTAATCAGTGTCTTCCTCCTATTTGGGCAATAGAATCAATTTATTCCTTATGGTAATTTTATGCTTCCTTATTAGACAATTTTTAACCTCACACCTGATATGAGTTTGTCAACTATTCAGTTCCTCATACTTAGTGGTTTATTCTTATTACAATGACCATTTTCCATGCATTTAATCTCTCCTTGAGAGAACCAAGCACAACAATCATTCAAAGACAAAAGAACTCTTTGATCAATTTAGGATATCCTTGATCTTACAAACTGGCATAATAAGATAATCACCACGTATAGAAAATATCTAAATAATCCTTGATTACTCTAACCAAAATAATAAGTATCTAACTAAATGTCAAAGGAACTCAATAATACTCCTTGCATAACATAAAGAGAAGACAAAATTTGTATAATGTTTCATAATGATAATGATTTTGATATCTCCCTTTCTCCGATCTTCAGTTTCCCTTTATAGATACAAGGGAACCTTTAGAATGGTTACAACTCTTGGTAACTGAAAACTAAAGAACTGAAAAGTTATTTCCATCAAACCAATCAACTTCCCACCTCAAAGCTAAAAGAAAATAACAATTAATCTCTTGAATTTCCTTGTGCAAATAATTTTGTCTTGTAATGAGATGGTCATTCCCATGAGAATATTTACCATTTTGAGTGAAAACATAATCTACTATCACACACTTTCAGATTCTTCAATTTCCATATGATCTTCTTCATCACCATCCCTAAGAACGATTGGATTACATCGAGGTGGTTTCAGGTCCTTCACAACTCACAGCATATTCATTACTCCTGAATCAATTATATTATCACAAAAATATCTGAACACATGTGCAACAGCCACACCCATAGGAGCAATACATCTATAAGAATGTCCATAAAAGCAAGTCCGGCATTCTCCTGATGTTACTCCCACCTTTATGGGCTGGCCGAAAAATTTGTGCTTCTACATCCAGCATTTTATTGAATGTATGCTCATCATCCTTACTCAAGGGCCAAAATAGAGAGACTGGCGAGATATTTTGCAATGTCCCCAGAAAGCACATTGCATATGTTCCCAAGTCATTCAATTCCAATGGGCTCAATTCACGTTGCATATTCTCATCTACTTATGCAAGTTTTTTTCTGAGATTAATAGGTGTTGTGCATCTACTAATAAATGTTGCATTTGCTCAATGCAAAGCTTCCTTATTTGGACTTCTACAGATTTCTTTGGCCACTTTAGGTTCTCCTGCAATTCAAAAGATGTTACATTTATACCGAGAGATGCAGTAAATAGTCTTGCACAACAAGAAATTTCAATATCTCTTTTGAAGAGGAAATTTTGCAACGGGTTCAAGAGAAGCATTTTTTGAAAAATGATAAATGCAATCCACTATCCACAACTTCAGAACATCATCTGGGTCACTTGTTGTTCGCAGTAAGCTTTCATCATCCTCATCCATGGACTTGACCCCTAGCTTTTAATACCTCATGTTTTTCCACTACATGAATCTCAACTTGTTCTATCAATCTCAGGATAGCTATGAGGCTTGTCAAATTTACTCATCAATGTCAAAATTGACATGTTGTGATGATTAAGTTATTGTGTTGTTCTTCTTTCCATCAAGATTCAAATCCCATTGGAATGAGGTCACCATCAATTCATAGCTCGAGGTCAAAGCGTTTATCCCTTGTTTAAAAAAACAAATTTACTTACCAATTTTCTTTTGTGTTATAGAAATATTATCAAACGTTCCATCATTGTTTACTTGCAAGGCTATAATACTCAGCGCTCGTCATCGTCAATAGACCAATTTACCACTTCCTCCAAGCAATGTTGAGCAAATTTGTAAAGATGATTGTCCTTGGTTGATAAAACATCTTCTAAACACTGTACAAACTTATTGGTAGCATCAATACTTCCCCATTTCCTTTAGTCATCATGGCAAACTGCTCATGTGCCTTTGTCTGCATTTTCACATCTTCCATGTTCAATTCACATCGAGCCTACCCTTGCAAACATATTATTAGGACTGTTCAAAATTTTGGCCCTTGGTGTGAAAAGTCCTGCAAATTCCATGCATTATCATTAACCCTAGGTCTTCCCATGCCAAAAACCCTAAAATCCATGTCTTTCCTTCTAATTGATCGTTACTTTTTCCAGTCACTTAAGTCCCCTTTGTTGCACGTGTTATACTTCATCGTCGGGCAGGGCCATGTTCCTCTTCAGTTTGTTTGTTTGCCTAGCCGACCCTTCAATGTTTCCTAATTTTAAACCCTGGTAGCCTTTAATATTTCCTAAGTCTTGGCGGTCACTTTTCCTAAGTCCCAATGTTTTAACAAATGTTGTCTTTCGAGCTCAATCGGTATGCAGTGCTAAGTCCGAAAGATGTAAGAGAAGAAAAATCCGACAGCAGTGTTAGGTCTTTTGGGCCTAGTCGGTAAGCAATGCAAAACTCGACGGTCATTGGATACTTCAGCAGAAAAAAGGGGTAAATGGCTTAACTGTTTTGACTTGTCTCTAAATCTCACAATATTGGCAGTTAAGTGTCTAGCATCTGGCGACTTGGCAAAGAAGGTTATCTCTGGATCTCCTGATGTCTAGCGGTGATGCCTTAACCTTTAGTGATCTGGCGCAGCGGTTTTCTCATGATCTCACAAGGTAGTAGTTAGGTCAAGAATCATTCGAAGATCAAGCGACAAAGGAAATGAGTTTTAAAGGGCACAGTTATCTCCTAGTCTCGTAATGAAATGGCTAAGTCATGATGCATTCAACGATTAAGCGACAACCGTTGATGGTGGACAAGATCGAGGGCTGTCATTAAATCTCGTGATCTTTACTGAGTTAAGACAAGTATCCAGAGATTAAGAGATTTGCCTTTGTCGCTCATTATCATGATCAAACCCTGGTTAAGACAAGTTCAGAGATCCTGAGAGGGCCTTTGGTCGCGTAATGTCTAAATGATGTGACGTTAGAGACTTTTTGTGGTTAAAGGTAAAGGCATTGCAGGTCAAGGTTGATCGTGCGGTGGGCGTGATGTCTCAAAAGAAAAGTGTCTGGCCTTTATCCAGTGCGGGATCGCGATAGCCGTCCGATCAGATGTAGAGATGAGAAAATAGTTGCAGTGGGGCCGATGGTACTTTTTAATATGGACCGTGAGATTGGTTTAAATCATGCAGTAGGCGTAAAGCCTCAATAAAAAGATGCAAGGTTGTTAGTGGTCGCAGGATCACGACTTGCCGCCACATGTCCAATCTGATGAAGTCAATAAAGAGGTGGGTCCTTTGTGCCAAGTGTTGCAAATGTGTTATTTTTTGATTGGTTGCCGAGGAGGTGATGTGGCTGGTTATTTTCAAAGCCCGGTTGACCATTCTGTTGATTTATGTGAACCACTCGATGTGTCAGGAAAGAGAGGGATCGACAGCTGTGTTTTAAACTTGATTGATTAGCCATTGTGGCCCCAATTTTTTTTGAATTGTTTAAAGGGTTTTTTCCAACAGAATGGAGTATGTGAGCTAGAAGCGAGAAGCCGAATCAATTTTATTTTGTTTCAAGGATGGTTGCAAGTGAAAATTGATGGGCCGGATGTTAAAGAGGCCGCCATAAACTTATTTTTGTTCCCTGTGTATTGTTCTGGTTTAATGCAAAGGACTGATACTTTGAGAAGGGCGGCTAGGGTATATGATGGTTTTCAGAATTTTCCATGCCATGTACAAGCAAGATTTCTAAGATGGTTCTGACATTGAATTTGTTGTCTACAACAAGAAGCTTTTAATTTGTAACTACAATTAGCCTGTGAGGATGAAACCCAAATATTGTAAATTAGATTTGATCTAATCATTTCCGAGTTTTAAGGCTTTCTTGTCTGCTTTTATTTCTTGTTGTATCTGGTTGTTGAGAGTGGTTGGAAAACCTAATTTTACCCTAAATGATCCCAAGCTTGTTGCAGTCCTTTATAAGGATTTCCAAGATCATTTAGGAGGATCGTCTTTTGGCTGAGTGAGAGGTCTAGGTCTAGTCTCTTCTTGGTTTCAGAATACTGGCTGATGATTTGTTCTCAATCTAAGGTGTAACAAGTTTGATATCAGACAGTATTATTATATCAAAGGGAAATTTTCTAATCTTTTGCATATTATTGAAGTGGTTGTATCTTGAAGCAAGGTGTATATAGAGGCATGAATCCTTATACATAATACAACTATCCAATCTCATTTCTATCCTTTGTGTTCATCTCTTGAGTTTTGGATTTTTTGGTCCTTTGCATGATGTTTACCCATGTATATGTTGTCAGAACCAAGGACTGATCTAAGATTGGATTAAATGATGCTATGGATGAAACATAGATTCATTGGGTTTGCACAAAGATTTCTATAAGCAGTGTGGGTTTGGGTATTTGTGTTTATGGCTTGGATCTTTGATGAAAAAAAGTAGTTGGTCTTTGTATCCTGTTTGTTTCAGAGATTTTGCCCAATGGATAAGACACTGGTCATGAGTAAGTATATTATGCAGTAATATGTATTTGATATGGTTATAGGGTCGTATGTTCATCATAGCAATGGAGAGTCAATGAATGACTGGTTATCATTTAGTACTTTCTTGCTATCTAGTTGTTTTGTTGAATCCAATTTTGGTATTATAAGAAGTGTTTTATTCACTGGATTAGGTACACCTGCCTTGATTTTTTAGAGAAGTGCAGAGGGTAGTCTTGTCCCTATAGTTGGTCTAATTACCTACAGATCTCCCCATATTTGGAACTAACCCCTCCTCAAAATCTGTCTTAGATATACTGGTGTCTCTCGAGTGTAAACTCCTTTTCAGAAACCAACACATATTTCTATGTGGCATTATATAAAATAGCTTGTGTGTCTTGTTCACACTTTCTCAATCCACACATATATTGACTAAGACATCTCCTACCACCACATGTGGCAAAATTGTGCATCCAAAAAGGAAACTTCTCCATGTAGTCAATCTGTCAAACAGTTGACACGCCATGTTTGTGAGACCACATATACAAAATACATTCTGCAACTATTTCATTTCATTCCTTGCGATGACACCTCTTTTTGAGGAATGTCAAATAGTTCTTATGTGTTGTCACTTTCATTTCTCAGAGCATAACAAAGCATCGAAGATTTCCCTTTTGTTATACTTCGATGGACGTTCACTCAACCTTTTATGGCTCCCATTTTGTCATAATACACAGAAAATGTTAGCAAAGATTATGCTATGTCTTTGAACCTGTAAGTTATATTCGTTTGAGGTCTCTAAGCATTCGTAGCAGGTTTATTATGCGTTGATTATACAATTTTTCCAACCGATGTAATGACATTTTCTTGGGTTATTTCGACAAACACTTTGTGTGCACTGTCTATGCGTCCATATTTGCATATATATCTAGAACACACTATTCATCAGCAAATGCACATTGTACATATCGTTCCAATTACATGGGTCACCAGCTCCATGAGGCTCTCTGTTGAAAAACTCTACATGCAGTGTACGCTTCCTCATTTTGCATTGCAGTCTATGCACTGTTCAAAGATGTTAAGAACGTTGGCAACGGTTGTGGTATTTGGCATTACACCTATCTAGTGCACTTGCTTGAAAGGATCTGAACTCATTTCATCAATCCATTTTCTGCTCCACTATTTGTTTGACCAATTATACCACATTGTTCATGATTCCATATTGTGAAATGCACTGTTCATCTCCTCATATAGTTCGTATGCCATCTCGCCTCCCACATTTTGCTTACAAATCGACATTTTGTAAAATGGTTCGAAACCCTTACCAATGCTTGTGCATTTTCAGGCACTTTGTCAAACGGATCATGTGTCATGTCTGTAACCCTATATTGAGAATAGGCTGGAAAAGGTCAACAATTATTGCATCTGCTCTAAGTCTCTAAAATATTTTCCACAAATCCATCTCAAACATATTCTGCAATTACTGCATTTCGCAAGATGAAATCACCTGGAGCCGGTCCTGTCAAACTGTTTCATTTGCAACTGCGAGCATTCATCTGCAAAGTGGGGTTTCTTCATTTCCTCATCAGAGAGTCAACTAATATCGGAGAGAGTTTTTCAATCTCTCTTCGATGAAACAATATTTTGATTTAACATTAACTGTAGATTGTCCATCGATGAGACAGAGCATTTCGGTGAGACTTATTGATTGTCTTGGCTATCATTTGTATCTTGCCAATGACTTCTTATGCAACCCCATCTTCATCGATGAGGCACCATATGTCGGGGAGAGTTTCAATTTGTCTCTTCGATCTGCTGTGTTTGCTCGATAAAACATCTGAAATTATTTGTTATATAAAATCGAATGCGGTGGCCACCGTAAAAATCGAGTTTAGAAATATAAGGCAACTTTATGCACTCCACAGAATGCATTGATGAAATATATCGATGGCCATTGTGAGTAACCCAACGGGCCCACACATTCGGCAGCGGCTATGCAGCCAAGAATTTAATTGGTTATACGAAGGGAACACTTAACTTTTTTTCTTAAAAGTTGTTAAAAAATTGTACACAAAAAAGCTAGTTTCATGGCTGGATAGCCACTACCCACATCTTTATAACGATTTAAATCAGACATTGGCTATTCTCCCGACAATCATTTGTTTTCGAAATGTTTTTGTTGTTTTCAATTCAGAATATGCAGATCATGAAGATTTCATAAAAATCTATGGTGTTTTCGGATTTTTCAAATCTGTACGGCGGTGCATTCCTTCGGGAGAATAGCCGAGTCCTTTAAATCATAAGGTGATTTAAATAATAGAACATTTTAAAAATGAATTTATAATAATACCCCACCATTATATGTCTGATTTCTATGTGAATCTGGCTAAATTTGTATTTATTACCCAATTTTTATTTGAAACAAATATTATCTCGGGACTGTTCTAGAGACTCGGCTGTATGTATTAGATATAAAACAATAGGGTGGATCGCCCTTCTATTCTCGATATTTTATTCACACTTCCAAATCTCCAGAACTGAATAACATGCCTTTGAAATTGCTACAAAAAAATACCGACCTGATCTTGAGAAAATGTCATTGGATAAGGAGATTCAATAAGGTACAATAAAATGTTCCCTCATCTCATCTGCAAAATATCAATCTTCAAAAATGGTCCCTCAGAGCAATATCGAAATTTAACTTCTTGTGGAAAATACCTCCTTATCAACTTTAATGTTGTTGGCACAAATCCAGAAAAGTGTACACATTACAAAGAATCAGCTCACACACTAATGCTGATATAAACAGAGGAATTAGACAACTTAATTAATCCATAACCTAAAACTCATTGAGCATCACCACTCATTTCTGTTTACGGTGATTTGACAATTAAATTATTATGTCAACGAGAACTACATGTAATTTGAACACATGGGAGACAGATTCATTAGAATGTAGTCTAAAGGTATACCGAGACAAAAATCTATTTGGTAACGATGAGACAAGTGTCGTTTGAATTTACTCACTCCTAAAATATTAAATATCAAAAGAACTAAGATATTGCTATCAAAATTCAACTATGTAGTTTTTGAGTCAAACTCATTGGCCCATGTTTCAAGAGTAGTGGTTCACAAGAACCAATCTGTCGGGAGGAGAATGAATGGAACACTTAGCACACATAGCATCTAGGTGATGCACCTCCCTAGGAGGTAACCCATCCCAATACTACTACACCTCAAGTGCACTTGGCCATGGGGTTTCCTCTGAGGTTAGCCCACATAGCTTATTACCACATTGGCTTAATTTTGGAGGGAAGTCCATTGTTAAACGCACTTGAGTTGGATAGTATTCAGATGAGTGACATCCCAAGAAGGTCCAATGCTCTCCTTCGTGAGCATCACCTAGATGCAATAAGTGTTGAGTGTTCCATTCATTCTCATGAGACATGGGTTCTTGTAAACCACTACTCATGAGACATGGGCTCTTGCGAATACTAATAGCAGTCTCACAATTTGACTTGATGTAAAAAATATCTCCTAATTTTCAATCAGAAGAACTAATAAACAATTGGATCTTTTACTTTTTGGCACAAAATCAATGTCTAAATATATATATTAAAACGAATTCCATTTAATAAAGGAAAGCATAATAAGATTTTTTAAATGTGATCTTTATAATACAACACTTTATTGTGATTACATAAACAAGACTAGTTAATTGTAGCCACTCACACAGCCACTCAGATTAGGTATCATTCCATAATAAATCCTTCAAACGCATACCTCAACAGTAATAAAAAGTATTGTACAAGCAGCTCGAGCATAAAAATATCCAAACAGTACCAAAGGGCATTATATAAGTGATGCATTCCTATTAGAATACAAATGTAATCCGATGTCTTTCAATAATCAACATTTTTTTGTGATCGTTTGTCTTCATCCATATATGTTGCTTCAAATTTAAAATGCACCGGTTTATCCAAAAATGTAGTTATTTCTTGACCTCAACTTATAGAACCATCGTTTTATAGAATATTCAAAATGTTACAAATGTACTTATTTTGGAACATTTGTAAAAATTCAAATACTTGCTGAATATTAAATACCATATGCTCTGCACACGGTCCCAAGCTCAATCTTTACCCAATCAAATGTCAGTACACTAGTATGTTGCTTCAAATTTAAAATGCACCGGTTTACCCAAAAATGTATACTTATTTCTTCACCTAAACTTATAGAACCATCGTTTTATACAATATTCAAAATGTTACAATAAAAAATGTACTTATTTTGGAACATTTGTAAAAATTCATATAATTGGGAAATATTAAATACCATATACTCTGCAGGCAGTCCAAAGCTCAATCGTTAATCAATCAAATGTCAGTACACTAGTTATTGTGATCACATTAATCAAAATAAACATTTCAGGCCCCTTGAAAAGATTGTATGCATAATAATGATTTTTTTCTTAGACAAGAAACACGAACAAATCCTATTGGAACAGTGAATATTATTAGCATGATAACGAGTCTTCCCTTGGACAGAATGAAAAGGCAACTCATATTCAAGCAGAGATTACTGTAGCATGCATTTGCATAAACATTCATCAGAAATCCATTTAGTTAAAAAATGCAAAACTCAATCTAGTGTATCCTCCCAAAATTTATCATAGTATGAGAAAACTTCCAACAAATAATATAAACTTAAAAAACCCGCTCTTTGGTGACATCAACAAATCATAAGAGAGTTTAACCAGTAGTCACCTAGCATGTAACTATGAATGGGCTTAGCATTTGATAATAAAAAAAGCTCATTCAGAAGCTTCCAGGAACAGTAAATGGCCCAGGAATAAACAAAATAACATGCAGCTGATGCAAACTAAAAAAATTAGGAACTTGTAAATAGATATCCTCTCTAGAATTACTAATTGAATCAAAAAAGTTACCAAACACAATTTAGTAAGACCTCCTGGTGTTACATTCTGTTCTCTCTCTTTCTAGGAGCACAACTAATGACTTCATCTACTCTCAAAATCATCTCTGCAGCCTCTGTTGCTGAAAGCAGAACAGCTTGTTTTACTTTGAAAGACTCAGAAATTCCTAGCTTTTCCATGTCTCCAATCTACAGACAAAAGTTTCAAATTAAAGCTAGAAGTTAAATCTAATATATTTGTACTGAACTTTTGAAAGCATGAAATCATTGCCGCTTTCAAAAAAGCCAGAGAAATAGAGAACAAGAACTTACAGCTCCTGTTATGACATCAATCCCTGCCTTGCTGTCTTCTTTCTGATGCTCTGCACGAAGCTGCGCAACTAAATCTGCACTGTCTAATCCAGCATTGTCTGCTATAATGGTTGGAATTGCTCTGAGTGCATGTGCAAAAGAATCAATGGCAAGAGACTTCTTTCCAGGTGTACTCCTTGCAAGCTCATCCACTTGTTTTGCCATGAGCATTTCAGGCCAACCACCACCAAGAAGCACTCTACTGTCTTGCACAGTTTGGACAAGCACGCATAATGCATCATGCAAAGACCTCTCAGCCTCATCCAGAACATGGAAACTGCAAAATGAATTAACCCTGCATTTAGTAGAGCAAATACACAAACTAACAGGACTTTTTTACGAGGAACTGAATGTTTTACTCAAAAATAACAGAACATGGATAGAATAACCCGTACTGTAGGAAGATTAGGAAAATTGGCCTTCAAAGGAAGAAAAGATCATTTTTTGGATTACAAGGTATTTAAGGAAGAAAGGAAAATAAATAACTAGTGTTCAACAGGAAGAGAAAGATAGGAGAATAGTTTCAAAACTCAAGTACTTGCAAGCATTTATGAAAAACAGTTGCTCACTTGACATTGAATGACAGCAGATACAGCAGGAAAGCACAGGAGAAAAATTAAAAATCACAGTTTTTAGGTCTTTTAAGCAGCTTTGACATTGCCATTGACGTTTCCTCGCACAGAATTTGCAAGTTTATTTGAGTGAATTTGAGAAATTTGTAGCATATTTGAGGAGCCAATCAGTGAAATTTCAGGATTCCAAATTAGAAAAAATATTCTCTTAAGCATTGCAAGAAAGTAATTTCTTTCCAAGATGTTAGATTTAGGTTTTTAACTGTGTTTTGAAATCACTGGATTCAATTTTCATGGATAGTAACACTGACTTAAGCTATTGTTTATAACAAAACTGTTGCTTTTCTTTTTCCAGTTAGGGTTTAGGGTATAAAAACTATAATTTGCTTACATTATTTAGCACAGTTGCTATTCTACTACATTTGTATGCATTTAATGTGAATTTTTGTTTTATGTTTTGGATTCAAATAACTGTTTTTTTTTAAGTGTTTTTTTGGTACTTAAACATGTCGCATTAATGATTAAATCACATATTTTATGAATGTCTGGATAGTATACAATGCCGTTAGCATCAAGAAGTAAAAGCCGACTCACTGCAAGAGGTCACAAGAATGCCACTTGGAAACATGGCATACTAGACCAAACCCAAGGACTGTTATTTGCAACTTGTACAGGAAGAAAGTTTCTAGGGATATCAATTGCCTCAAGTACCATCTTGCATGCATTCCTTATTGTGATTGCAGACCATGTCTCAATGCCACGTGGGAGGCCCAACAAGAGGTGGTCAACCCTTCCATTGTTGGATCAGAAAACAATAGAGAGGGTGAGGCAAACACGACCACGGCAACAACTATTAATCCCAACTTGTTAGTAGAAACAAAGTTGGACATGAAACTGTAGACTTTAGTTGTGGTCAGTACATTTGCAGCACATCCACCTCGTCTAGCTCAAATAAACCCCAACCAAAGGGTTTTTTATACCTTGAAACACACCTTGATCACAACCTTCTCTTCAAGGAACAACATAGAATAACTAGGTGCACAAGGAAACCGATAAAGCTTGTGCTAATTTCTTGTACCACAACTTTCTTTGCAATGTGGCAAAGAGCACATATCGAGAGTATTTGGTCATGACATTGACAGTTGTATGGAAAGGGTACTAGGCACCATCTCCACATTTAGATGTGAAATCAACTTTGAAAGAACGAAATAAGCAATGGGACAAGGTTGGATGTATCATAATATTGGATAAGAAAACAAATGGAAAAAACCAGTCCCTCATCAACTTTCCAATGGCTTTGTATGCTTCTAATAGAGTAAAGATTACAGTTTGATGCTAGAGAAGATTGTGTTAGAGGTGGGCACCAATATGTGATGCAAGTTGAACCAATAATGCAACAACATACATGGTGGTAGGAAGACTACTTCAAGAGAGGAATCCATCATTTATAGGACCCTTTGCATTGGTTGTTGCCTCGACCATCTCTTGAAGGACATAGGCAAAATCTATTGAGTGAGACCAATTGTAGCATAAGACAAAAACATCAAAAATAACATTTACAATCACCCTTGGGTTCCCAACTTGAAAAAAGATTACACCAAGAGTAAAGCTTGTATGAGTTCATGTGACAGGGTTTGCAATTTAACTTAATCAAATTGCAAAACATTTGTAGTTTGTTGCCACCTTTGGGTTAGGCATGGCTAGATTCATTATATATAAAAAATATTGAGAGGAAATCAAGAAGACATTTTTTTTAGATGTCTTTATGAGAAGAGCTACAAAGTGGAATTTTTCAAAGTGAATCCTTTAATGTCAGTTTTTGAAGTGTTCATTTTAATTGTACCTTGATTTGTTCGCAAGTGTTTGAGCCTTTGGTGAAGATTTTGTGCTTGGTGGATATGAAGCAAAATCCAATAGAATAGATTTGTGAGGCCATCCAAAACAATTGAAGACGACATAAAAACAAAAATAGTCTCATTTGGAAGATCATTGATTCGAGGTGGAACAATCAACTCCACCTACCCATGCATCAATGCATGCTACAGATAGTAGCTCAAACCCAAGTTTTTCTTCTTAGATGATATCATAGATATTAATGGAGAGGTTATCTAGGGCATCTCAATATGTATTGAGAGAATGACACATAAGGTTGATGTGAGAATAAATTATTCAAGTGTTACAAGATTACAAGCAAGCAAATGGAATAAGTGTTACAAAATTACGAGCAAGCAAATGGAAAGCTCCTCTCTTTGACACTAGCTATCCAAAAGAGGATATAAAAATTGGATTTTTAACTTATATCTTACAAATATTGATTACAAAATTTTGAATATCTTATTTGCGAGTTCTTGGTGGACGATTAGTGTAGAAAATTGAAATACTCCAAATCTTCAAAAGTCATACTTATTTTTTTTGTTTCAACCTTGTAGGGCTTCTAGATATGAGCACAACTAGAGTTTTTTTTTGAGGCAACTCACACAAAGAACCATGATAATTTATATCAAAGACACCTCAATTATCTAGTTTTTGTGCAATACAACATTTGTCTATGTACAAAAAAGGTGGAGGAAATCTGTCTAGGAGCCTGTAAACTACAATGACATTGATCCGTATGGAGACTTATATGTACAAGATAAGCACACCACTTGTATACAAAAGACGAGATTGCTAATTTTGATAGGCAAGCTATACCTGTAGCTACAATAGAAGGAAAATATATCAATCAGATTAGATGACATTGTTGCATATGTTGTTGAATATAAAGCACAGGAAGAGTCTCTTCCATACAGTTCCAAGGTTGAGTTGCAGCCTTCTCGTACAAGACTGAAGCCACGACTAGCTAGGAGTAGGCCCTCATCCAAATTTTTCACTAACACAAAGAAGAGGAAATCATAAATTGGTGTAAGTTGCATGGATATGTAATTTTATGATGATGATTCTCAACGACAATCATCACAAACTATTATACATATCGTTAAAAAAATCAGGTTGAGAGATTTCATTCTTGGTGTACATATTTGTAAGTAATAATACTCATAATATGTATGCACAGATAAAAGTAATATCCTATATACATAGATCGTGGAGCATAGGATCGAACAGTTAAACTATTAAAAGACATGACGGTCACAAGTTCAAATCCCCGACTTCAATTTCTATAAAGATAGTTCATGTGGCCAAAGGTTATAGGGACCATCTTATTAGAACCTCTAAAATGGGGGACCCAAGCAATGTTCAATCCTTTATGTCAAAAAAATTGCTATCTACATTACTTGTATATGTTATGTATAATGCTTATATATTAGTTACTTGTTTTATACAATACTTATATATATTATATATATGAAGTAATATTTCTCATATATATGAAAGTTTATCTTCAAAATACTGTAAATAATATAATGAATATTCATTATATAAGTAATGTATAAATAGATGTATAATATATAAAAGTTATATAAGGGTAGTGTTGTGAGGTTTTCACACCATCGCCCCATTGCAAATGGTGACCCCCTCTTTTCGCTTGGCAATAAAGTAGTTGTCCCAGGTAGTCTTTGTTCAATGGCAATTTTCAAGTATCTGAGTCTTAAGAGATGAGTTTGAGCAACTTTGGCTTGCTAGGGAGTCAAGTTAGTTAGGGATATGGGTGAGAACTGGGTTAGTCAAAGAAGTGGAATTGAAGTTGAGAAAATTCTTGTTCTAGTATCAAATTTATCTTGGAAAGTCAAGAAAATTATGGAGAAGAGCATTGATGGAAGTGTGTTGATTCATGAAATTTGGTTCAGCCTGAAAAAATTTCAGGATCTTCCAAAGTCTAGAATCTTCATTATAACTCCTATGAATCTGAAACCACTCTCAAACATCCTGAAAGTATATACATAAAATATAACTTAAAGTATATGAAACTAAAAATATGTGACTTAAAGGTTATTATTTGTGTTCTGCCCTCTGAGCTTGAGAATTCTCATCAAGACCCTTTCAAGTTGTCCTAACAACAGGTCGAAATCCGACTTGGTCTCAAGATTCCAGTCCTGATAGCTAGTAGATTTCCACCCTCTTCTCCTTGCCTAGTCCCGACACCCCCTCAATTTCCGTCCAAGTCTAGATGGTTACCAAGTAACTACAAGGTGAGATTCAAGTGCAAACTGATGAAAAGTGTTAATGTTGTAGCTAGTCGGATTCTAGCCCATCAATAAAACTATTTTATCAAATCTTTAATTTGATGGCCCCACAAACAAAACGTCTAAGGGTAGACGTTTCCTTAGTCGGCCCTCTTTCAGCAGATTACATTGGCGCCAAAATAAATAAAAATAAATTCACATAGGTCGGCCTGTATTAATTAAATACTTGGCCAGTATATATTCAAGTTCGCCTCAAGCCTCAATTCACATCATATACACACAATTCATATGCGATCTGATGAAGAGTTAGATACGAAGCTCTGCTCTGCTTTGGAATGCGACTGTGATCACTCTACCTTGGAGAATCTACTGCCACATATGCAATATACTGTGATTGAAGAGCGACTACATCTGGTCTCCTTTGTGCGAACTGTGCTCCTTGATTACTTCACATCTGATCTACTGCTGCAGCGACTACTGTAGAGGACTGTGTCTACACACACCATCAAGATTTGTCTGATACATACATCTCTGAAATTGATCTTCCTCTGCTCCATTGGTGACTGGTTAAGTTATGCATCTAGAACTGATTACATACCGATCACTGTGAATTATATCTCCAGGTCAGATTCATCACTGAGGCTGAACATTGTAAGTTGCATCTGGGCTTAATAGATACAACAAACTATTTGCTGGGTTTTCACCTCCACAAGGGAGGTTTCCCAGGGTATATTTTGTGTTGTGTTTGTGTCTTATTTATCTGTCATTGCATTTATTTCTTTATTTATCAGTAAATTGCTAGATCTGAAACTAAAATTTACAAAAAGAACTAAGGGGAATGAGTGAGAAGATGAATCAAGTGAATTAGTCTCAAGAGGAGGTCGGAATCCGACCACCTCCCAGGTCTTTAGTCCCGAGAGACCCTAGATTTCTGCCCCTCTTCCATGCGAAAGTCCAAAAAGCTAGTAAATTCCGCCCAAGTCTAGGAGCAATCCAATGCAAAATTTCAACTCCAAGTTGATGAAAATGATGGAAATTTAGGATGCAAAATGAAAATCAATCCAAATGTTGGAGATAGGTGATCAAATTTTGAAGATGAATATGGATGGAAATCAGATTTTGGTATTTTCAATTGATCGGGGATGCAAATCAGAATGGAAAATCATGAAGATGAGCCTTAAAAATGATCTTGAAACATGAAATATGAATTGAAAAGACTGAATTGACAAATTGGAAACCATGTAAAGGAGTGAGTAGTCATGACAAGAGGTCGAAATCCAACCATGTGTCAAGACTCCAGTCCTGACAGCAAGTCGGAGTCTGACCTGGTCTCGAGACTTTTGTCCCGACAACCTCCAAATTTCCGCCCAGCTAAAAGAGTTAATGAATTCAATTTTTTGGGGATATGTTTGTCATTTCAAGTCATTGGAATTGCCTGATCAAGTCAGCCAACTCAAGGGAGCGCCCAAATTCAATCAGATTCAAGGCATAAACCTCAGATTTTTCCAAGACAAAAGCAAGTTTAGAAAGGTCAAGTTCTTGCAGATCTGAGTTTGTAGCAGTAAGAATTTTATGACTAAATACTTGATTGGGTTCTCATTTTGTCTTGATGTGATCAGATTTTAAAGTTTAAAAAATTCAGTTTTCACATTAAATTAGGCAAAATACAAAATGAAATTGTATAAGTAGAGTGATTTCCTCATAAATTTCACTTGTTAGCATCAAAAGTTGATTTTAGGAAAGAAGTATGAAACCCAAACTTTTGACAAGTGTTGCTGTCATGGTTTGCAAGGAGACGTTGATAGTGTCAATGTTTTGTAGCTGCATGAGAGATCATTCTCACCTGAGAAGATCTGCTTCAAGTTTAAATTCTTGTGATGATTCCCGGTTCTCTGTTTTATTTTCTGATGCCTAGCAAGATGATATCATGTTTCTTTCAGAAACGACTCAATGTTGCTCTGTTGTTGATTCTGTCCAGCTTTGTGTCACCGCTTGATTTCTATCATGGTCGAGCAATTGGAATGTGATTGTTTTTTATTCATATATATTATTCTTGCCTTACTCAACTTCTCCACTACTGAGATATTTCGTCATGGCATTATTTTTGTCTTTTCTACTCATTGATACTTATTTGGTGACTTGGCACCGTGAGTGGATGACTTGGCATCATTTAAGTCTCACCATCGAATCAAGGGAGCTCATATTGTAATGTTATGGAAGAGTCTTCATTATGAACGTAACGGTGGTCTCTTGACATTCCGCAGAATGGTGGTCTTTTGGCATTCCGCAGGAGTTTATTCATTATCAGGAAAAAGTGCGTGTGAATGAAGAAATAATATGTATTACACGGCATTCTCTTGAGGTGCTAGGAGTATTATCGTGAAAGTCTATTCAGTCCATTAGTATGTTTGTTGTTCAGAATTTCATGCTCAATCTGTATGTGATCATTATATAGATTCTTGTAAGATCTTTCAGTATAGGTAGTGTCTATGAGATACTCGTAAAATTCTGTATTTAAACAGTGATTAAGTGTGTTCAAGGTGTATAAGGTTTTTATTGATTGACTAGAGTCATCAATCGTAAGCTGAAGATCATTGTATTGATTTGAGAACTCAATAAAGAATCATCTTTTTGTGGGCTGAGTTTTTCACCCTCAAGTAGAGGGTTTTCCCAGGACAAGGCTTTGTGTCCTCTATTCTTTTGTGTTTTGTATCTCATTTATAGTATTCTGGTTCAAAACATTAACAGATGGAAGAGTTGAAGGTAAGAGGAAGTTGTGACAAGATTTCATTGAAGGACAAGAAAGATGATGCTCAAAGTTGAAGGTGCAAACTCAAAGAACGAGATCAAAATGGAGTTCAGAGAGCAAAGAACAAGAAGAAAGAACCAATTTGCAAGCCTACAAGTGAAAGAAATCATCGCCAACTTGAATTTCCTTAGGAAATCCAAGTTCACTTTGAAGGATCCAGCTACATGAAGTACTTCATTTTTTAGAATGCCAAGGCCAAGAAATTAAGATTTCAAGTACAACTTTGAGAGCAGTCAATGAGAAGATTTTCAAGGATGAAAAGTTCGTGAAGATGAAACAATTTGCATGCCATCACCATCAAAATAAGGCTAGAAAATGTTGAGTGTCAAATGATATTTTCTCATCACCAAGCGATTTATCACGTCTATAGGATAAGCATGTTGAGGTGGCACCCATTCATCTTTGACCAATCACAAGACTCCAATTGCACATGTCCAAACTCATTCAATCAGATCATGCCAAGTGTCAAAATGATACCATGATACCCAATTATAATTTAACAGCATTCAATGCTTGTAGCTGTTAGTTGAATTAGGGCTTTGTTGGCATCATCTTAACCCTTGATCTTGAATTGATCTTGGTCATTCATTGTACTGGGAACTACTATAAAAGGCAAGGCCTTCTCATTTGTAACTCATTAGAATTAGAAATAGGGTAGAGTAGGAGGGGAGATTTGGATGAAATGGTTGCTACGATAATGTCAAACTGTTCTTAATTCATTGTTGGTCTTCATGATGGATTGTTCGTATCATTTTGGAAAATTGCATGGTTTATGCATTTCCTCACTTAAATAAGTTAGATTAGATTTCATTTTATGTTGGCTAGAAATAGTGTTTAGTTGAATGGAAGAGATTTGGATGAAATGGTTGCTACGATAATGTCAAATTGTTCTTAATTCATTGTTGGTCTTCATGGTGGATTGTTCGTATCATTTTGGAAAATTGCATGGTTTATGCATTTCCTCACTTAGATAAGTTAGATTAGATTTCATTTATGTTGGCTAGAAATAGTGTTTAGTTGAATGGAAGACATTTTGTATGCATCTTTGGTGAACTCGCTTACACTAAACCACTACCTGCTTAATGATTGTAAGTTTGTCTTACGTGGTCAAATGGCATATTTATGAACTTTACTTCGACTATTGTTTGCACATCTATATGCATCGATGGATGATGTTAATGGAATCGTGATAGTTTGAACATCTTACATCTACCTTAGGAGATTGCACTAGCTTGGTTGATGCGTGAAGTCACAAAGGCATTCATTATCTCTTACATTCTAGGAGTAGAATAGATTTACTAAACCATTTCCCTTTGTAATTCATTTGGTTGGAAGTAGTTGAAGTAGTCGATGTCCATTGATTGAACAACATAAGTCCCTTTGTGATACCTAGCATATCACATCACAAAACTGAGTTAAGTCCACAACAAGAAGGAACCTTGAAGTTGTCTCATTTGACCACACAATCCAGATACACTGTTTAGCATATGAGCTTCCTTATTCAAGGGAGAGTTGGAGATTTGGTGTTTTGTTCCAAAATACTAGGTATTTCATTCTGCATGTTGTAGTGGCATAAAACTCACATCAACAGGTAGAAGTCGATAGAAGTCCATATAAATATTTGGTTATATTACATATAAATCTTTAATTACGCATTAAATATCATGTTTGTCATCTATTACAGCTTTATATTCTATCTTTAACTCTAATATAAAGATTTTATTTTAACTATATATTTGATAATATAAGTATTTCAAGAGTATTATCTTCTGAAACATTATGCACTGGAAGAAAACAATGGAAGTGGCTGAAATTAGCAAACAAAGCAGGCGGGGCCAAAAAGAGGAATGTTGAAGATCAAAAATGTGTGAACATTGAGAAAAATGATTCGCAAGCCTTGGGTGAACTTTTACATGACCTAAATATTGGAGTGGGATCAAACAAAAAAAAGATATAGGACCTCCAAAATTGCAGTAGGAGGTGTTAAAGTTGAAATCTCAAATGAAATTCCCTACAAAACGATTCTAGACAATTGGCTCAATGCGAAGGTGGCAAAGTTGGAAAAGAGGTCATTGGTGGGTATATGAGACCTTCAATGGAGATTATAAAATCTTGGATGAAACAAAAATGGATGGGTCTCAATCTGGAGGTGAGTTTTCTTGCTCTAGGGTTCTTGAAAATTGCTCTTCAGAATTCGATACAGAAAAGGTCCTCAAGGGTCGCCCTTGATTTATGGGTAATGCCAAATTGTATGTGCATGCCTAGACACCAAGGTTTGATCCTCACACATATTGATCCAAGATGGACCCCTATTGATTAAATTATATAAGTTACTTGGAGAGTTTTGGTTGAAAGAAATATTTTGGTTAATTGGAAATTCACTTGGCGAATATGTACACTACTCAAATGCAATGGATGGTAGACAATTAGTGACATAGGCAACAATTTGTGTGAAGATCAACCGAAGCATACCCATCAAACATTCGATTGGATCATCCCCTATTCTGGGTAAATGGTTTCAGGTATAGTTGCACTACTCACCAAAAACTCAGAGTTTTTCTTGG
This sequence comes from Chamaecyparis obtusa, assembly GCA_027943335.1. Lineage (NCBI taxonomy): Eukaryota > Viridiplantae > Streptophyta > Pinopsida > Cupressales > Cupressaceae > Chamaecyparis > Chamaecyparis obtusa. The sequence goes on from BSBK01003193.1 coordinate 954,441, forward strand.
CAGCGAGTAAACTTGTCAAAATCTCGCCTCGAAAACTCGCCCGAGTTTTTGGCAAGTTTTTGCAAAAAACTTGGCAGCAAAAGAATATAATGTCTGGGATGCAAAAAAAATCATTCTAATTTCATTTTGATTGATTTCTTTTGCACCTCAATGAAAAAACACTCCCAACCTTCAACAAGGTCATTTGCAGTGATTTTGCACCAAGGAGTGAAGATTTGTATTTCATCCAGTTGTAAGCGCAATTGGAGCTTGTTTGAGGTCATCCACACGAAGAATAGGAATAAGTTAGCTCAGAAATGTTTCAATGACCTTGCCTTTGTGCAATATAATATTCAGTTGTGCAAAAGCAAGGTGAAGAAATATCAAGTGGTCCAACTGATTTGGATGACATCCTTACAGTGACTGAACAGCACAGGAGCAGCCTCCATTGTTTACGAAGGATGACACCTGCGATTTGGAAAGGCAGTCTATGGAGGAGGAGGTTGTTAAATTTGGATTCACATTTAAATCAATTAAATAAACCTTGAATAAGCTTGTTTCTTTTATCTACTCATTTATTGACTCCCTAGATGCATGCCCTCATTGAATTTTGCAACAAAATGCATTTCTAATTAAATTTAAGCAAATTTTTAAGTTGTCGAGTTTTCATGGAGTTCTTTTTTCCGGCCTTGGCAAGTTTTGCTTTTGGCGAGTTTTTCAACTATGGTTTGAGGAACTTTATTATGAATACGACCCAATTCATTGTTTTCACTGCCATAAGGTCAGGCACATTGCAAGGAACTATAAAAAAATTGGAAAAGAAAATGAGGAAACGATCCTGTTGCAGCTGAAATACAAATAAAGATGGTTTCCAAAGAGAAAGGGAGTCCTGGACAACAACACCCAAAATAGGGTGGAGATAGTCAAGCCTTGAAGGAATAGATAGCAAAAGAAACGCAGGTTAAGCACAATGGTGAAAATGACAAAGTTGATATGGAAAGGAAAACTATTAAAGTCTTTAAAAAGTGAATAATCAGAACTCCCTGGTCAGGACTCAAAAGAAAGATGCAGCAAGACGGATGATACCCACAATGATTATGGGAATAGAAAAAGGAGGTGAGGATGCAATGTAAGCAGGACATGGAGATTATAATGATAAATAAAATTCCTGGAGCATTGCTAAAAGGAGAACCAAAAATTTGATGGGAGAAATTCCCTTTCTATGGATGTTGGAACAAGGACCGTCAAGGGTAGAAAAATAGATGCTTCTAACACAAAAATGAAGGCCTCAAAGGAACAGGAAAATGGAACTCGGGAATCGACGAAGATATAGAAAGAGTGTAAGAAGGAAAGAAAGAAAGAAAGAACTGTTGTTACGGCGCTGTAAGTATTGTAAACGTGAAGTTTGTGAAAACCTAAGGCAAGCACCTTCCTTTAGGGAAAATTTTATGAAGATCCTAAGCTAGAACATTTGTGGCCTATATGGCCCGAAGAAACACCACTTGCTTGAGTGGTTCATTGAATAGAATGACCAGACATTCTACTCATTAAGGATATGAAGATGGGGAGTGAAAAAATCAAGGAGTTGCTTCCTAGAATATGGTAAAAAAGGAGATTGCATTGCCCTAGATGCTGAAGATACGGTAGGAGGGCTGGTCATTTATGGAACACACATTGTTTCCCTACCATGCTCATTGAAAGATCTAATTCTTGTCCCTTGGGTAGCTTTAAGAATTTTTGGAATAATCAAATAATAGTAGTCACCAATGTCCCTGAGCAAAACCTGTAAAAAAACAAAATTAGCACATGGGATTAGCTCAAGAGCCCTATGAAGGTTCATGAAGAAGGGAAATGGATGATAGGTAGTGATTTCAATCCTATTTTAGCTCTGGATGAGAAAAGGGGAGGAAATGCCTTATCAAATGTAGGTTCAATGGGTTTAGAATGTTATGTAAAGAGTTGGCCTCAGTAGATATCAAACAAAAATCTGGTTGGTTCACTTGGTATAACAAAAGGATGGGGAAGGAGAATATTTTATGTAGATAAAACAGATTCCTTTTGAATCCTGATCGAGTGTTGGATTTGCATTGTTTTCAGCGTTCACCATGCAGTTATTCAATTTGGGGGCTTGGATCCCTGACCAATTTCCATTCATATCAACAATAATTCAAAACCAATAGGAATACCCTTCAAGATAAAGGCTTCCTGGTATGAGTACCCAAGGTTTAGAGATGCCTTCAAAGAATGGGAATAGGAAAGAGAGTGCAAGCGGTATGAAGTGTATCCGAAAAAGATTGAAGTCAAAAAGAATGTGAGATTGTGGAATAAATATACAATGGCTAATCTTTTTTGAAAACAAAATTAGGGTGAAATCTGAACTTGTTGAGGGGGAAAAGTCATTGCATAAAAAGGCTTAATCCTAGATCCCAGGGAAAAAGAGCAAGGTTTGATGGAAGCACAGGGTAGGATATTAAGAATGGAGGAAATTTTATGGCATCGAAAATCCCATGTCAAATGGCAGAGGGAGGGAGACTGTAACACCAAGTTCTTTCACTTGTCCACAAAGAAAAGACAATAAAAAAAAATTGAGCATTCAACTTACTTCAAGCAAATTTTTGGAGGATGTAGAATGAGGGCAGAAATTTCTTCAAAAGACTTTTGAATTCAGAAAAAGATAATGATCAAGAAGCGCGAGAGGTGTTGTTAGGCAGTGCCCCTAAATTGATCAATGAAGGATAGAATGAAGATTTTCTTGCTCCTTTTCCTATGGAGTGAATCAGAAATGGAGTTATCCTTGGGGGTGAGGAAATCTCCTGGCCTGGATTGTTTTCAAGCAGGACTATTTTTCACAAATATTGGGCTATTGTAGATGAGGATGTATGGAGGGCAGTGAAGGAATGTAGGAGTAGAAGATCAATGCAAGTCTTAGAATTCAACCTACCTTGCATTAATCCCCAAAACAAAAAATCCAAAATATTTTGATGAATTCAGGCCCATTGCTGTGTGTACAAGATTATCACTAAGGAGGTGGCAACAAGACCAAGAGATGTTTAGAGGGTATCACTTCTGAGGATCAGAGTGGTCTTTCGAGAGGAAGACAAATTATTCATGGGATTGTGATTGCACACATAACTATTCATTCAGTAAAAGTTAGAAAAAAAGAAGGAATTATGATAAAGTAAGATATGAACAAAGCCTATAGTGAGGGTGTCTTGGGAATTTCCGATTTTAACGATGTGTAAATTTGGATTCAGTATGGTTGGTGTAAATAGATGTACAGTTGCTTTTTCTTGGCAACTTATGCTGTCCTGATAAATAGAATTGCTTCAGATTTCTTCAGCACTAAAAGAGGTTTGAGATAAGAGGGCCCCCTCTCTCCTTTCTTGTTCCCCATCATTGCTGAGGTTTTTGGTAGGGCCCAAAAAAGGAGGTAAAGGATCATAATATCATGGGAATACAGATTTCAGGGGTTATAAGCAACATCACCCACTTCCAATTTGTTGATGACACTCTCCTCTTTGGGAAAGCCACAATTAGAGAAGCCAAGAACATTGCAAGAACCTGATGCAAATGAGGTGGCAACTCGTCAAAAAACAAATGTGAAGAAGTCAAAAGATTTTCTTCTAGAAAAATACCTGTCTGGAAACATTAGAAGATTCGGAGGATACTTGGTCATGATTCGGCTGTGTTACCAAGTAAATATCTTGGAATGTCACTACTTGGCAAAAGATATTTGGAGACAGAGTGGAAAGGAATAGTTGAACGTGTACAAGGGATGTTGGCTTCATGGAAGGGCAGATGGCTCTACGTGGCTGGTAGAATATCTCTTATCAAGTCCTCATTGGCTGCTGTTCCAATCTACACAATGTCTATTTTCCAAATGCCCAGCACAGTCACCAAGACCCTGGATGCCTCTCGATGCATTTTCTTATGGTATGGAAATGGAGATCAATTCAAATATATAACCTAGTAAGTGGGAGGCAATTTGTAGTTAAGTAAGCAATGGACAGCTGGGGTTTTAGGAACTGTAAAAACATAAATAAGCCATTAGGAGTGAAGTTAATATTGTGGTTATATAAGGAAAGTGACAAACTACACAGTAGAATAGTTCAAACCAAGTATCTTCAAAATGATCCTGATAACTTGTTCAACTACATCTTGCCACAAGGCTCTAGTGTACCGAACTATTAAATCCTCACCCTTGACATTAGATGGAAGTTGGCAAATGATAACAAGATCAAGTTCTTGTAAGAATACTCTGGTTAGAAGACAAGGCATTGAAGGAGAACCATGTCTGCCATCGTAGGCATGAGTTTTCCACAGTCCAAAGTAGTATACAAAGAGCTTCTGGATAAACTGTGTAAATTTTGTGCATCAATGTTTCGGATTGCACTCAGCAATTGATCCTCAGGAGAAGAGGAAAAAAAATTGAATTGGATTGCAGAATAAGCACAGAGAGAGAGAGAAAGAGGGTATGAGTTGGAAAGAAAAGACGAGCAGGGAGAATAAAAAGAGAAAAACAAACTAAAAAGTAAAGATAGAAATAAAGCAAACTGAAAAATAAAATAAAACGTAAAAGAAAGAACAAAATGAAATTAAAAATTAAAAAAGCTACTAAAGAACAAAAGAAAAAAGACAATAACCAAATAAAAACGAAGACAAACAAAAAAATTCAAGAAAAAAAAATATATATAAAAATAATGAATTGGATTGCAGACTATGCCTAGAGAGAGAGAGAGAAGGTACAAGTTGGAAAGAAAAGACGAGCAAGGTGAATAAAAAGAGAGATAAAATAAAAAATAAAGATAAAAATAAGGCAAACAAAAAAATACAATAAAACATAAAAGGAGCAAAAATGAAATAAAAATTAAAAAGTTACTAAAGAACAAAAGAAAAAAAGACACTAACCAAATAAAGCAAAACATTTTGTCTTTGTTTTTATTTGGTTAGTGTGTTTTTTTCTTTTGTTCTTTAATAACTTTTTAATTTTTTATTTCATTTTGCTCCTTTTATGTTTTATTTTATTTTTTTGTTTGCTTTATTTTTTATTTTATCTCTCTTTTTATTCACCTTGCTATTGTCTTTTCTTTCCAATTCATACCTTCTCTCTCTCTCTCTCTCTCAGCTTAGTCTGCAATCCAACTCATTATGATGCTCTTATAGTTTCTGGAATAGATTGTGTAGAATTTATCATCAACATTTCGGATCATACTCCGTGATCCATCATCGGGATGCAAGAGAATGCAAGAGAAAATAAGGACAAGAAAAGTTTTTCTTCTTATGTTCTCTTGCATCATGATGATGGATCACGGAGTGTGATCCGAAATGTTGATGATAAAAAATTCTACACAATCTAATCCAGAAACTATAAGAGCAAGACCAATTGATCTAGGGTGGGCAAAGTTTCAAATGGTCACAACCATCATGGCCTTTGTGTACTCTGAATTGCTTTGAAGAGGAGGGCACTTACATGGGACGGATTTCAATTGAAGGGAAGGGTGGGCCAAGAAAAATGAAAAGAACAACGATCATTTGTTCATTAATTTTGAGGTGGCTAGACAGATCTGGTTTCTCTTCTTGAACAGGTGGGGGGTAAAGTGGATGATGCCTAGCAACATTCCAAGATTGCTTAAAAGTTGGACACTCGAGATTAAAAGCCCAAGGTTACACTTCACATGTTCCCTAGCTAGACCTGTAATTGTCTGAAATCTATGGCTGGAGCGTAATAGAAGAGTTTACCAAGAGACGGATAGAGTCATGGAAAGAATTTGTACCCTAGAGGAAAGCTCTATATCGAAATAAAAACTTCAAATGGGCTGATATGGATAAAATTCAATTTTGATGATGGGGCTAAAATCCAGGTAAAGTTGGAAGAGTATTTAGGGATTTGAAGGGACAACCAACTAGGTTGTTCTCATATGATTTTGGGGTGGCGACTATAGCGGACTCCAAAACCATGCTATCAGGTCTGGTGATAGCTCCAGATAAAGAATAAAAAAATTGTAGGTAGAAGGCAATTCCAATTTGGTGGTAGGAGCAATAAAGCGAGGAACAGTGCAGAATTGGAAGCTGGAGTGATAAGTCTCGGTGGGTAGACGTAACCAAGTCTATGAAAATCAAGAAAAATAAATAGAAAATGTTTAAACATAAAAGCATGAAAGTCAAGTATTTTTTAAGGGTTTGGAGGACTTTTGGAGTACAGGTTTTTTTAAAAACTACAAAAAATGGCATGCGCAATGAAAATTTGTGGTCTTGAAGCTTTAATTCCTTTCTGAAAAATGTGCATCAACTTTACAATATTCTACAAACCCTCGTAAACTTCAATACCATACAATTCATAGTTTGTATTCTTGTGTCGAGAAGATAAATAGAATATTCAGGTAGATTTTCAACAATTTCAACGATTACGCAAGGCCGTGCAATCTACTGAAACAAGAAAAAAACTTGCTAAAAATCAAAGCAATCAAGTAAATACAGGGAAAATATGCTATATCGTTTCTTTTTTCTAGCACTTAGTAGCACACCATTGTTTTGAAATATAACAAGATATTCCTTGTCACAAAATATAAATTCAGTTAGTTTTTCCAATAGTAACGAGATTGAGAAAACAGCATTAGGTGGAAAGTTGATTTAAGAGTATCAGTTTGTCAAATGAAAAGTAAAATGAAAAATCCAATTAACAGTAGGGCAAAAGCAGAGAATAAAGTTCAAGATGAAAGACCTTGCTCCTCGTAAGACTATGGTGCATGCTTGCCCCATCTCAACTCCTGAAAAGTGAATTAGTTTGTCCTCTCCAATCATGATTTCCTCAATGAGTTTGCAATGCCCAAGTTTAACTGACTCCGGATTGTCAAATGTTGAAGCAATTTCTCCCCCAGTTACAAGAGCCAAACGTTCAATACCATCAAAATCAGCATGCTCAATGGCAACTATACCAGCATCAGCAAAAAGCTCCTCAGGAAAATTATATATTAACTGTCTGTTTACAAAACAATTGATTCCGTGTGCAATAATATTCTGCACCTTTCTCCTCATTTTCTCTTTCTCTGCTGCCTCGATCTCTGCCACTTTTGCCATTGAATCTACACGTACACGAGCTCCATATATTTTAATCTTGTCAGTATCCATAGCAGTATTAGCTACCAAAATTTTTGCATTTTCAATACGCTTTGGCTGACCAACGCCAATCTTTTTGTCTAATATGAACCTGCCACATCAAATGTGCATTGTCTTTGGTCACCAACAAGATTGTGACAACATATAGGAGAAAACAAAAAACAAACACGTTGACCAGTGTAAAAATCAATGACAACATAAACAGGATCAAAAAAGAAACAAAGATATAGTATTTCTGTCCATGCTTAATAGCAATTACAGCTCAATAATTTCTAATTTCACATTATACAAACAGGACTTTGCCACAGCAACAGCACACATGCATACATATGTAGTAAATCAAAATCAGTGTTTATGAGGAACGCAACTCAAAATTTAAAAGCCAACCGACTTCTTCCAACAGCCTAATATAGAGGATTAACAATTTATGTGCTAATTATAGGGAAAGAAACTCAACTAGATAAAATATGGCCTATTTTCTAACACTCTAGAATATACAAAACAAAAATGCAATCCTTGTATTTTACAAGATGATGAAAACTTTGATGCCCTATCCTATTAATCCATAAGCCATGAATATTAACAGGGATTTCTTTTCAAAAACTTAATGCTCACAAATTCTATTCTCATTTGAACAACTTATAAGGCTTAAAACTAAGATATAAGAACAAAAACAATGGCTGATTTTGAAAACCTTAAAATCTTTATGCAAATGTTCTGATGCCACTCACATAACTGATATCAATTACATTTTTCAATTGACCCTCCAAAACTTGCTGCTAAATATTTTAATATATGAATGCTTAAACAATTCACTTAAAAAGGGTATGCTCATCTGGGGTTAATTCCAACAAACAGGTGTTGAGAGGAACAAAAGCTATGCTTGTAAATGGCTAATCATCTTTATATAAATCTGCAACTTATCTACTTGTGCTAAAGATTTTTAGCAATCTTGCAAGTATGTAGCACAAGCAAGTGAAAGAAAACGAGACCAAAACAAGTGATTTACCTAAAAGAAACTCAATGTGGGAAGAACACTACAGCAAAATGCACTATCAAAATCAATTGCACAAACTTTCTCCCTTCATGAGGCTCTCAAGAACACCTTCCTGTCATTCAATCATTTGACATAGCAAACTCCGTGACTAAACAGTCTAATTATCCAAAGAATCTGCAGCAACAAACTACAACTACAATATCTAGGATCATAAAAGGATTACAACTAGAAAATTCTCTGGTTTGAACAACCAAAGCTGGCTGAACCTTTACAAATCTCTTGTTTTAGACTATATGTCCTCTGAATACCCCCAATGGGTGTTTTTGCAAGAGGAAGGATATATGAATCGAAAGAGAGGCAGAGTAACATGTCCCATGCAAAGAGACAGCTAGAAGAGACATTCAACTTCTTAAATGACTCATTCATATGTAGAATGAGTTCAACAACTATAGAACATGTGACTTGTGCCCTGTTCCATCAAAAGCAAGTTCAACCATATGGTCAAACATGTAAAACGAATCCGACAATGATTGAACCTGTAAGATGAATTCAGCCAACAGAATAACCCACCACTAATTATAACTCTGCAACTCGCAGAGGTCATAACATTTGCATACAAACTCAAAATGACATTTTTTTAATTTCATTACCTTTTTAGAGGAATCTGAATGTATCAAAATATTACTTTAAATAGCTGAGTAACTCCCTTGGTTATTTTTGAAATTGCAACAAAATTGCATTTACACCCTTTCAGCAATCCAACTATATCTAAATATTTTCCCAATACTTTTTAACCTCCCCGCTTAAAAGGCTTTTGGTGTCACAATAGCTGATAAAATGATCTTACAAGAAAGATCCAAACTCAGCTTCTTCAAAGGGGATTAAAATTCAACTCTCTTTTAAGTCTTCAAGTTGCATCAAAACCAATGCAATGGAAACGGCTTATCACTACCTTACAAGATCTGCCCCTCTGGGTTTTACACCTCATCTCAATCAAATAAAAAAATACAACATATATGCACATAAGAAAGAGACAAACAAATCCCTTTCTACAAGGATGCCATTTTCCTTAGTTCTTAGACTCAAACAGTACGCCAAAGTCATAAGACTCAAACATCGCACCAAAAGCAAATGCAATTGTAAATGTTAATATGTATGCTTTACACCCATCAAAACAACAATTTTCACGTGGGATGCTACCCTCCAATTACTTCCCAACCAATGGTACATCTCATTCTGAAAATAACTATTTTCTGACTTTGTGAGCATACTTGAGATGCCCACTCAACTGTGCTGTTGTCATATCCAAGTTAATTCTTGGAACCCTGCTGCCAACATGGCTTGGTGCATGCAGCAAATCTGAAAAGCAAATGTTATAAGAGCTTTCGATGAGCATCACACAACCATCACTTAACATAACTATGGCACTAATATCTAAAACTCAAGGTTGCACGGGGACAGGGGTACTTCGGGTATGGATATAGGTATGGCTATTTTTCAAAACAGGGGACAGGGGTACTTGAGTATGTCATTTTTTTGTTAATATAATTAATATTTTATAGAAAATCTGAAAATATGAGTCATGATAATGAGTTTTCAAAACAAGAACAGTGATAAAGTTTGCAGATGTAATGTATTGTTTTCAGTTTCAGATTTGTGATATGTTTGTAATTATAATATATGCTAAATGTTTAGATGCATAACAGAGAAGGCAAACTTTAAATATGAACAAGAAGATCATAAATCATATAACAATGACATATTGCAAATGATAAACTTCTGACTCGAACAGTGATAAAGTTCACTATTAATTAATGTTGTATCAAAGTTTCAAACTGATTACATATTGAATTAAGCTTGATAAACAGCAAGCTGATATGCAAACAAAAAACTGAAACAAAAATCAGAAATCTTGATCAAGGTCCTTAGCTATGATGCTCTCCACTGAGTACCCACTGAGTATCAGGTACTTGGGTACGTGTACCTGGTACATGGGTACATGTACCAGTACTCGGTACACATCCTAGGGGCATGGGTATGAGTACCCATGCAACTATGCTAAAACTCTTTTATCAGTGATGCCAAACATGTACTATCATATAAAACCCTTTTATCAGTGATGTCAAACATGTACTATCTTATCATGATGCCAAAACAGAGAAATGATGCTTGATTGCAATGCCAAAACCATCTCTTAGTACCTTGCCACCCATGTCTGTCCTAAGCAAATGCAACTTCTTATTCTTTAGTGAGCTCAACTACAGCCAAACCTGTCAAACAAGTTCCAATATGATTAAACCTATTAAGAGTTTGACTGCAATTGATTATATCACTAGTGACTGTTTCCCACTGTTCCATCTTTTGCAATTTCTATACATTTATTTCCCTCCCTCTGCAGGTCACTTTGGGCATAAAATGGTCAACTGCTTCAATCCAAAAGAAACAATTTAACAAATAATGACTCCTTGATATTTCTACATCCTTAGGTTTGAAATACAGAAATCTCCAATAACTGCTCCTCCATGGTTTCCTCTTTTGAGAACTTGGCATTAACATTGTCCGCCTCTCTCTCTCTAGCTGTCTGAACCATAGTTGAAAAACTCAGACTTCACAAAAACTCTACCACACAACACCACAAAAACTCAGCAACTTACAAATTGCTTAAATTTCATTCGAAACGCATTTTTTTGCAAAATACAATGGCAAGTTGTATCCAGTGAGTACAAAAAGTGTTTTCTAATAAATATGATTGATTTGAATGCAAAATATTTACAAAACAGTAAAACCGAGCTCACATTTCGACTTGACCATATCTAAAAATTTAGATATATGCCTCCCATTCTTCAAATCTACCTCTACTGCAAACATTATTTAAAACTTTCACCATGTTAAGAGTTATGTGGTCAGCTTCATGTTCCATCGCAGACTAATTCAGGTCTTACCTTCAACAGTGAAGGTAATAAAGGTAACTGAATCTTGATAGCGAACAGCTAGGCTCTAGTTAGTGAGTAGGCACCTTTCCCCTTCATTAAATGGTAAACAATTGGATTTTTCTAAAAATGGAATAAATTTGTAAGAGCATTCTGTGTTCAAGATTTTTTCAAGAAATTATCTCTTAGGAGGAGATAATTCTAGAAATCAAAACCTTCTTCATTTCTTTTGATTAACAAGATGCCTGGTTTGGCCTGTTAATGGGCAGAGCTGAGCTAATCCAGCAACAAAAGTTAGTAAAGAGGTAAGGTGGTTGTGTCCTATGGAGGGTTGGCTAAAAATAAATTTTGATGGTGCCTCTAAGGGCAATCCAGGGCCCTCTGGCATTGGGTATGTTACTTGGGATTGTTCTGGTAGTATTCTCACTACGGGTGCGAAGAGGATTGATGAAGGGACTAATAATGTTGCTGAGGCAGTGGCGGCTCTTCAAACTGTTAGGTGTGACAGAAGTATAGGGGTCTTGAGAATACACTTGGAAGGTGATTCTCTAATCATTATTAATGTCATCATTACTGTTAAGTGTACAAGCTTGGCACTTGCAGAAATTCATTATTGCCATTCAAAGAGAATTAACCTTCTTTGAGGGGTGTTATGTTAGCCATGTACAGTATTCCAGGAATGAGGTAGTTGATGCCCTCTCAAAGTGGGTGCTAATGTTTAATGATGAAGGGTAAGTACGGGTGGAGGATTTTCGCAATATTCCTTTGATGAGTTACATCACACATCTGCATCCAGCTGGCAAGAGTATTAATGATTGCTGCAGGGAATGTGTTGATGGGACAGGGGTTTGTGTGGAACATTTTAAGGAGGGCAGGTGTCTTTCTTTTTTCATTTGATGGTTTGTGTTGTGCATTGGTTGTTTGGTAACAATGGAAGCAAATTTCACTTTGCTTACCATTTGACAGCAAGCTGCATCTTTTGGCCCGGTCACAGCTCAACACTTGAAGAAGTTGTTCAGTTGTCGTGATTTGGAGTTGGTGAACGCTGTGCTGGAGTTGCTTGGTGGTGATTTCATTGATGCCAAGCATCGTTATCGAACAAATATGGATGTCATTTCTTTGATTCTAGCTTGGAGCCTGGAGATGGCGAGGAGCGTGGCTAAGATCACATGGGTTATGCAGTCTTTGGTGGAAGAGGATTTTCTATTTGGCCTGGAGACTGTTTTTGAATGGGCCATTCCAAGGGTGGGCTTTGACGTTCACAAGGGCATTGCTAAACCAAGGGTGGCGGATGCTTATGAATTAATCCCCTTTGTTCAATGGCCTTCTAGTGTGGATAGAGACGAACGAAGGATCCGAGAGTTGTCTGGGTTGGAAGCCTTGAAGCTTTCACTTCAGCGACAGGAATTCATGACGAGCCAGGCCTTGGTGGTGGTGAACACGGTGGAGAGTGCAAAGCAAAAGCAGAGACCGAGGTACAGGAAGCAGGCATCCCCCAACAGTGCTAAAGTAGGGGTGAGGATGGATGGGGTAGAATAGTTACTTTTGTTTAGGGTTTGGGTGTCTCACCCAATTTCGATGTAATGGTTTTTTGGGTATTGTCCACCCTTGGTGCTGTGTAATGTAGTTTTTTGGATCATGCTCTGGTTGGGGGGGCAGGGTTTTTTGAGGTGTACTCTTGTACGAAGGCCTGTGGTGGGCTGTACTGGTTGCAGTCCCTCTTTTTTGGTGTTTGTATTCGCGAGCAGTATCTTGGTGGTTTGAGTTGGTAGCGAGGTCGTGTTCGGGTGGTGGTTTCAGAGTGGTGGTGGGTGTGGTCGGATGGTTTTTGTAGGGTGGTGGTCGGGTGGGTTAACTGCTAGTTAGGGTTTGATGGCTAAGCCTTTTGATGTTATTACTCCTATGTACTTTCTGAATTAACGATATTAATATAATCATTATTATTGCTGATAAAAAAACAAGATGCCTAGTTCTTAGATTTACTAACCTCTTTAGTTACATTATTAATTCAAATCTCACAAATGAAAATGCCCCCTGTAAACCCTTTTATGATTAAAACTATCTCTTACTATTCATTTTGGGATGACCATGACCCTGGAAATTAAGAATAAAGCAAGCACGCTATATCTGCTCCCATCAACATTAGAATCACAGTTGGGAAGTCACCAAGAAAAGATCAATATTGCTTGCTACAACTTCATATAAAACCTACCATTTAACTACCTAGAAGCCCCAAAATGTAGCTTAAGACCAAAAAAATCAGAATCCAGAGGATTCTAGTAATAACAAAGCAAGAATATGGAAAGCTTGCCTTCAGCAAAGGAACGAGAAGACTTGCATCAGCGCAGACAGATCCTTAGAAGTAAAATGCATGCCCAAACATTAGAATATAATCCAAAAGACAACAATCTTGCAGGAAAAGAGACAAATAATGAATAAACTAAGATCCTACCATCCAGTGATCAGGTTAAAAGAAGCAAAAAACAACCTTTTAAGTGAGGAAGGTAAGAGGGGCCCTTAGAATTTGTCTACAGCCAATGCAATCCCAAATCAAAAGAGAAACACATTCGAGATACTAGCTGTACAAGAAAAGAATGCCTTTGCAAGCCAAAAGAAAAAAACAAAACAACTGAAAGGACTCAAAGTTGGACCTTGTTCAAACTAAAAAATTGTTGCAATTGGATATCACAAAGAATTTTGTTAAAAAAGACCCCAAGAAACCAACACAATTGATAACTCTGATTTCAAAATATAGAACTAAGTTTTTGGGAGTTTATGTACAATTATCAGCAGACAAATAAAAACTAGGGGATGTATACCAACAAGGAGTAGGAAACTAGTTATCAGAAATTTTGAGTAACAGGATATCAATAATTGATAATCATTGAGCATACTTTTAAAGTACTCATACAGAATAGAGAGTACAGGCTACAAACAGATGATATTAACAAAAAAAAAATTGAAACCATATCACCTAACAAACAATTTTCTCTTGGAAAATTTTAGTATCAGCATGTTTTCCTTAGTTGTTTTCCAAATTTACTGCGGCTTTTTTTATATTATGCTGTCAACTCCAAGTGGGAAATAAACCGTGTCTAACAGTTGTGTTTAGTTTTGGTGGTTCTTCAATATTTTTCTTCAGGATCCGGTACAGCTGGGTGGGTCATCCCACAAGACTCTGTCCTACTTAATGGTCAAAGTAAGACATTGAAATCAGGACTTCTGACAAATTTTCACTTTCTAACACCTATAGCAATAATACCATTGAGAATTTGAAGATGATGTGAGCTAGTGATATTTGAATTTTTGTCTATGGCTCTGTAGATAATATATATATATATATATATATATAGTGAGTTTTTTTACAAAACATTTGATACATTTTTTTAAAGTGGCATTTATAAGAAATAGCTTGTACAATAAAATTATAATTTTTTAAACATAAATTTGTAACACAAAGATCTAGGGCACAGATATTTTTTCATAATTTTTTGTTACATAGTTTGTTTATAACTTTTTAAAGTGAGATAAACTATAATTCAGACATAGGTTCATTCACTATCACATGACTTTTTTTATATGCATTCAAATTAACTTCTTTTTTGTTGAAATAAGGACATCAATACATAAGGCACCAATATTTTTTAGAGTTTTTTTCTCTATTTTCCTATATTTCCACATGTGGGACAAAGACCTTAATGTTCATTGAATTACATTCACAAGAAATTAAAAAATAAATATAATAATCAAATTATATATGTTCAAAATTATACTTTTTGGAAAGCTTATAATAAGGGCTTCATATCTATAAAACATAATTTCTAAATGACTTCATTTGATCCCCCAAAAGGTAAAGCAAATGTGGTTTTTTTGTAATGTCCCCTTTTGGGATTACCCTATATTCTGCCCTAGAATCACAAATTCAATAAAACAGGGAACATAATATAGTTAGAGATATAACTTTACCCAAAGAGTGTAAAAACAAGATAGATTCCTATTGAGATCCTGCAATCATGTTAGACAATTATTGGAGATACAATGTGTAAGAACAACCATTAATAGGGTTAAAGAATGTATATTCATAGTGATCTTAATCATATAACATATCTAATTTATTATTTGTGTTCCACCATAACAGAGCTTGGGTAAGGAGACATGATAGGATGCCTGAAGCAATCCTCTACCCTAGGCCCAAGAGCAGATATACCATCCCTCTTGGCCTCATGTAGCCTTCTGCCATCAATATGAGGTGGTGTGCCTAGTGAGAAAGCCTAAAGCAGTACTCCCTCCTCGTATTGCCTTCCTCACCTTGCCATGATTGATTGTTGCTATTAAAAATCCACATTTTTACTTATGTCTAATATATATAATGGTATGTGCCAAATATATTATCCTATATTAATATGTAGCGAATTGTGCATTATATTGCTGCATATATCAGGCATACATATTTAAACATTTATTCATGCATACTAAGCATACATTTCACGCACACCACCATTGAACAAGAAAGATACTGCCTGCAATAGATAGCAATCTCTGATTTGATCCATCCATGTGCCTGATCGCTGAAATTTGATGAACTGATCTGCTCTTATGAACCCCAACACTAATTGGATTGATTGTCTTTCTGCCTTCCCCCCTTGTGGTCTTTTGCCTTATATCTTCATGTCTCTTGAAGAGAAGAAACTTTTGGAAGTTGCTGTCCTTGAGGGATGGACACAACCTTTCTCATAAATTGCTGTCCTTCAATATTAATCTTTATTTAATAACATATGTAAATTTATTTTTACTTCTGCAGTTATATGCTAATTCTTTATTACTTGCTATCAATCACTGCTGTATATATTAATGATAATCATTGCCTTCTCCATTGGCTTAACATATTGCTTCCTAGAAAATCGTAAAGTCTTATAACTAAAACAATTTTCTTAGTCATTGATATCTTACTGGTTGTATCATGAATGTTATGAATTCAATAGATTCCTGATCACTGCTGCAATCTAAATTGAAGGGCCTGACTACTTCAATTGATTGTTTGATTCTTCAGTCCAGGGTGAATTTCCTTTTTCTGAATGTAACTCTGAATTGTTATGATCTGAAATCACTTCCAGTTGATGATCTCCACAAATGAATTGCACTCCTTATACCTACGAATGAGAGGGAATCACACCTCTTCATTTTGCAAGGGGTGCATCTCTTCGTAAGGTGTTGCTTGGAAAATGTTTAACTAAAATTAGTCAGCTCCCTATTAAATAAAACGCTGAAAAATAATATTATTTATTCTTGGTCGGGCTTCAACACATAATCGCTGTTTTCTTTATAGTTCCCTTATGGCCCCTGGGTCAGCCTCTCAGAAGATATTTGCCAAAGCATTATTTATATGAACATAGTTTCCGATTTATCCAAGTTTGCTTTGATTAGGTTTTTCATGATTTGGGAGGGCTCTCTGGTTTCTGGGTTTATAATTTTGTCCCTTAAAAAATTTTATTTTGGGTCTAACTCCCTCATGGGAGGGCTCAGGAATTTGGGAGTTTCTGATTTATCCAAGTTTTGCTTTGATTAGGGTTTTCATGATTTGGGAGGGCTCTCTGGTTTCTGGGTTTATAATTTTGTCCCTTAAAAAATTATCTTGGGTCTAACTCCCTCATGGGAGGGCTCAGGATTTTGGGAGGGCCTTTATCTTCAAATTCAAGGGTATTCTGATTTTTTCCCAGAAAAAATCATAGGATGGTTTTACATGATTTTATCCTAAAAATCATGGTTGTGGGTTTTCTGATTTTTTCCCACAAAAAATCATGGTTATGGGTTTTCTAATTTTTGTCCTTAAAAAATTAGTGGGTAGGTTTTAATAATTTTTCTCTTTAAAAAAATCTGTTGGGTTTTAATAATTTGACCTCAAAAATTATATTGTGAGTTTTCATAAATTTTTCCTTAAAAAATTATGGGTGGGTTTTCATAATTTTTGCCCTTATAAAATTTTGGAAATCCTTTTGTAAAAGAGTTTTACCGTATTTCCTCAAAAACAAAGTTTCATATTGTGATCCGTGTCTTGAATTTTGCATTTTGGGTTTTAATCATTTTTTCTCCTCAATAATCGTTTTTGAGTTTTGCACGATTTTATCTTCAAAAATCATAGGTTCTCGTTAGGAAGGTTTTCTAATTTTTTCCAAAAAATTATGTCAAGTGTTCCTATTTTAGGGTTTTTACCATTTTTTTTGCAAAAAAGATGCTTTGTACACCTCAATTTCAAGGTTTGGCGATTTTTTCCACAAAAATTGTTGTTCCTTGAAGTCTGTTTTGGGTCCCTCTTGGAATTGTTGAGGCGAACATCTGCAAACAGTTTTTACAGATTTTTGACAAAATCGTGTCTGAAGGGTTTGCTGATTTTTCAACAAAATTGTTGTTTCAAGTTTTTGTTGATTTCAACAGCTGATCTCAGAGGGATAGCTTTGATAACCAACATCAGGTTGGACGGATACCGGTACTCTTGGTCATTTCCAGAAGTTCTGCAGATTTAGGGAGGGTTTCAGTAGCAGGCTCATGTCGCAGAATACTCTAGAAATACTACCGTACAATAATCTCACAATATCAACAACCAATCAATACTCTAGAAATACAAAAGAAACTACGGGTAAGAAACAGTTGAAGAACTGCCACAGATCAAGCATCAGGAAACGTGGGCCATGATACAAATTATCAGCCCAAACAAAGCTAAATGTGTCGATTTAATGTAAATTTTGAAATTGTAATATCCGAGAGGGAATATTTTGTAATATCCAATCAAGTTCAATTTTTAATTTCAATCAAACTAATATATACACCACAAACTATAATTTTTCCAATTGATATTCTGATAATTAATTGAATTTACACAATTAAATATCTGTTTTGAAGATAGCAATCAGATTTGCTGATAAACAGCAAATGTTATTAACTTGAAATTTTAATAATGTCTACTAGAGGATCTGTCAACTTAGCACAATAATGATTTCACCGTGAAATTACTCTTAAAATTTATGTGTTTGTCTTTCAATTCCTGCCATGCAGGTTCTGTCATCTGGTTAAATGAACAGCAGTTGCATGCTCCAAAGGAGTAATAATCAGATAATAAAAGATGCATTCTTCATATGGTGGTTCCTTCTCCTTGTTTGGTATCTATTATATATATTTTTCCCTCAATTTCATAATTCTTCGCGTGCCCCTTGACTTTTGATAAAATTAAAATTTGATGTTGTATTTGGAAATTAATAATTACATTATAATTTATTTATTTTTTGATATTTTAATTTATTATTATCATGATTCCATTTTGGAAAGGGAACATTATAGTCCACCCTTCCCAAGATTGCTTGTCCTCAAGCAACTGCAGACTAGGATACTCATTAAAAAAATCTCTTCACCTGACTGAGACTTTTTCAGGATGCTGGGATCCTCTACCAATCTTGGAAATATGTAATTTCCAATCCTCAATCCAAACTAAGACCTGTACACTCTATTTCAAGAACTTGAAGATTTGGCAGGATAATATGTTGATCATCCTGAATATTTATCTCTTTTAAATTTTATGCAGTTTGGCAGCTACATCTTCAATCTTCACACAATTTGATGCAGGATATAGTAATCTGCTGACTTCAGAAACACTAGTGTCAATACTTGGTGTATCTATTATTCTAGGACATGCTTGCAATCTGACTTATTGATTTTTGGCTTCCATTCCTGGTTTGGTCCCACTGCTTTCAGAGAACTAACAAATTGCTGAGAGCTGATCTCATAATTGATAGCCATGGCAGAAGATCTGCCCCTAGAAGATTTTGAAATAGAATTAGATGCCTGTGGTTGCCCTTTTGATAAATGATGATCCCCATACATTGTTTGAAACTTACCTATAAGTCGGTTGTAAGAAAAAGAATGTACAGTTGTAAAGGGAGCACATTGCAATTGGTTCGAACTTGTTGTTCACATTATTTGACTTCAAAACATCAATCATAATGCTATTTCTCGTAGTAGTACACCAATCTCCTGTGAAAGTTTGAACTTGTGGAGTGCATGCACTTGATGAGCTCATATTAGTTATAATAAGAGCCTTAGTCATAGTCATTGGCACAGAACTTGCAAAAACATTCATCTTAGATTGTGCATTCTGTGAGTTCTTATTAGTTATAATAGGAACCCTAGTCATAGTCATTGGCACAGAACTTGTGCCAAAAACATCTGTCTTAGATTGTGCATTCTGTGACATTGTAGGAGGGTTGGTAGAATTCAAGTTAACCATATTCAAACCCTTTATACTCATAAAATTTCTGAAAGAAGTGACCTTTTGGATTTTGATGTGAATATTTTTATAATCTGTATACATAGTGTGAATATCTTCTTCTATTGGGCTTTGTGATTTCCTCCCGTGGACTTTTTTTCTCTCATTTTTGGAAGCATTCATACTATTTTACTTCATGTCGAGCATTTGACCCAACATATCTATCATTATATCAATCTTCTTTTCAAATTTTTCCGTAATAACTTTCCCCATCGGAATTTTTCCCTTGCTATCTACCATTTTCGGTTCTTTTGTCATTTAAATGAAATAAGTTCTATGCATCATAGCATTGACTTCTCTTTCACTGAGCTAGATTGATACCATTGTAAAGCGCCAATCAAAAATTCATAATCATTTGACAACTTAATCAAGATTGCCTGCAATAAAATATTTTTACCCAAATTCTAGCCACTAAATGCTAACAGCAATACTGACATCCAGAAATAACTACCTATGTCTCCAATGCATCAAATCAATCAAATATGTTAATGGATCTAAATGAACCAATGCTGATATAAGTTTGAAATCCCAACACTCAAACGAATCCTTTTAATAGTCTGCTGTAGCAATTCACTAACAAAATCTGCTTGGTGGCTACAAAATCTGCAATCTCTTCCTTCCCATATGATTTTTGCTGGTGATTCCTTTCCTTAGCTGCAACTTCTTCAAAGATTCAATGAGCTGTGGATAATATGGACAATCATCACTTTTTTGTGACGACTTCAAAGGCTAGCAAGATCCAACTCTGATACCATTTGTAACATCAAGTTTGAAATTTTCATATCCCAGAGGAAATATTTTGTAATATCCATTTTTTCATTTCTATATAATAATATATACACCAGAAACAATACTTTTTCCCTAAGTTGCCAGTTCAGGTTCAGGTTCAGATACAGATTAGAGGAACTGGTTTGCCAGTATGGCAAAATTTTGAAATGGTGTTTGGGTTCGTTAGTACAAAATCATGTAAAAATTATATATCTATATATACACACACACACATATGCAGCCTAGAAGCATGAATTAAGATTAAAATGTCACATCGTATCATATCACATCGTATCATATACACAACAAAAACACCATAAACTTGTAATGGTATCATATGCTTCAAGTTCAATTTGAAAATATTAAAATATATAAACTAATATTACTTTCAAAATATATAAACTAGTATTGTTACTGTTACTCGATATTCTATAACCAGTAAATTATTTGTCTGGACAACTATTTTTCTAAAATAGATCAATATAAACATACTTCAATAAATAAGTGTAATACATACTTCAAAAAGGAGTCTGTGAACCTATTTTATATATTGTTGTTTTAAAGATAGATAAACTAGTATTACTTGATAGTTGATATTGTACAACCAGTAATGAAGGATGAAGAGAAGCAACAGTTTGTTGTCATTATATATCCAGCTGCCTCATTTGGGCTTCTCAGAAACACAGATTACAAGAATAGCTTTGGCCATAGTAATGTTATCAGAAATAAGATGGGCTTGTTTAAGCTTTGTGAATAATCTTTTTCATTTTCTTGAAATGTTCAACATTGCACAGAAATTTGAGAAGGCCATTGTGGTCGAATTCGAAGGCCTCCTCTACTGCTCTCGACAACTCTGAGAAAAAAAAACTTGTTTTCTGCCGCAGTTCGCTGTCAATTCCCCAAGTACGTCCAGGTTCGTCTTGGGTTCACCCTGGACGAACCGGTCTGCCTGGGTGCGAACCCTAGCCAAAGCCAAAGTCAAACTGGACCAGGACCCAGACCCAGTTTGAACCAGACCGCTACCAAGCCCTAGAACCAGGGAACCTGGTAACTTACTTTTTTCCAATCGATATTTCTGATAATTAATCAAATTTCCACAATTAAATATCTCTTTCAAAGACAGCAATCAGATTTGCCAACAAACAGAAAATGTTATTAACTTGAAATTTTAATAATGTCTACTAGGAGGTCAGTCAGCTTAGCACAATGGTGATTTCCATGTGAAATCATTATTGAGAAATTGTGTTTCCATCCTTCATTTCCTTCCATGAGCGGTTTTGTCCTCAAGTTAAAAGAACGACAGTTCTATAGTCCAAAGGAGTAACAATCAGATAGGATGTATTCTTTGCATGGTGGTAACTTCTTATATATCTTTTCCCTTCAACAGTCATGATTCTTAACATCGCCCTTGACTTTTGATAGAATTAAAGTTATATTTTATGAAATATTATATTTTATAATTATATTATATTTGTATTTATTTTTTGATATTTTATTTTATTATTATAATCCCATTTCAAAAAGAGGACATTACAGCTGACATGCTAGGTTAACTTTTTAGAACTACGAGGCCCCAGGGACAAATTTCCAACTACCAACCTTTGCTCCTGATTCCAAGTAAATGTTGAACAACATGTTTATTAACCTGACTGCTTTTAGCAAATTTTTACTTGCTGTGTTTGAAGACAGATGAGTTCTGCTTTTATGCAAAGAGTCAATCTCTGCTTGGCTTTTTAACAAAGTCTGGAAGGAGAGTCCCCTCCTCATCAAAGTCCATTTTTATGGTAACATACAAGATTGGAAGATGAAATCAAAGAGCAATAAAAATTAAACATTTCTGAGATTAGATTACAACAATGCCTTCTTTAAGCATTATCAAAGGCCTTGCATGAAGTACCTAGAATGCATAACTTTTCAGAAAATAATTGTATGCAACAATATACATAATTGATAACCAGCAAGCACTATCTACATCTATCATGGCTTCTAAATAATCTCAAATGGAGAAATAGAATGCAAAAAAATTACCCTTCATCCAAGAATGAATCCTTTAATGACCCTCCTGCCTTTTTAATAATCTGTATTGCTTCCAAATTTGTGCTACCCTGAACAACAATCAACAGGAGCTATTAATTAATATAAGAGATATAACTGAACAAGTTAGGATCCTACAAACATAAGAGCATATGGAATGCCCTGAATTGGCTCAAACCTAAGTTTGCAGTAAAATAAAACAAAGAATAACACAGAAAAGAGATTGATATCTGTACTTAGATGAGGAAGACATCATAAGAGGCATAGCTATGTCCCGTAAATAGAATGAAAAATAGCCACTGTGAATATGACGTATTGGCAACAATTCATTCTATTAATGGCAAATATTCCTTTAAAGCACTTTGCCTTTCCCCATTTAGAAATACACCAATCACCAAAAGAAGGTAAGTACCTTAAGCCGCATTACTGCATCAACAGCCAACTCTGCAAAATGTTCTTTGTCCTGTGCAAGGATTTTGGAACTCAGTGTGGTCATTGCAATCTTCATCAGATCTGAACGGAATTTCTCTGCATATAACATAATTGACAAAAGAATCAGAAGACGTGTCATATATAACCAAACTTTCTGAGGCTATTTTTACACATCGTCAAATGTCTTACTATTTAAAAACGACAGATTAATAATTTAATTCTGCGCATATTCACATAGAAAACATTCTCTTACAAAACAAGACATCCCCAGATGTTGAGGTGACATCCCAGGGAATCAGGGTCTTGAAGGGAACATCCCTCTTTTTTTGGAAAAGGTCAGCCTACACCATTTGGTGTATAACTTCTAAAGAAAAATATTGCTGATACCCTTAAATATTGCTGATTGACATTGTGAATTCAGCACATAGCATTTAAATTTTTTTTAGTCCAGCTTCTTAAAGTTTGTTTAAAGTATTTTAATAGCTAAATCCTACCATCCCCAAGATCTGGGAAAAATTTTCCCATCCAAAAAACTTCAAGAAATTCCAAAATTGAAGTACTTCAACTACAAAGACCATTCAGGCAATCAATGTACCTAAAGACTAAAATGATTCAAATTTATAACATAAAATGGTAAGCTTAGAGCCTTACCTGCATTCCCTTTATTGTCCCAGACCCGCTTTTCTAATGCATTACGAGCACACTCAACAGCCATTCTATAACCTGTGGTTCATCCAAAAATAAACAATTGAAATAATGCAGTTAGAATACCAATTTGATTTGCACAAAAAGCAATTGTACTTTGGAAAAACCTGTGAAAATGTATACTAAAGCAATCCTGAAATTCTTGAATTATCATGCAAAACTTGAGAAGTATTAAGGCTCTCATAGCAATCTCCCTTCTATACACTATTTCACACCCTGCAACAAAGATTATTTCTGTAATGCATCCAGAATATTAAAAGTATCATAAAAGTTAATGACATTTTTACAAATTGATTAGACCCTATTGCTACTTATTTAACATTTCTTTGGGATATAGTTACTTGAAGCAGAATTACAGAATCATACACCCTATACATGTAGCTTAAAGGATAATACTAGTGAAAAGTCATTCACACAATCCTGTCAATAAACTGCAAAATCAACAAACAATGATCCATTGCAATGCTGACAAGTCTAGTATATACCAGATATAATTGTCATTGGATGGATCTTCACTGCTACTAGTTTTTCTGCCTCCCTCAAAAGTTCTCCGGCCAAAACAACCACAGAAGTGGTTCCATCCCCTACTTCATCGTCTTGCACTTTGGAGATGTCTAGTTCATCATAGGGTTAAGGAAACTAGCACAATAATCAAAATAAAATTGGCAGCTATCATTGAATCTAAAGAAAATCAATAACAGAATCATAGGATACCGACCATAACTTTGGCTGCAGGATTATCTATATGAAGAGATTTCAAGATTGTAGCACCATCATTAGTCACAGTTACACTGTGTCCCCTACCTGTTGATTGCAGAATTTTATCCTGCATAAGAACCACAGAGCTCAAATATATCAGATAATCAACATTTATTATCAAATTTCAAGGCCTAAACCCATTAATATAACACTTTTAGTCCAAATATTGAAGCACCAGATAAATGAAATAGATTATTGCATATATACTATTAGATTAATACAATTTTCAGATTTCTCAATATGCCACACTGTTGCACCTAAAGTTTTTATACAATTTGCACATCGAAAAGCAAATTATGTTATATATTTTTTAACACTAAATATTTTATAAATATTCAATATAGATGCTGAACAGATCTTGGAATTAATTCATTGCATGATAATTAAAAAATTAGTTACCATTCCCTTAGGCCCTAATGTTGTCTTCACAAGGTCAGCAACTGCCATGCCACCAATAAATGATGCCTGTGTCAATAAACTTTAAATAGTTAGTTATCATTGTTTCTACATGCTATTGCTTCATTATCTAAGCCTTCTTGCCATCTATATTAAATATCCTACACCATTTAACCAAATTTTACTCTAGTTCAATTCCAGAATATCATTTTGCTTTATCTAATAGAACCACGTCCATTAAACAAGGAAATCTTCTTTAGCTTGATGTTTTCTGCACATACTATGGTAAGATTAGCAATCCCAATTACACATTACAATGACCTCCTATTGAGACCTCATCTTCCAAAAAAAATAGCAGAGAAGCTATAAACGAAAATTTGAAGTAATAAAAAATGATAAGCCATAGAAATGTACACTCTGTTGATCCCAGAATAAAGTATTTCAATACAATATTATCAAAGTCTCATTCCAGATATTATTATGCAGTTTGAAGACTTAAACCTTGATGCATACAATCTACAAAATTCAAGACTTGATTAAAAAAACAAGTACATGTTCTCTGAATGGCATTCTACTCATTGGTCAGAAGAATATCAAAATGTTCTTGAAAAATAATGCCACATTTTCACTCACGGAGATCAAATATTCTAATATGACTATACACTCTGTTTCGATCATAGCACACTTTGTCAATTAATATGTTATGTTTTAATTCATTAATTTCCAATATGATACACTCCGTTTTTATCATATCATAGCACACTTTGTCAATTAATCTGTTATGTTTTAACTCGTTAGTTTACAGTTCACGAACCACTATCACTTTTGACAAATCCTTCCGCCAAATTTAAGCTTCTATTCTCCAGAAAAATGCCGGGACAAGCTATCTAACTTATTTCAATAGCAATATGTCTTTGACCATTTTATTGATAATCATCTTTCATACACAGCATTACAGTGTCTTAAATATCATATCAAAGAAAGGACTTTCTCTTGGCTTGCTCCTTGTTCCCATTACACAGTATTTGAGGACTATCTTTGATATCTTATATATGTCACTATTCTTCAATTTACTACCACATGGTGTGTGTAGTATGATAGGCCATTGGGCCCCATGACAAAATCTTCTCAGAATTTTAGACAACATTTTTGGCATTGTCAATGGTATTTACAGATCTTTTTTAATAAGTGCTTTAGCTTCACTCCCTACAATGGTTAAACTCGTTGGGAATGTCTCTTCAATTTTTTTGGAAGCTCTCCAATTCAAATCACCCCTCTTGATCCCTTGACAGACAGGTTAGTTTTCCTCAGCAATAAGAGTGGAGTTGATTTGTATCTGTCTACCACAGTTGCTGTGCGGATGCTGTAAGCTAATGTTTTGCAGCGTATATACTTAAAAACTATGCAATTCAATAGATTCATCAAACTAATTAGATTCTATTTAGAATACTCCTATTGTGTTCTTCAGTTGTTTAAGGGCTAGTCTTCTCACTAAATAGGAATTGATCTGGGTAATATGGATTGATGATGGTATAATCTCAGTTAATAAACAGATGTGGGTGAGACTCTTAAAATATTGTAGTGCACTCCTCAAAATACTGTCTAGCTAATGATTGCTGGATATATCAGCCTAATTTTACATTTGAGGTTTTGGCTCTACTGAATAACATCATTTTCTTAAAATAGTATTTGGGCCTTTAACCTCTCAACTTTGTAAAAATTTGGAGGTATCAGATGTAAAGGAAATTTCTTCTCCTCCAACTGTCAGCTACATGGCAATTCTTTTGGATTCTTAGCTCAATCGACGATGGACTGAGCCTCATCCTACCCTATTGTAGCAAGAGAAGGTTTGTAGTAATCAAGAATATAAACAAAGAGTGGATTCTTATTATTGGTACACTGTTTATGCTAATAATTTAATGTCTTCTGTTGGCATATGAAAATTCACTTCCATTTTTTATTTATCTATTTTCTTTTTGCAGTTTTCTAAATATTTAAAAGAAAGATCAACTCCCCTGCTTTCAACAATTGATTGACAGGCCACTATCAGAAGCAAAACAAAAAATATTGTTTGACTTCATGCGGGGCTATAGGCAGTCAAACCTCTCCCTGCTGGCAGTCATATTGTAAGATGAACTAATGATAGTTTCTGCTGAACCCGTCAGAAACAGATTGTCCTGTCTACATAAGACAAAATGTTTGCAATGTTTGCACAGATCTAGCTTGGCAGAGAGTATGATATAATGATAGTACCTTAACAGCAAGATATTCACCTGTTTGAAAAATGATAGTTTTTAGTGCACCCTGTATTTTGCTTCAGCCTTTACAATTTCTGTGCTAGATGCATATTAAAATGAGTGTTGATGGTATCTGCAACAGAATTGTTGTCATAAACCTAGATTTCAAGGAATGAATAATGCTTTATTTTGAAGACTATAACTCTTTCCTTTTCTGCTACCCCTGACCATCTTGTAAAGGCCTATGCAGCATAGGCCAACTATGGTTCTTCAAGACAATGAAGACTCTCTGTTAATAATTTTCAGAGGTAACCATAACGCAAATTATCTGAATGCAACCGTGTAAAAATTTGTACTTCCAAGATTTCAGTTTATAGGTAGAGACTTATCACTGCTAAAGTCATTGTAACATAAAATCTCGTAAGATGAGATAAATAAAAAAAATTTATCAAGCTAGTATAACTGAAACCCTTAGTTTTTTAGGAGAGCGTATCAATGCATCCACACTCTACAAAAACCTAATCACCTTCAGTTTTCAACTTCTATTGAAGTAATACACTATGAATGAAGCATTGTGTGTTTCAAGATATTTGCTTGAAACAAATCCTCATTCGACTTTTCCAGCTGTTTTCCCCGTACTTTTTTTTTTTTTCCTCGGAGGACATATCAGTTTTTTGACCTCTTCAAGTTCATTGTGTTGGCACATGGTTACCAAAGCTTTTAGCATCTTATATATTGGCATCGTAAAGCTAAGTGGCTATGGTGGTGGAATCCATAAAATCCGTGACCTGAATTCAAAACCTTTTATCCAGGTTAAGGTAACAGTGGATACTAACCCCTCTTTGGCTACCTATAAAAAATAATCTACAATACTTGCTTGAGGTTTTGCAAATGACGCATCGAACAAAGACATCTTGTTATTGTTAACTATTTAAAAACCTGCAATCCTTGGCAGAGGATTTACAAATGACATATCAAACTACGTCAGCTAGTTGGCTTTCCATATATCATAAAACTGCGATATTCAATAAAGGCTTTGAAAGTAAGATATCAAACTATGTCGGTTCGTTGTGTTTAAAGTTAAAGCCCACATATAACCAGCATCTCACGAAGGGAATGCTAGTTTGATCATTCATGGAATCTTGTAAGAGATGTGTTGTTGAAGGACGTTGGCCCTGCCGAAAACTACTAAAAGAAAAGAAAACAGCAATATCAAGCCAAAGTCGTCCAAAGGATTTCCATCATTGGGTAGAAACATAAATCTTACCATTCTGGCGCGATCACCCTTCTCATCCGTGGCCTCATCTTTGAATAACTTGTCATGCTGCATTTTCATTACAGAGTGGACATCAATGATAAACCCTAACCCTTATGTTCTTGTTCAAAATGGGGAAAGCAGGCAAAAATATTTATATTCCCAAACCTACCGCCATGAGTATTTGCGATGAGAAAGAGTCGCTCTTCCTATAAAGATCAGTTGTCAAAGTTCCACTCAAGCTGCTGCTGCTGCTACTTGCCAACTGCAAGGTAAATCTAGTGTTTGCAGGCACAACAAAAGTAGGAGAGGGGGGTTGGCTTGATGCGCCGAAAAAGAGCGAAATTGGCTAATTTTATGGGAAATGAAATTTTTGAATCGTTTTAGGGACTTCTAGAGTATTTTAGCGGGCGCTGCTTAAATTTTGCAGGGGCATTTTAAAGGAGGTGGTTCTCTAAATGTTGTTAGGGGAAGTTTGGAAATTGGTTGTTTTTTTAAGGCAACTGACAATATTAAATAATTTTTTTGAAAATTTTAGTTATTGAATAAGATTTTTTCTTTCATTCATCTCTAAATTTAGTGGGATAATCTTTAAGCGGAGAAAATTTTCACAATCTCAAACATAAATTTTTAAATTTGAAAAGTAAGAAGTAGGGATTCTTATTTATCTAAAAAATATTCTAATTAGTTGATAGGTTTTTATTGTGGACTTAGCAATTCACATTTTGCCAACATACATGTCTCATATTTTCAAATCGGCTACAACTTGTTTATTAAACCTCCAAACCTCTTTGTGGCGTATAAGACAAATACGTAAGGGTTGGCAAAATACTTTGTTACTATGTGTGGATTGTGTAATAATACATTTAAATAATTACGCCACTTCCTCAACAAATGTCTCGTTGTTGAAGATGTGGCAAACCATTCTATCCTTATTCAAGAAAATGAAGGAACTAAATGCATCAATTTCTTAGGTGCATAACTTTGATGATGTCTTGTTGTTTCTTTTTGCCTTCAACCACCACCTAAGCTTTGCATACTATAGATAAAAAAAATTAAACACCAACGATTAGAGAAAGCTCGCACACAAACAAGTAGGTTTGGTTGGCCCTTCTTTATTATTATGTATGTCACGACTTTCTCTATTGAAAGGTTGTCAGTTTATGCACTTGCCTTATGTTGGAAAAAAAATTTAAACTCGACTTATTACATTAAATCTTTTCTTCTTGTATTATTTTGGTATATGTACTAATAACCCTAAAGTTGAATTGTAATTTTGTCTCATGGAAAATTTAAAATGTATTAGGTAGTCACCAATTCAATTTATGTCTCCATTTTTTAACCATAAGCTAAATGTTATAGTGGGTACAAGTAATTTTGAAGTTCTTATCCTCTACACTTATAAAAGAGTTTTATATTTCTCCAAAAAAAGGTGCTTTGCAACTCGTACGAGCGCCAACAAAGGTTGCCTTCTCACCTTCCTTGGAGAACGTGCCATGTTTGTTGGTGTTTGATTATGTGCTTAATGTCCTACTTCTCATTACGTGGCTTGTATTTAGTTTATTGGGTCTTGTGTAATTTTTTCGTGTCTAATTCATGAATTTATTTTCTCTTTTTTATTGTTCTCTTTGATCTTCATTTTGTTGGCCCTCATTTTATGCCGATTAAACCCCTTGTATGGCTTGGGTTGGCTTGTCTCAACCCCGATCTCATTTTGCTTATGTGATTGTTAATAGGTTCTATTAATGATGATGGCACTCCAAGTTGTAGAGAGGAGGACATGGATATCATTGACAATAGTGGGAATGTGAAGAATATGATTAATAGTGCCCCTAGCTCTTCAGTGGAGAATGAAGAGAAGTTGTCCTACGAGGTTGTGGTGTCAGAACAATCTCTTCTAGTGTGCCCACTCTCTGCCTACTTTGATGGAAGGTTTTCTAGACAATCAATTTCAAACTCTAGAGGAGGTTTGGGAGGGTCTGCAGCTGATGGAAAAAGACATGGAGATGGGGGCCTCAGCACATTTGAAGATCCTTGTAGGGGAGGAAATGGTAAGCATGCCTCCTGTGGTTTGAAAACTCTCTCCCTTTCTCCCAATGAGGAAATGGTGAAAGCTATCAGGTATGAACAATCTCGTTTAAAAAGTATTGCTATTTTCTTTGTTTGCATGGATAAAGATTCGTTGCCTTCATGAAAATTCTTTCATGATTGGATTGCTAATGTTTGGGAGAAGAAATTGGGAATTCATGTAAGTTTTTGTAGGATGGTACAAAAAGTTTTATTTGTGGTATTTTTTAAATCTCACAATATGCAAGATAGGGTTTTGAATAAGAGTTTTTGGAATGTGGGACATTCTTTATGCATAGCATTTCCATGGTCCCCTGAAGAGAATTTTGAGTAGGTCATTGCTCGTTCCTCTCCTAATTAGGTTGAGATTAAAAACTTGTTGCCAGAATTTTGATCTCTTATTTCTCATATTTCGAAACCATTAGGCTCTATCCTATAGTTTGAAGAATCAAGAACCACTCTTCCTCATTTAAATGCTAGGGTCCTTATAGCACTCTCTCCGGAGATTGATTTTCCTAAAATGTTGGTGTTGGTGAAGAGGTTGATAAGAAAGACATTAATAAAGCATCTCATAACCATATGATTTCACTAGCTTTATCAATCCCATCTTTGAGGATGAATTTGAAGTGGTTCCTACTTCTGCCAATAATGATAAGTTTGTGACCCTAATCGGGTATCAAAGAAAGCCTTCCATCTATAACCCTAGTTGTGGTAACAAGGGAGAAAATGTAACCCCCCCCCCCCCCCCCCCCAACACACACACACACACTAAAATTAATGCTCAACAATTGGATTTAGCCATTAGTGTTGAAAAAGAGGAGCATTTGAGAAATGTTATACATGCCCCTTTGGATGAGAGTAACTCCATTCCTAATTCCATGGTTGTCATGAAAGAATTAACAGTAGAGAAATCTACTATTCTGACTAATGTAGAATTAGGATGTACTGAAAATATTACAAAGCAATTTACAGAAGTTATTAGCAAACTCATTAAAAAGAAAAGAAAGACTATGGATAGACAAGCCCTATCCAACAACAATAAGAAAAAGGGTAATGAGATCCCAGAGTGCTTTAATAGATTGTATAAGAATCAAAAACCTTCCTCCCAATAATTTATACAATGATGCACATCCATTGCTAGAATGTTAGAGGCTTGGAGATGCCAAATAGGAAGTATGTGGTTAGAAAATGGTGTAATAATCTAAAAATGAAAAATGTTGTTTGTTTACAAGAAATTAAGGTGGTAGGTTTTCAAGCATACACCATTTTAAAATTCTCGTGGGATCTGTTGGCATAACCGATGCAGAGATAAGTTGAGTATGTTATGGTATGAGTTTGATGCAGATCTAATGTTATGTTGATCAATTATGATGTTGTCATTGATGTCAACTTAGTGTTTGTTGGTTGACAGTGTGCCTATTATGCTAATGTATGTTCAAAAGGTTGGATCTAGAGTTGTGGTAAGAGTTGGAGTGTGAGATCGTAATGGAAGACTAAGTGATGTCTCTAGATGTTTTATCTATGACCGCATAGGTTTATCATATGTATTTTGTGACTTATGAATGATTGAAGGTTGACAGGTCAACAGGAAGAACAAGATTTAGCCAAGAAGGAATGATTTGATGATTGTGTCAAATAGGGTTGGATTTAGGTGTTGCAATTCGAGATATGTTATCTCAATTGTGTTATGGGGTTGTTGTTGCGAACGCATCATGATTGGTGATAGGACGGAAAAGTTTCAATGGGTAGAAAATTACTCAATGAAAAGTAGATGAAGTTCTTACAACAATCAGTCAGATCCTCAACCAGTGATGTTGTATCATGTTGCGATAAGTGGTTATGTGCTCTAGGGATCGTAGTGATGTGGAAAATGGACATGGAGTAATGAGTTGGAATTTTCATGATCATTATGATTAAATTTCTTGAAGTTGTGCAAGAACATTAGAAATTGTGTTGCGATTTGACTTTTCTTTGTCAAATCAATGTGTGGTTTGAATTGGCATACAGACGGATCTTGTTATCGATGGATTTGGTTTTGGTAATATGTTTTGGAAAATCTAAGATGAAATTCAAATATAATTAAGGTTGTTTTTTATCTTAAGTTGTAAAACATTTTATATATCATTTTGATGTATTATGAGAAGTGTGTGTGGAAGAGAAAGATCACGAATGCAGTTGTGCGATTGTAGGATTTGGATGTTATGCATGTGAAGCAGAGATTGAGCTTGAATTGGATCTATACTAGTAGAGGAATATTATTTTCTCATATCAAAATCACTTATTGATCCTAACAATTTCATCAAGATAAATCCCTTAACCGAGTAGACTCTAACAGGCCTGATTTGTAAATCCTTTAACTAGGTGACTCTTTAATCAGGGTTTGAAATCCCTTGACAAGGTTACTCCTCATAGGGTAAATTGCCTAACAAAGCTAGAGGTAAATCCCTTGATCAGGTGGCTCCTAACAAGGTCTTTCTCTTAACCAGATGTACTTCAAAAGAGTGCATAATTATTTGTGGGTGTCATCCCCATACATGGGTTTTCCCAGTTCAATTTCCATGAGAAAAATATGGGTGTTATTATGTTGCATGGTTGTGAATGTTTATCTTCGTTGGTTTGTTTATTCATGCAATGGATGTTAATTGATGCAAGTTGTTGAATGGCTTAAGAAAAGTTGAATTTGTTAGATTACTGATTCACCCCCCTCTTAGTAATCTTGGACTTGATAATACTAACAATTGGTATCAGAGCTCTAGTTCTCTTTGTGGTAATCCTAACAAATGTTACAACTAGCGGTTGTCCTTGCACCAAAATATCCCATGTCACAAATCCCAAAGGGGGACGTTGGTGATTATTCCAACCCCCCCTAGTGTCACCCGAGGGGATTCAAACCTGTGACCAAGCTCTGATACCACTTGTTACAACTAGCAGTTGTTGTTGCACCAAAAGATCAACTTGTTAATGCCTGATACAACCACTAGACTTATAGAAGACACATGAGATTGTTAAACCATGCCACAAATCCCAAAGGGGGATGTTGGCGATCAGTCCAACAATAGCTTTAGGAAAAAATCACAATGATGAAGAAGGAACCTCCTAAGTTCATTAAAGATGACTACCCAGTATGGAGTGACAAAATAAAACTGTATCTAAAAGGTATGGGATCACAATACTGGATACATGTCACACACAAGTATACCACTCCTGCTAGAACTCTCAATGTAGATCAACTGAAGGAAAAACATGAGAATACTCAAGCATAAGAAGCTATTGTAAGAACCTTATCTAATATTGAATATGTCGATGTATGTAGACTTGATATTGCCTATGATGTTTGGGAAAAGTTAAATCTAATCTATGGTGGAGATATTCATGTGCAAAAATATAAGGAAGACAATCTTAGAGGTAAGTATGATGACATGAAAATTGTTGAAGGAGAGAACATTGCACAATATGGTCAAAGAATAAAAGAAGTTGTTGGTGCTATCAGAGGTGTTGGTGGAACTATTAAGGAAGATGATATGGTAAGTAAAATGTTGAGAACTTTATTGCATGTTTCTGCCATTAGATTGTCTTCTATAAATGAGTTGAGAACTTTGAGAGTGTTACTGTAGATGGACTGATCGGTAAGCTTACTGCATTTGAGTTAAATAACTTTGATAGCAGTATTCAAAGAGTTGAGGCATCTTTCAATGCATCAGTGTCTAATATACTATAAGGAAAGGTAAAGAATTAAGTCATGATTCTAATTGCATGTCAAGTTACACCATGGAACTTAAAGCTATCTTAGAAGATGAAAGCAAACAAGGAGAGTTTGAAGCACTACTAGCAAAGAGATTACCTAGAGGGATTGGTAAGTGCAAAGGAAAGCTACCATTGAAATGTTTTTCATGTAATAAGATTGAACATATTGCAGCTAGATGTCCTAATGGTGAACAAAAGGATAAGTTTAGAAAGTTTAAGGGAAGAGGGAAGAAATAATGTTATGTTGCAGTTGATGAAGGATTTATTGTTGAAGAATTAGAAGATAATTAAGAAGAGGAGATTGTAATTGTTGTAGCCAAAGAAGATCCATTTGAAGGTGAAAAGGTACAGGTTTCTCACATGGAACATAATAATGAATGGATTAGAGACAACGTGTGCTCACACCACATGACTGATGACAAGATTAAGTTTATTAGGTTTGATGATTTTGATGGTGGTGTGGTAAGGTTTGACAACAATACACCTTGTTTGGTTAAAGGAAAAGTGGTGCAAGAGCACATATTCATTGGATGTCTCATGGAGAATGTCATATTTTACATTTAATCTAATATGGTTTCATTATTATGTAATCTCTTAAATAATATTTGAAATCCATTCAAACCATTTTGTAAGGCTATTAAAGTCATTAAAATCATAGTGACCTATAAGGTCTTGATAAAGTCAAACATGGTCAAACCACTCAAATATATCCAAATATAGTGGAATTGATGTAATTAGAGTCTTTAAGACATTTTCAGACTATTTTAAAGGTTTGAGGTCATTTGAATAATATTTGTAAAAGTTGTTCAAAAATTGCCAAAATTGTAATGACAACTTTTTAAAAGTTTGTTAAAAGTTGTTAATGGGTAGTTGTAGGTTGGTTGGATGGTTTATTATGATTCCAAATTATATAATGTTTTTCTCCAAAACATAAAATTGTAAGTTGGAGGAATTTGAAGAAGGATTTGGAATGGAAGAAAACTTATTTTTGATGTTACATATTTCAGTTTTCTGGTTATTTTTAAATGATAAAGACCTGAAAATTATATTTTTAGAAATTTATGATTTACCTTTCATTTGGTTTTGGTTTTCTTTATTTTCATTACTTTTTAAGGAAGTTATAGTCGTTTTGGTGAAGATTGGTTGAATTATGTCATAGTATGAGCAGTTTTGGCAAAAATGCAATAACTTTTATTTCATTGCCTGTATTTGGCTATAACTTAGGGAAAATGTTTGTAATCAACTCTTATTGAAACCCACCAATGGTATTGGCTTCATTCTTTCATTTATGGAAGTTATTAATAAATGTTTGAGGGTTTCCCTAGTTTGAGAAATTATTTTAAGGTTGCAAAATATTTGCATTTATTGGAATAATTGAAAGAAGGTTGTAAATGTGAATTCTACCTCTACATAAAATTAGTCTCAGAGCCCAAAAGGTCTAGTGAAAAGGTATTTTGTGGTTGTGTGTTTGTCTTTTACAGGTTGAAGAGGGAACCTGGATACCAAGAGAGTAGGCCAAGAGAGCAAAGAGGAGAAAGGCCTAAGGAGAGGTATCAAAGACAAGAGGAAGAAAGGAAGAAAGAGAATTTATTGATAAAGAAAATGAATTTATTTATAAAATGGATGCATAGTGATTTGTAGGGTATGGATTCACAAAAGAAAAGAGAAGAGGAAAGGATAGAAAGATTGGAAAGAAAACTAGAGGCACATATAGAGAAGTTGGAAAAAAAAACAAAGAAGTTGGAGAAACTTCTTGAAATCATAGAGTAGAGAGGACTTGATTATGATGAAGTTCAAGATGTTGAAATATTAGAAAATGGTGAAGAATATGTAAAACCTCATGCTAAAGAGATTCAATAAATTAGGGAAGAACAAAGACAAACAAGGATAGAAGAAACAACAGAAGAAGAGTTGATTGAATCTAACGAGAAAGTTGAACCAATTGAAGACTCCATAAAGATGGACATTGTTGAAAATAATTACGTTGAAGTGTTTGCAGAAATAAAGGATGATAATGAACAAATAATAGAGATGGATCATATTTATGATGATAAAGATAGTAAAAGGGAAGAGTTTCCAAGAAGATTTGGGGAGAAAGACTCAAATTTTGTGATTGATTTTGATGCTAATCAAATGATTTTTGCCCATGAATTTGTTATTGTATTCATTTAAATTAAGGTGATGAAGAAATAATATTGGAAAGGACATTATTTTTTTCTTAATAGGGTTACATTCTTGAGGAAAAGGATTGAGAGACCAAAAGTGAAGATGAAGAGAAGACCTTTGAAAGCACGCTTCCAAGAGACTTGGAAAACTTTCAAAGTAGGGAGTATGGTGCAGGAGAACCTATTCATTGGATGTATCATGGAGAATTTCATATTTTACATTTTATCTAATATGGTTTCATTATTATGTAATGTCCTAAATAATATTTGAAATCCATTCAAACCATTTTGTAAGGCTATTAAAGCTATTAAAATCATAGTGACCTATAAGGTCTTGATAAAGTCAAACATGGTCAAAACACTCAAATATACCCAAATAGAGTGGAATTGATATAATTAGAGTCTTTGAGACATCTTTAGAATATTTTAAAGGTTTAAGAAAGGTTTGAGGTCATTTGAATAATATTTGTAAAAGTTGTTCAAAAGTTGCCAAAATTGTAATGACAACTTTTACAACTTGGTGACAACTTTTTAAAAGTTTGTTAAAAGTTGTTAATGGGTAGTTGTAGGTTGGTTGTATGGTTTATTATGATTCCAAATTATATAAATTTGGTCTCAAAAACATGAAATTGTAAGTTGGAGGAATTTGAAGAAGGATTTGGAATGGAAGAAAACTTATTTTTTATGTTACATATTTCAGTTTTCTGGTTATTTTTCATGCAATTTCTTTGATGTTTTGATTTGTGAAAACTCATTTTAAATGATAAAGACCTTAAAATTATATTTTTAGAAATTTATATGAGTTACCTTTCATTTTTTTGGGGTTTGGTTTATTTTCATTATGTTTTAAGGAAGTTATAGCTGTTTTGGCGAAGACTAGTTGAATTTTGTCATAGTATGAGTAGTTTTGGAAAAAATGCAATAACTTTTGTTTCATTGCTTTTATTTAGCTATAACTTAGTGAAAATGTTGGTAATTAACTTTTATTGAATCCCACCAATAGGATTGGATTAATTCTTTCATTTATGGAAGTTATTAATAAATGTTTGAGGGTTTCAGATTCTGTCCTAGTTTGAGAAATTGTTTTAAGATTGCAAAATATTTGCATTTATTGGAATAATTTAAAGAAGGTTGTAAATGTGAATTCTACCTTTGCATCAGAAAGGCACTATTTCTTTAAATGGTAAGAGTAATATAGATATTGTTTATCTTGTGAATGATTTAACATATAATCTATTGAGTGTGGGCCAACTAAATGATAAATGTTACAAATTGGAATTCAAATGAGGTACATACAAAACACTTGGAAGCTCGGGTAATGAGATTATTGTTAGGGGTAAAACTAGATGTAATTTATTCTATTTGAATAATAATGTGAATAATTGTTTATTTGTAAAGTTTGAAGATAGTTTGCTATGGCATAACAGGTTTTGTCATGTAAATTTTGATAGTTTGACCAAAGTGAGTAAGACAAATGCAATTTGGGGATTGCCACAATTAGTCAAGCCATACAACATGATGTGAAAGTAATATCATTTGGTTAAGTTAACTAGTTATACTTTCCAAATCAAGTCTTTTTCATCTAAGGATGTACTAGTGCATACTGATCTTTGTGGGCCTATGAGACAAAGAAATTATCAAGGTGATAGATATTTGATATAATTTACCGATGACTATTCTAGAATGATGTGGGTAACCTTCTTGAAGGAGAAGTCGGATGAATTCCAAAAATTCAAAGCATGTAAGGCACTAGTTGAGAAGGAATTGGGTAAGAATTTGAATTGTTTAAGGTTTGATAGAGGAGGTGCGTTTACTTCTGCATAAATTTTAAGTATTGTGAAGATAATGGAATCAAGAGACAAATGTATGCACCAATGAATCCACAATAAAATGGTGTTGCAGATAGGAAGAACAAAATTGTATTGGATATTACAAGGACAAGGTTGATTCAAGGTGATGTACCAAAAATGTACTAGAAACAAGCAATTAAAACTATTGTTTACACACTAAATTGGGTGCAAGTAAAGAAAGGAATTGATAAAACACCTAATGAGCTATGGTATGGTCACTCACCCAGTGTTAAATATCTCAAAGTATTTAGCATTAGATGTTACATTAAGAGGGATGATCACACAGACAAGTTTGATACAGAAAGTGATGAAGATATTTTCTTGGGTTATTCTACTAAAAGTAAAGCATATAAGTGTTTCAATAAGAGAACTAACAAAATGATTGAGAGTGAAAAGGTAAAGGTGGATGAATACCCTGAGAAATCTAGTGATTCAAGTAAGAAAATAATAGAGGATGATCAAGATATTGTGTATATTGAACCAAAATTGCATGAACCAGTAGAAAAAAACAATGTGGAAGAAGTGATTCAACCAACAAAAGAAGAAGCTCCTAGACCTGAACCAATGAAACCTAGGTATGTGAAGATGATTCACTCTATTGATCACATTATAGGTGATAAGAATGCAAGTGTTCTAACCAAAAGAAAGCTCAGAGAAAGTACTTGTTTGATTTCTAAGTATGAGCCTAAGATAGTGAAGGGAGCAATAAAGGATGAAGATTGGGTAAAAGCTATGCAGGAAGAACTTGATCAAATTGAAAAGAATGATACATGGAGACATGTTCCTAGACTTGCAGATAAAAATGTGATTGGTACCAAATGGATTTTTAGGAACAAATTGAATGAAGATGGAGATGTGGTCATAAATAAGGCAAGAATTATGTGTAAGGGCTATGCACAAGAAGAAGGACTAGACTATGGAGAGACTTTTACTCCAATGACAATATTGGAAGGGGTAAGAATTCTACTTGCTTACGCTACTTATAAAAGATTCAAAGTTTTTCTAATGGATGTAAAGTTATCTTTTTTAAATGGAATTCTTGAAGAAGAGGTCTACATACAACAACCCAATGGTTTTACATTGACAAAGGACAAGGACATGGTATGCAAGCTACAAAAGGCACTACATGGACTAAAACAAGCACCAAGGGAATGGTATGAAAGGTTACATTCTTATCTTATTCATATTGGTTTTAATAGAACAAGTGATGATAGCAATGTGTACTTAAAATTTGAAGGAGATAAGTTGTTGATAGCCGAAGTGTTTGTTGATGATATAATCTTTGGAGGAAATGATGAGACGAGTTTGACATTTTCTGAAGAGATGAAGAAGGATTTTGAAATGTCAATGATTGGGGAGATCAAATTTTTTATTAGATTGCAGGTTTCACAACTAAAAAATGGTAATATATCAATCAATCCAAATATGTGAAAGAAGTACTCAGGACTTTTGGTATGGATGACTCCAAACTAGTTGGAACTCCCATGATAACAGGATGTAAATTGTCTAAGGATGATGAATCTAATGTAGTGGATGCTACTTTGTATAGGTCTATGATCGGTATGTTGTAGTATGTTGTTCATAGCATACTAGATATTGCTCAAGTGATTGGAATAGTGGCTAGATTTCAAGAAAATCCAAAGGAATCTCATATAGTTGCAGTCAAAAGGATATTTAGGTATTTGAAAGGGACAATTGACTATGGTTTGTTATATGTTCATGATGGTGATTTCTCTTTGAGTGTGTTTATTGATGCAGATTGGGTAGGAAATGTTGATGATAGAAAGATCACAAGTGGTGGTGCATTCTTTATAGGCAAAAGGCTTGTATCTTGGACAGGAAAAAAGAAAATTCGTGTCTCACAATCTACTGTAGAAGCAAAGTAAGTAGCAACAACTATAAATTTTACACAAATTGCATGGATGAAGAAAATTCCTGAAGGTACCAAATAAAAGGTGACTGGACCAGTAACTATTTTTTGTGACAATACAAGTGCAATAAATATTTATAAGAATCCATTAATGCACTCCAAGACTAAGAACACTATGATTAAGTATCACTTTTTGAGAGAGCAAGTGCAGGAGAAGGAGGTGAAGTTGTAATATGTACCAATAAAGGAGCAGGTTGTAGATATGTTTCAAAGCCACTACCTAAGGATACTTTTGAGTACCTTAGAGGTGTATGCACCCAAAAATGGTCGCCTAGACTTTGGGCCCCATTTATTCAATTTATCAATCCTGAATCATTTTGATCATTTATCAATATTGTCAACAATATCAATTTCTTGATCAAATCCTAATTTCGATCATATATTGGATTTTTATCCTTGGGCTAACCATTTATCCTAAGTCTTTATTTAATTAAAAGGAATATTTCCTCCCCTTTCAATTAAATAAAAAAGCCCCCACTTTCCTTTTATCCTAAGTTGCACAAATAAAGCATTATTCCTATTTTATAAAAAAGGGAAAAAAGCACTTTTTGTCTCACATGAGGCTCAAAAGTCAACACTTCACTCTCATTGGAGGATACTTGTGCACATGGATTGCTCCTCTTTCTAGCTCCACCGCTGATTAAGTCTTTTTGCCTCTTAATCTCCATGGTCCATTTCACCTCATTTCTTATAAAAGGAGAGCTCTCTCCTTCATTTGGATACCCACATTTTTATGCTATTGTTATGCTGCAGGTTTTGGAGCCTTTTGAAGACATCCTTGCATCCAAGCTTTGAAGACCTTGTTGTTGCATTTCTTTTATTTTGCTTTCATAGTTGCATTCATGACATTCTTAGAGTAGATTTCCTTTTATGCAATCTCACATAGTCTAAATAGGAAGGATTTGTAATCCATTGCTATTTCCTTTCATAGATTAGATTTCTTTTCAAAGCATTGCATTATTATCATTTAGCTTAGATTTGCATTCTTATATAGTTTGCATTGCATTTCCATTTAGATTCTTGGAGATATTGGCATTGTTGCCCTTGTCTTCACTTGAATCTCTCATTGTGTGGTTGACTAGCAAGGTCACTTTCTTGTAGCTCTAGCTGAGAGCAAAACTCATAGTCCCTTGCAACTCCATGCATAGAGAGCTATGAGCCGCTTTGTGAGGCCTCATTCTTGAGCAACCTTGCATGTAATGGTTCATAGAAGTGCATATTTTAGTGTGTACATTTCTGGCGCCCACCGTGGGGCAGAGTAGATAGCTTTGTCCTTTTATTTGATGCATTTTTCGTCATTTTCGGATTAACTGTCGGAAAAATCTGTGTCTCTGGTTTTCTGTCTCAGATTATCGCGCGACACTTCTCAGAAATATCGCGCGATATACTTCCTGTCTTGGCGCGATACTTCGCTCGGAAAAAGTATCGCACGCCTATAGCGAAGTATATCGCCTGGCATCGGGCGAAGTATCGCCTGGCATCGTGCGAAGTATCGCTCGACTGGGGAAGTATCGCCCGACTATAGGAAACTGTGTCGTGCGATACTGTTGGAGACTGAGAAACATCGCCTGGTCTGGCAGAGACTTGCTCTTTTGGTTTTTTTCTTTTTCCGAATTCGACCATTTTAGCTTGCTGTTTTGTTGTACTTTGTTTAATTAGGTCTAACCTGCTTTTTTTAGCTTAAATCCATTAGATTATTGCACATTTACATTTGGATTTTGATTTTGCTAACATTGTGGGCCTAACAAGTTGTGTTTGTAGGTGCTCTCCTTTGCTTAAAAAATTGCTAAAACCGCATGTCAAAGAGGGCTACTAACAGTTTTTGCAGGGCTGCCCAAGCATAAAAACAAAAAAAAAATTTTCCATTTCTCGCTTATTGTTGTTTTCCTTTCATTTGTGGCATTTACTAATTGTATTAGGAATCTTAATACCTTGTGAAAGGGATTTTGAGGTGGTAGGAGAAGTATGCTCTTCACCTTTAGGTGAATCAGAAAATCTTGACCCATCTTAAGGTTTTGGAAGCAAGGGGGTAATTGATCTCTTTGCTTGGTGTGTTTGGGAAAAATTCTTGAGATAGGGGAGTATGCTCTTCACCCTTGTGGTGAATCAAAAACCTTGAACCTCAAGATTTGATCCATTTTGTTTAGTTTAGGAATCCTTTAGAGGGCCTGCTCTTGAGCAATCAAGAGGAACGACTCAAGTGGGGACAACCTTGTCATCATTCTCCTTGGTGGCAAGTGATTCCAACTCACTATAATCTCAAGGCTATCAAGGACACCAAAAACCTTGATAGACATAACACTTGTCTTCGCTTGATGTAAGTACTTGTGGGATTGTGACCATGAGGAAAACATTGAGCAAGAATGCTTAAGGTACTCTTGAGGCCGCGAGGTCCTAGTCCTTTATGAGGAGCAAGAGGGGTGTTGTGAACGGAAATCCTCATTAAGAACCATTAGATAGAAGCCACCCTCTTTTAGCCGCTTATCTTCTTAGTGCAAGGATTGATCCAAGTGGTTTACCCGGATCACCTTAAGATACTCACCATATGTGTCCCTTTGGTTGTGTCATTTTGACATTTCCATGACAAAGCCAATATCTCTTGTGGGCAACCACTTGGTGTGAGGCAAGGGGGCATCAAGTTGTGGGCTAAGTTGATAAGTATTGAGCCTTGTCTTGTAGGTAGTAATTGCTTGATTTGTCTTCGATTGTGTG
Organism: Chamaecyparis obtusa; assembly: GCA_027943335.1. NCBI lineage: Eukaryota > Viridiplantae > Streptophyta > Pinopsida > Cupressales > Cupressaceae > Chamaecyparis > Chamaecyparis obtusa. Next base: position 996,831 of record BSBK01003193.1, read on the forward strand.
ATACCAGTGTAAACGTTCTCAACATACAAACAATCGGTAGCATTCATAGGGTGCTTTTTCAATTTTGATATCACAAGTGTTTGTCTTGGCAAGGTTGCTTTTGCCCTTGTTTCAAGTGCTTGAAGACATGTTTGATCCTTTACTGTTTGCAAACCTGTCCAAATGCTGTTGAATATGTGACTGAAACCAAGAACATCAACCCTCAGACTGAAAATTTTGACCAAACAGACCCAAAAACGCAAATTTCACACAATTCTGGTCAAGAGTTGAATAATTCTGTAACAGTATCGCACCCTGTAAGGCGAAGTATCGTGCGATACTTCGCACATGTTAGAAATATCGCACCCTTTGAAGAGGAATATCGTGCGATAGTTCGCCCCTGACGGACTATCGCCCTGCCTGCCTGGGGTATATCGCCCTATAGTATTAAGAAATATCGCCTGTCTTAGGGCGAAGTATCGCACGGGTAGAGGTTTATCGCCCCAGTAGCCTGGAGTATATCGCCTGACTCATTTTTGTCGTGCTTAAATTTTGGTCAGTTTCAGTTGCTGTCAATTAGGCCAGGTCTTAGAACAGGCTTCTCACCCTGACGTTTGAAATTTGTCTTGACTCCCAATCTCTGGTTCTTAGTTCTTCGGGATAGCATCGTTTGGTTTACAAAGTCACTTTGGAATAATTGTCAAATTAGAAAGCCATTTTTGGTGCCGAGGTTCATCTTTAAAAGTGTTAGCTATATTCTGGGAAAATTTCAATTCTCTTATTGTCCAAATCGCTTTCATTTTCAATTATCTTTTGGCCTAGTCCAACCTCCTGATTCAAAAGTGCAAGGGTAGTCACCCTTTGATTTGAAGCACCTCTTTGACAGTGTTGGTAAAGCCCCCTTTCTTTTTTTCAGCTTTCTTTGGACAATAGAGGATTTCGATTATCCTAGTTTGGTGTGGACACTTTGAAAGGTCACCTTATCATTGAGAATATCTCTTTTTCATGTCAGTTACGACAAGGTACCAAGTTAATCAAGGGAAGCGACCCCCTGTTGCCTTTAGCCAGTTACCACCTATCAAGACCCGTCGACAACCTAAGGGAAAAGGACCCCTTTTTGACCAATCTCCTAAGAGTGAATCCGAGGTTTGTTTCAATCCGGGAGCTAACCCTAGTGAAGTGAGCACCTCTTTCATACCACTTTCATCAAGCATGGACATGAGTTACACTTTCACCCGGCAACAAAGAGAAGCCATGAATCAAACTCTCGAGGATATCTTTCAACGACACAGAGGAGAGTATGGTGGTTCTTCTCATGCCAGTCCACCCGGGTCACCTCCTAACAACGCGAGGTATTTTGATGCTCAACAACGAGCTGAAAGACAGCATAAGTCAGCCCACTCAGATTCAGGGTCACAACACGAAGACCAGAACAACGAATCTGGTGATCACCATATCAACGCAGCTAATGCAATAAGGCATTCAAGACAGACCTCCCCACTTAAGGACACTTCTCGATATGCAAATACAAGATTAAGAAGCATTGAGAGAGAGAAGCAAGCCTACTTAGATGAACAGGCTGCAAAAAAAGAAAAATTCCGACAACTAGAGGAAGAGGAACGTGCATTGTTGGATATACAGAAAAGAGTCGCCCAAGAAGAGGAAGATAGACTCTATGCACAACAACTCCAAAATCGATCTAACAGGAGGGGAGCCAATAGTGGGACCAACTCGCCCCCATCTACCCCTTCCCCTAGCCCTCGAAGAAGATCAAAGACACCCTCACGATCCCCAAGTCCTAGAGGAAGAAGGACTTCAAGATATGACCATCATAGGAGACAATCGTCTCATAGACATTCAAAGCAACCCTCCCAACGAGCACATCATGGCTCACAACATGGAGGCAGTTATGCTAAATCCGATCATATGGATTTCATGACTATGCAACAAGAACCATCCTTTCAAGCCTATGTGGAGCAATACGTGGAACAAAACAAAGACCAATTTTTGGAAAGTCTTATCAACAAAGGCGCTAAAGTTCCATATAACTTTGATGTTCACCAAAAAATCAAGAAACAGAATCCTTCAACTGATGAGTTAATCTTACAAATGCAAAAGGATATAGACAGAATGAAGGCTCCCAAGAGTACATTTCATTTGGACTCCATATGTCCTAATCCCATTGACAAAAGTGTGGTGATGGTAGAATTCCCTAAGAAAGTTGAATTCCCAACATACGACAAATATGATGGCACGGGTGACCCTCATGACCATGTTCGACAATTCTACATAATGAGCTTTTCCTTTCACCACGAAGACTCCTACTTGCTGCGATTATTCCCAAGGAGTTTAAAAGGTCAAGCCATGGAGTGGTTCACCAACCTTTCCCCTCCAGTAAGGACATTTAGAGAACTTGTCCAAAGATTTGTGCAACATTTTGCCTACAATTTATCTAGGTCGGTCACCATGCTTGATTTGTGTAAACTTAAGCAGAATCAAGGGGAATCTTTTGTCACCTTTTTGCAACGATGGAGGCGATTGTGTTCGAAATACCCAAGGACAATCCCTGAAGAAGAGAGAATTGATATCATTGTGAACAATCTAATACCAGAACTCAAGTATGAAGTCAAGAAGATTCCATTTAATTCTTTTGATACTATGGTAGAGGTGGCATGTCGCATTGAGGATGTCCTGAAAGAACAAGGAATTTTGGCTAAACCAACAAATAACAACAATAGCCAAAATAACAATACTAATGGTAACAAGGACAAAAAGAACTCTTATTGGAACAAAAACAAGCAAGTCGTCAATGACGGAGTTGTTGATTCATCTCAAGTCAAAAATGAAGGAGTTCTTAATCTCTCTCATGCAGTTCAAGCTATGAAGTTGCAAACATCATCAACGCAACAAGACAAACCTCAGTATCAAAAGAGATCTAAAACGGAGAAAAGACAATTCACTAAATTGGGAGAATCCTATGCAGATGTTTTTAAGACACTCGTTGCTCATAATCTGGCGCACCCACAGGATCCTACAAAACATCGAATACCAGATCCTTTACCTCATTGGTGGGATGCTAAGGCTTTTTGCGTTTTCCATAATGGGATTGGACACGACATAGAAAATTGTTTCAAACTCAAGCATCTTGTCCAAGACCTTATTGAGAAAGGACAATTACAAGTGGATGGGTTAACTACTAATGCGGACCATAAAGCCTTTAAAGAGCCCTTGCCTAAATATGAAAAAGGAGAGAATTCTAGTAAGAATGGCAAGGCGGCTATTAACTATACATACACACACGCTGATAATGTGATTAACATGCTTGAAGTGGCTGACGATAATATCAACATGGTGAGAAAGAAAGATCCTTATGGACATAATGTGGACTCAATTCCTATGACTAATGAAAGACCCGCTGTGGTGATAAGAGGTCCTCACACACAAGGAATGCCCCGGTCCCTCAATGTTGTCACTAGGGGACAGGCTCAAGCACCCATTATCATCAAAGGTCCTAGCACTAGCAAGTCTAAACAACCCACGTCCAAAGGTGCTCCTCCAAAACCTGTCGTTGGTCCTGATTCCAATTATAACCTTATTGACCAACTACAACGAACACCCGCTCAGATATCCATTTTTGAGCTTTTAGAATTATCTCCTAAGCACAAGCGCGTCCTCGAGGATGCCTTGCGAACAGCCAATGTCCCTAATAACTTAGATGTCGACCAATTCCAAAACATGGTCAACCATTTGGCTAGCCCTCATTTCCTCACCTTCTCAGAAGAAGATGACAAATCCATTAGTCACCCGCATAATTTGGCCTTACACATCGAGGTCATGATTCATAAAACCCGTGTTAGACGTGTACTGATAGATGGGGGTGCGGGGCTCAATATTTGTACTCTGAGTTTGCTGCTAGCTCTAGGGTATTCTGAGAACGTCATTGACACAAAGAAAAGAATCACAATCAAAGCATATGATGAAGCAGAAAGAAGTTCTAAGGGATTGGCTGTTTTGCCTATTCGTATTGGTCCTGTAGAAAGAGACATATTATTCCAAATTGTTGATGTCGGACCTCTCGCCTACAACATTTTGCTAGGTAGGCCATGGATTCATGAAATGCAGGCAGTCCCATCGACATATCACCAGTGTGTTAAGTTCCCCCATAATGGTGTAGAAATTTGCATCCCGGGAGACAGTGCTCTATCAGTTAATAACATTTCTGCGGGATCACATGTACCTTTGAATAGAGAAGCTGACAATCTTAGTAGTTCACTTGAACAATGTAAGCAGAAATTCAAGACCGTGGACCTTGGGATGGGAGATTATAAGATTGATTCTTTTACAAAAATGCCAATCTCTCCTAGGTCTTATGGGAGACCCTCCCCAAATGTGAAGCCTTCATCATCAGCAATGATGTTATTTGGGAAATTTGTTGAGTCTTCGGTCCCCATTCAAGAAGAGAAAGAGGAAGTTGCTGTAAGGAACTGGATATATCACGAAGAGAAATACAAACATAATGAGAATTTTGCTCCTTCACCTGAAACTTATGGGAAAGGATATACACTGGTCAAAAATATGGGATATCCGGGATTTGGTCCCCTTAGTCATAGGCTAGATGCTAAAGCTGAGCCTCTTGATCATGCTCTCTTTGGACGCAAAAATAAGTCCACAATCGGCTTAGGTTTTGAGAACAAGAAGAAGAAAGGTATCCCTGTCCCAGTGGCAACGGACAGCGACAGTGATGCAGATTATACGCCCGATCTCTCCAATCAACAAGATGTGCCTGATGATTGGGTGCCCTCAACGAATCTCCTTTGGGGAGATTCCACAGATTTGATGCTTAATAATCCTACTATCCCAGCTGCGACGGATAGTGATTGTGTGACTTCTAGATCGACAAAGGAAAATGTTACTGTCCTAGCTGCGACGGATAGTACCAATACTAGAAAGGGAGAAACCCTCCCTAACCTTGAGGCTTCTACATCACGAGGCCTAAATGATGACTCAGAGACAGACTCCCATGAATATGAATGGGATTCGCTTTCAGATGCAACAATTGATCTAGATGTGGATATTATCCACGCCTATAGTACCCAACCCGATGCAACTAACGATCCTAGTGTCAGACTAGAGGATTGCCCTCCTCAAATCGCCTTAGTAGACGATGCTTCGTTTGATAGGATGAGCCCCAATTCAGGTATCTTAGGAGAAGACTTGATGAGCTCCGATTATATGGTCACCAGAGATGACACCTTTCACATTCACAACATCGAACCTACCATTGACTTGCCCCTTGTCCACTTTGACCTGATTGACTGGCCCCAGCGCCACCATGAGCCCACATTCCTCACATTTCGCAATGATTACGAAATTGCTTGCTATCTGAATGCTCTCGAACCCGTGGCTTCTTCCACCAGTGAACCAACAACCAGCATGACGGAGCCTGATATTAAGTACCTCAGTCTCAAAACAAAAGAGAAAAAGAAAAATAGGTCTGATGGCGAAAACCACTTTGTGGCGGTGTCAGAACCAAAAATAGTAAAAAGAAATGACGCATCCAAAGGTGAAAACCTCTTTGAGGCACCTAAGGATGGGGTACTTAATAACTTGCCGAGTTATTTCCAGGATAGATCATCAATCTTGATTGAACCAACAAAGCCGGTCAATCTAAACACAGAAGAAAACCCTCAGATAGTCCATCTTGCTCAGTCTTTATCAGAGGAAGAGACCAAGGCATATGTACAGTTTTTACAAAAAAAGAAAATTAATTTTGCATGGACCTACTCAGACATGCCAGGGCTTGACACAAATCTCATAATGCATCACTTATCTATAGCTCCAGGAGTCAAGCCAGTCAAACAGAGACTAAGAAAAATGCATCCACATATAGCTCTACTTGTCAAAGGAGAATTAGAAAAGCTTTTGAAAGCTGGATTTATTAGAGCCATTGATTATGCAGAATGGATCTCGAACATAGTACCGGTATCCAAACATGATGGGTCCATTCGTGTCTGCACAGATTTTAGAGATCTAAACAAAGCATGCCCAAAGGATGACTTTCCACTGCCAAACATTGACATGATAGTGGACATGACGGCGGGCTATGACATATATTCCCTAATGGATGGTTTCTCGGGGTATAATCAAATCAAAATAGCTCCTGAAGACCAAGAGAAAACAGCATTCACATGTGCATGGGGAACCTACTGTTGGAACGTCATGCCATTCGGGTTAAAGAATGCAGGAGCAACCTACCAAAGAGCTATGACAACTATCTTTCATGATATGATGCACAAAAATATGGAAGATTATGTGGATGATACCCTGGCAAAATCAAGAAAAAGGGACACACACCTCAATGATCTGGAAGTAATTCTAGATCGTATGGAACAATTTCAACTCAGATTAAATCCAAAGAAGTGCGCATTTGGCGTCACCTCAGGCAAACTTTTAGGATTCATAATATCAGCAAAAGGTATCGAGGTTGATCCCGAAAAGGTCCAAGCAATCCTAGATATGCCACCTCCTCGAAATATCAGCCAAATGAGAAGTCTTCAAGGACGTCTTCAATCAATTAGGAGGTTTATTTCTCAGCTTGCAGATAGAGCGCAACCCTTCAACAAGACATTGCATAAGGGTGCTTCTTGTGTTTGGAACGAGGATTGTCAAAGGAGCCTAGATCAGATCAAACAATACTTGGCTAATCCTCCGATCTTAATGCCTCCTATTCCAGGGAAACCATTGCTTCTATACATCTCAGCTACAGACACTTCCCTGGGGGCATTATTGGCTCAAACAGATGATACTGGGAAAGAACGGGCCATCTACTATATCAGCCGTACTCTAGTCTCTTATGAGATCAATTACAATAATATTGAGAAGTCTTGTCTCGCGGTGGTGTTTGCTTCTCAAAAGTTGCGCCACTACATGCTTGCTCATACCATACACTTGATTGCCAAAATTGATCCCCTTAAATACTTGCTTGGTAAGGCTGCCCTGACGGGTAGACTTGCTAAATGGATGATGGTCCTCACTGAATTTGACATAGAGTACGTTGAAAGGAAGGCAATAAAAGGGCAAGCTATTGCTGACCAATTAGCTGATTTTCCAATCCAAGATAGTATGCCAGTCCAAGTGGAATTCCCAGATGAACACATCTTATATACCACTACTCGCATTTGGACAATGTTCTTTGATGGCTCCCGCATGCAAAATGGGTCAGGTGCTGGAGTGTTATTTGTTTCTCCACATGGGTACAACATTCCAAAGTCTTATAAACTATTATTCCCATGTACCAATAATATTGCAGAATATGAAGCTTTAACTAATGGCTTGAAAATGGCTATAGAATGGAATATCACAGAATTACATGTCTTTGGGGATTCTCAGCTAATCATCAACCAATTCAATGAAGAGTATCAAACCAAGGATGACAAATTGATACCTTATAAAAAGATGGTTGATTCTTTGAAACGCTATTTCACCTTTGTGACGTTTCAACAAATCCCTAGGATAGAGAACAAAGCTGCAGACGCCATGGCCACATTGGCTTCACTTCTTCAGTTGGAGACACATGAATCCAGATTTGAATTCCTGGTGGAAGAGCTACACCATCCCATCTTTGACTCATCTGAAAGCCGTGTCATTTGTGCCATTATCACACACGAGTCCTCCCGATATGGTGCTATCTATTCATATCTTCGTGATGGCATCATCCCTGACACATTCACCCGCTCCGAACGCCGAAACCTCATCCGTAACGCCTCTCGCCACACCCTCATCTCTGGTGACTTATATAGAAGGGGTTTAGATGGGACACTCCTTAGGTGCTTGGAAAAGGAGGAATCCAACCAAGCGTTAGCTGACATCCACGAGGGCATTTGTGGTGGGCATTCTAATGGTCTTGCCATGGCCCGAAGGTTGCTTAGGGCGGGATATTATTGGCCCACAATGCAGATAGATGCAGTCACCTTTGCTAAGTCATGTGAAAAATGTCAGAAACACGGCAACCTGATTCATGCTCCGGGTAGGGAACTAATCCCTTCTATTTCTCATTGGCCATTTCAGCGCTGGGCCTTTGATCTGGTTGGGCAAATTCACCCCAACTCATCAGGTGGACACAAGTTCATCATTACTGCCACTGACTACTTCACAAAATGGGTAGAGGCTGTACCACTTTCTGTTGCTTCAGGAAGGACCATTTCTTTGTTCATCTTGAACCATATCATTTGCCGATTTGGAGTGCCTTCTGAGATCATTACTGACAATGGAGGTCAATTTAAGAATAAAGACCTAAAGCACCTATGCCAAAAGTTTAAAATCAAGCAACATTGGTCCTCCATATATTTCCCACAAGGAAACGGACAGGCAGAAGCTTCTAACAAAACCATTCTTAAGATTCTTCATAGAACAGTACACAAGAATGGTAGGGATTGGCACTTGCAAATCAATCCAGCACTATGGGCTTACCGAACAAGCATTCGCACACCTACAGGGGCCACTCCTTTTTCTCTCACCTATGGCGCTGAAGCAATATTGCCTTTGGAAGTCGAGATACCATCCCTTAGAGTCTCACTCAAAGGATTGATTACAGATGAGGATTACCGTGCCATGAGGTTGCAGGAACTAGAACTTCTAGATGAGAAGCGTAAGGCTTCCTTTGATCATATGAGAGCGTATCAGAAACGTATGTCCAAGGCATTCAACAAGAAGGTTCGCCCTAGAGAATTTCAAATAGGTGATCTTGTTTTACGAGAAAACCCTAAGAACCAGCAAAACAGAGAGCAAAAGGGCAAGTTTGAACCTAACTGGCTTGGACCATATGTCATCACAGCTGCTTTTGGTACTGGTGCGTATTTACTGTCAGATCCTGATGGAGAACAGCTCCCTGATCCCATCAACATTGTGCACCTTAAGAAGTTCTATCCTTGATGCCCATTCTGTCTGGGGGCATCTTTTGTATATATCTTATTGATCCTGAAAAAATACCAAAAAAAAAATTGATATATGATTGCTGAAAAAATCCTAAAAAAGCATAAAAAATACTGAGAAAAAACTACAAAAAAATCAAAAAAATTCAAAAATTCAAAAAAATAGAAAAAGTGCCTTGGTGAAAACCTAGCAATAGGCGCCTTGGTAGCAAAAATACAAAAAAATCAAAAAAATCAAAAAATGAAAAAAAGATTCCAAGTGGTGAAAACCTGGAAACAGGCGCTACTTGAGGCCTTTGCACCCCTATTTGTTAGCATGCGTCCTCGACACTTAGCCACTTGTCATCATGCCTTGACCTTATTTGGCCTAGTCTGGAATTGGTCTTTGTCTTTGTCTAGGGGGCATAACTGTTCGCATAGGTCCTTTTGGTGAGTTTGTCTCTTGGGGCATTTCACAACAGGTGTTTTTCAACACCACCCCAAACAGTGTTTTTCAACACTACCCTTGCGTCGAGTGTTTCTTAACACTTATCAGATGTCTTACCCAATAGTCCACAGTATGATGCGATATTTCCCATTTGCAGATAAGATACTCAGAATTTGACTCTATGACCAACACACACGCACTTAAACAATCAACTCGCTGGCGATATGATGACTTTATTTTTCTTTGTGTGCTGTCTATGAGGATTTCTTTTGATGAGTGATCTCTCCCTGAGAAGTTTTCGATGATGCATAGCTAGAAGACTGAGGGAATGAGAACATGTTTTCTTTCTTTATCTGCTTGTGGGTATATTTTGTTGTTTCTAACTGTCATGAGCATTTATGCTGGTCCTACTTGACACTATGGATTGACAAGGTATTATCCTTGACTGTTTTGCGAGTGCATGCTTTTAGCTATCCTGACTTTCATGTGTCTTGATACAAGCATAATCTCGCCATATCAAATTTAGGTGATCTCACTGCATTAGTCATCTTGACCTATATGTCTTTGATGCCTAGGTGAGATTCCCACATCTCTATCTGATAAAGATCATATTCATATCCACATAGTTACGCTAGTGTGCATTATATGATCTTACGACGCTACCAATAACGCTCGATGATGATAATTAGATGTCTATAAGCGTCGTGACCTTGCAAGTCAACCACTTTCATAGTAGCTTGCATTTTTAGGGTCATGTTAGTTTAATCTTGCATCTTGCACATGGAGAGAGCTCTCCTTCTCATCCTACATGGACCTGTTAGTCAACTGCGCTCACCTTCTCTTCTTCTTGATCATGTCTTTCGCTCCTTGTCTTTTTCATCTCGAACCTGTTCCTGTTCATCACAAGGGGTTAATCACATCATCATATCTATATCAAAACTGTCATTTTCAAGAAACATAAGTCTACATCATACATATGAGAATTAAACATACAACTATGAGAGAGAGAACATACATAAGCACATACATAAGCATTTTGAGCAAAATGACAAGACAATATACATAAACTGATACATCCATCATAAGTGAGACAAATACACATGATATACCGAACATCCAGTAATCTCATAAATCAATAAATGTCATGATATACAATATGAGATCCCAAAATCTGGATCAAAAGTCTCAAAATATGTCCAAACATCTACAACCTAAGACCTAAGACTCGCTACCACCCTCGTGAGGAGCTCGTGGTGGTGGAGGAGGCATAGCTCTCCTATCAAAAGCCACGTCTGATACCCCTGCCCGCTGAGAGTATGATGGTGCTCTCTCACCCTCAGGGACGGCCTGCAGATATAATCCGTGATAATAAGCAGCCCTCGCTGACTCCCGTCGGAGCTCCAGTGCCTCGGTCTGTGCCATCGCCTCACGGCGTGCTATCTCTGCTCTAAGATCAGCTATCTGCTGATCCCGCTCTGCCCTCAAATCCAGGAGCTGCTGATCTCTCACAGCTATGGTGGTCCGCAGCTGCTGTATCTCTGCCTCCCGAGCCTGTATCTGGGCTCTCAGGTCCTCTCCCCCCGCAGGCTGCTCCTGCTGTACCTCTGCCTGCCGGCGAGCTGGTCTCGCCTCCTCCTCAGGAGTGGCTGATCTCTGTCCCCGTGACCGTTTCCGGCCACCTGACCCCTCTCCTCTCTCCATCCTCCTCCCTCTCCCCCTCCCGCCATCCCCTCCATCTCCTCCCTCCTCTCCTCCGTCCCCTCCGCCTCCTCCGTCCCCTCCGTCTCCTCCCTCTCCTCCCGGCGCTGGCACCTGAGCATCTGGTACCGTAAATCGAGGGAATGGTACCCTCCGCCGCTCTGCTCTGTAGGCTCCATCAGCCCCTGCGTCTGCCACATCTGGGAAATACTCCCAGGGCTCGCTCCTGATACTCGCTGTCTCTGCGACAGCCTGCTGATAGTCCAGCATGGGTAGCCACCCATGTCCCTCCTCATCCCTGGCTCTGGCATAGGTAGTAGTCTCTGTCGAGACTCGCTGCTGCCTCCCGAACTGCCGCCACACCCGACTGATGCAAAACCTCTCTGTGATATCTGCATGTCGACCTACCAGTGGCCGACTGCATAGCATATAACTGAGCTCCTCATCTGCATCACTCCATCCCTCCACATCCCTGTATGGCCTCCATGTGAATGAGGCTATCTCATCTAGAATCCGCCGATAGTAGGTCACATCCCCTGAGTGGGCATGTGATATAAACCCGATGTACCTGTAGATGAATGGGTACCTCCTCTCCCTCGGCTGAATCCTGGGACGCACTACAGCAATGTGCTCCCATGCCCATACCTGCGCCAGGATGGCACCGCACGCCCATGTCCGACCGTCCCTGTAGACGATCTCATGCAGCTCATGATACATCTCTGCTAAGATCGCAGGCCCCCATGCCATCCGTCGAGGCCTGCCTACCAAGTCTACCAGTAGCCTGCCCCATCCGAGCGGGAATCCCTTCTGACTGCGATCAGTCATCAGGATCTGTGAAATGATAGATGCCACAATGCATGGCACCGGATAATCTCTGCCAAAGTCATCAAGCAGTCGCTCCCAGCTGACATGCCTGTCTAGGATGGTCACATCCTGAAACATCTCCTGAATCAATCGGCGCCCCTCAGTGACGTCCTGATCATAGTACACCTGTGACAACAAACAAATCATGTTAGTTTTCATCACATGGAAACATTACATTTATGATTATATATCAAAACATGATCATACTTACAGGCTCTCCGTGGCATGGCACTCGTAAGATCCTGTAGACGTCCTCCAAAGTGATCGACGCCTCTCCAGTAGGCAGATGGAAGGTGTTGTGCTCACTATGCCATCTCTCGGCAAGAGCAGTCAACAACCCATGGTCCGCTCGGATATATGGGTATCTCAGCAGATACCGGAATCCCATAGCCCTGATATCGGCATTGCCCGGATCATCCAGATCTCGGACACACCGTAATCCTGTCACCTTCGGCGCTCTGATGATGAGCGCCGGAAAAACCTCCTGCAAGCCAAAACCAAATCCGTTGTTAGTACATATCATGATGGATGTCCAAAAAAAAAAAAACTCAGTATAAAACATCTTAAAAATGTAACATTGTCTAGACCCATGTCATTCTTGCTCAAAAAATGCATTAAATATCAAAATTTTCAACTGGGCGATATTCTTTTTCAGAGAAGTATCGTGCGATACTTCTCCCTATAGTAGGGCGATAAACCTTATGTCGGGCGATACTTCGCCCACTATCGCGCGATCTTTCGCCCAGTATCGTGCGATACTGATGCCCAAAGCGCGCGATACTTTTGGGGCGCGCGAAGTATCGCGCGATACTTCTCCCCAAAGCGCGCGATACTTCTAAAGTATCGCGCGATATTTCGCACAACAAAAAATTTTGAAATTTAAAATTTGAAAAAAACGTGCTAAAAAAAGCTATTAAATGCTAGAAATGATCAAAAAGTTCGAGTTTTTCGAAAACATACCGGGGCAGGATAGTGTGGTGGCCGGTTATGCAACCGGGCGCGCTCGAATCGATGCCTGTGGACGGGAACTCCTGCTTGCTGAGCCATTTTCTCTCTCTAAAGCTCTGAAATTCTCAAATCACTAAAAGACAAATGATTTTTGAAAATGACATTTTGACCCCTTTTATAGCATTTTGACTTTTTGACCTAATTTTCAAAACACCTCGGAATTGCGCGAAAATTGCACCCCTAGCTAATTTCGACGTCCTGGATCCATTTTCGGACTCGAAATCGAAATCCGAGGTCATCTTCATAGTCAAAATCGCATTTCAAATTCTTTCCCCCCCCTTCTGCGCAGTTGATTGACCTTTTGAGGCATAATTTGATTTTCGGTGGAATTTCTTCCTTCCATGTCTCTCAAATTTTCTAATCTTTCATTCGCTCTATTTCTAGTCTTTTATTTCTATTCTTCTACTTCCTCACTGGGGCATGTTTCATTGCCTAATGGTTCACCTATTTGACCCTTACATTCGATTATGATTTGATCAAATCTTTATCCATTTGCTGTCTCTCCTCTACCTGATTTCGATTTCGATTCCGAGGGGGCAGTACCTATGGGATTCTCATCCCTGATTTCTTGATGTTCTTGATTCAGACATCTTTTGTGAGCTTTTGCTCAAAACTTGAGATTCTTATCTCCCATTTTTAGACATTGATTATTGCCTAGCAGCGACGGTGATGGTTTTGTCTAAAGCTTGATTTGCACCTAGCAGCGACGGTGTTGGTCTAAGCTTTTGTTTATGTTTGTCCGGATATGATCCCGAATCGACCTCATATCTGAGTTGTTTTGTGATCCCAAATCGATCTCACATTGCAACTTCATTCTTTGACTGCATGTGTTCTCAAATCGATCACACATTAGTCAAAGAGGGGCAAATGTATGCACCCAAAAATGGTCGCCTAGACTTTGGGCCCCATTTATTCAATTTATCAATCCTGAATCATTTTGATCATTTATCAATATTGTCAACAATATCAATTTCTTGATCAAATCCTAATTTCGATCATATATTGGATTTTTATCCTTGGGCTAACCATTTATCCTAAGTCTTTATTTAATTAAAAGGAATATTTCCTCCCCTTTCAATTAAATAAAAAAGCCCCCACTTTCCTTTTATCCTAAGTTGCACAAATAAAGCATTATTCCTATTTTATAAAAAAGGGAAAAAATCACTTTTTGTCTCACATGAGGCTCAAAAGTCAACACTTCACTCTCATTGGAGGATACTTGTGCACATGGATTGCTCCTCTTTCTAGCTCCACCGCTGATTAAGTCTTTTTGCCTCTTAATCTCCATGGTCCATTTCACCTCATTTCTTATAAAAGGAGAGCTCTCTCCTTCATTTGGATACCCACATTTTTATGCTATTGTTATGCTGCAGGTTTTGGAGCCTTTTGAAGACATCCTTGCATCCAAGCTTTGAAGACCTTGTTGTTGCATTTCTTTTATTTTGCTTTCATAGTTGCATTCATGACATTCTTAGAGTAGATTTCCTTTTATGCAATCTCACATAGTCTAAATAGGAAGGATTTGTAATCCATTGCTATTTCCTTTCATAGATTAGATTTCTTTTCAAAGCATTGCATTATTATCATTTAGCTTAGATTTGCATTCTTATATAGTTTGCATTGCATTTCCATTTAGATTCTTGGAGATATTGGCATTGTTGCCCTTGTCTTCACTTGAATCTCTCATTGTGTGGTTGACTAGCAAGGTCACTTTCTTGTAGCTCTAGCTGAGAGCAAAACTCATAGTCCCTTGCAACTCCATGCATAGAGAGCTATGAGCCGCTTTGTGAGGCCTCATTCTTGAGCAACCTTGCATGTAATGGTTCATAGAAGTGCATATTTTAGTGTGTACAAGAGGTAAGATAAGGGTTGTGCCCCTACCTAAACAAAACTAAGATACTTTTGATGCATCAATCTAATGGATTTATTGCCATATCTTTCACTGTGGATTGAAGTTCATGGGACTACTCCTTAAGGGGAGAAGTTAGAAAGAGATGAAGACTTAGGCATATTACATCTTTGGCATTGTTGTAAAAGGGGGAGAAGAATCAATAAAGGGAGATAGAAACTATGACAATCAAAGGGGGATAAGAGCTAGAGATCAGGAACATAGAACTACAAATATGTATCAGCTAAGGGGGAGTATTTATTTTCTTGGTATTGTTGGTGTTTACATTAATGCCAAAGGGGGAGATTGTTTCCATAACTGATCCAGAGATAAGTTGAGTATGTTATGGTATGAGTTTGATGCAAATATGATGTTAGGTTGATCAATTATGACATTGTCATTGATGTCAACTTAGTGTTTGTTCGTTGAGAATGTGTTTGTTATGCTAATGTATGTGAGCTAAAGTAAGAGTTAGACTGTGTGATCGTAATGAAAGACTAAGTGATGTCTCTATATGTTGTATCTATGACCACACGAGTTTATCATATGTATGTTGTGACTTATGAATGATTGAAGGTTGACAAATCAAAAGGAAGAACAAGATGTAGCCAAGGAGGAATGATTTGATGATTATGTCAAATAGGTTTAGATTCAAGTGTTGTGATTCAAGATATGTTATCTTGAATATGTTACGGGGTTGTTGTTGCAACTACATCATTATTGGTGACCATGTGACATAGTTTCAATAGATAGAAGATCACTAAGTGAAAAGTAGATGAAGTTCTTAGAACAATCAGTCAGATCCTCAACTGGTAATGTTGTATCATGTTGCGATAAGTGGTTATATGTGTGTGTGTGAATTTAGTACCTAGCTGTAGACACAACACTTCAGTAAAATATTAGAGGTTAGCTTAAAATAAAAATCATGCAAGTAATTGAAAACTAATCTAACCAAGCGATTTATTGCCTTCTAGTAGATGCGAGTATGTATTCTTAGATTGGACCGAGATTAGTGACCTTGACGACACCTAAACGAAGGATTTGAATGCAAAATCTAGATATGAATTAGATGCAAATTAATGTTTTTTTTTTGGTTTTTCTATGCTGTAATATGAAAAAATGATATGAAATCTAATCTATATGAAAAACTGATATGCAATACAATTAATCTAACAATGATATACTAAATATGAATGATCTCACAAAAGTTGTTGATTCGCAAAGAAGCTTCAATTCTTCAGATGTCAATTCGCTAGCATAAGTTTGCAAATTATGAGATATGAGATTGAAGGGCTGAGCCTTGATTTTATAGAAATCTAGGGCTTTGGGGATACATGGAAAAAGTCATAAATCACTCAGATAAACTCAGGTTGATTTTTGAGTTATCAAAGAATAAAAGATAATTAATTCACAAAATTATGCAAAATCATGCAAAAACAACTTTTTAACTCAAATCAGAGTTGAGTTTATTTTTAAAACAACTTGAATTGATTTTCTGATTTCAAGTTTAACTGCTTTTTGAATGTGCATAATATTTATGAATTAAATAATCAAATAAAGTGATTTATCCTCAACTTAACTAATTTAAAAACAAAACAATTGATTTATGGGTTAATCAATTATTTAATCAAACTTTTATTCAAAAACTATATTATTAAATTTGACAATTGACATTAATTAATTAAATAAGAATTTAATCAATTAGTTGTGGGATATTTGATTTATTGTCAAAATGGAATAATACAATTTAGGAATAAATATAATTAACTCCAATTAAATAATTAAGTGGCGGTATTAAATCTAATTAATTAAATATTGAGAATATTCAATTAATCAAACTTTAGGATAAATAAGATTTATCGCCAAATAATCATTAAATTAAAGATAATTAGGATACATAGGAATATTACTAGGAATATTCCCCCGATGCAGAATTTAGGATAATCAATTAAGATTCGATAATGTTCAGATGTGCCTTAGGTTAGGATTTTGATGTCGATTTCATTCGATGTGTCGATATAGGAGGTTAATGAACCTATAGCCCATTTTTGGGGTATTACATTTTGCCCCTCTTTGAATCACTATGCGAAGTGTAGTGGTTCAAAGACAATCTGTGTATGATATTGAAATTGATGTTTGAAATTGAGATTGATATGAAACAGAAACTTGATTGAAATTGATATGAAGATAATAGGTCCTGAATGACCAAGGATAATGTTAACTATAACAGCAAATGAACCGATGATTGTGAAAAAGTGTCAAAACCCCTGATTTCAAACCTTATGATTGCGAAGAAGTGAGTGACCGATTCCAGACCCGATTGTCGATAAGAATCACATTGGTATCACATCTGAACCCTTTAGTTACGAAGAACCAAGGAAATAACGCTATTGAACCGATAGTTACAAAAGACTGATACGATTTACAAGATTAAGAGAATACCAGATTGATATGGATCTCGATGAATTTGATATGCCCTGAGCGATGATTGATTTGCCCCAAGCGATGAGGTCTTTTTGATGAATCAACAATTAGACGTGGTTGTTGTTTTGATTACTGAGGAAAGATATGATTTCCATAAAGATATGATTTCAATAAAAATATGATTACAGACTTTGAATGATATGCAATACCATGCCCCCTTTAGGATTAAAATTGAAATTTGACAAGAAAAGTCAGCATTATGGTTTAAAAGCATGTTAATTGATTTGAGAAGTGGTTATACACGTTCGAGAACATGTTCTGCATTGTTTAGAGGTCATGGAGACCAAGTTTGACTAGGTGAAACCATGAGTTGACCATGGTTAACCAAGTTGAAATTTTGATAGTTTGATGTAAGATAATCAGTTAAGTTAAATTTTGGATTCCTATGATGATTGAAGGTCGATTATGCAAGTAGTTAATAATATGAATGATCTCAGATTTTGATTTTGATCCTAAAAAAGGATTCTACTTGCTATTTCGTTGGATGGACCTTTGTGTAAGATTTAGCTCTTGTTAGATTTAAAGAGACAAGTGGAGAATTGTTTAAGCATTGAAGTTCGTTCAACCATTGTGAGATCATGCAAACATGCAAAAATGCAAAGAGACATGCAGTATGAAATGCAACCTAAGACCTAGGACCTAGTCACTGATCATGTGTCGGTCATTCTCATCATTGAATTTTTAGGTAACCGGATAAATCAATACAATGCCCACTAGTTATGACACCATAAACATATGAATATCGATTTGTATGTGCAGGAATCAATACAACACCCACTGATTAGGAAACCATGGATATATGAATATTGATTTTGTTTTCAGAATGTCAGATTATATATAAGCATCAAAGCATAAGCGCCAGGATGACCTGAATATCATGTCCATTTTGATATAGCAATTTGTATAAGCATCAAAACATAAACGTCGTGATGACTAGAATACACCTTGTGGTACAAACACATCAAACAGTTGAAGAGATCATTCTAAATCCAATGTGAATTACCCGTAGTGACCCTTTATCGTTCACATCCTTAGGTAAGATCGCGTTTCATAGTAGGAGAAAGAACTCACTCAAAAAGATAATAGTTAGATCAAACTCCCTTGGATTTTCTAGGTATCAATGGTTGAGGTGCGCATGGCCATCCAATTCAAGATAGAGGCTCTTACAGTCGGACACCATTTCAATCCAGAATTTCCAAAGTTGTTAGATTTTCACATACAAGTAGAAGACAGAAAAGATTATGCCCCCAATTATCACTCTCTAAATCCTGTAAAGGACATCATCGAAGAGCTCGAAGGGACACAATATGCAAAAATCTCAATGCGAATTAGTAAGCATACAAGGAGATAAAAGCATGAAGCACATATTGTTTTCAGTTTATGTTTGATTGCGTTGTTGCAGATGCCAAATCCTTTCTGGAGACAAGGCAGACTAACTGACTCGGATGAAGCTTCAAAGGAATCTGATTGGATATGATACATCTAAGATGTACTGGAGGCCATAGGATATGACATTAATTGCCCCCAAGTTTTAACATTGGATACAGACGCTTGAGCTGATTGGTGTACAGACCGACTTATTGAAAATAGGAAAGCGAAAACAAACTAGGAGATATGTACAAACTAAAGCAAGACTAAAAGCTGGGAAAGACCAAGATTGCGTTGATAGATGGAGCATTTTGAAACAAGTGGTGCTCGTTTGCCAGGTTTTCACCATCTTGGCAGAGATTCTATTTTTGCTACCAAGGTGCCTGTTTCCAGATTTTCACCAAGGCACTTTTTTTCTTTTTCTCATTTTTTTGTATTTTTCATTTTTTTATTTTTTTGTGAATCATCAAGGTGCCTATTGCTAGGTTTTCACCAAGATGTTCATTTTTTCATGACTTTTTCAGATTTTAAAGATTTTTTTTAGGACATCTTACCATAGACTAAATGCCTTAGGCATAGAATTTCTTCAAATGGAGAACGTTGATTAGTTCTCAGAGCTGTTCTCCTTTAGTCATTGAGAGTTGATAGGCACCAAAGCCAAAAGTAGCAGTGATAACAAAGGGACCTAGCCAGTTGGGTTCAAACTTCCCCTTGCATTCTCGATGTGATTGATTTTTAGGATTCTCTCTCAAGACTAGATCACCAACTTGAAATTCTCTATGTCTGACATTCTTGTTGTAGCCTCTAGACATTCTCTTCTGATATACTCTGAGATGATCATACGCTACTTGTATGCACTCATCTAGTAATTCTAGTTCTTGCAACCTAGACACTTTGTAGTCATCATCAATTACTAGACCATGCATTTTGATTCTTAGTGATGGGATTTCAACCTCAATAGGTAGTACCGCTTCAGACCTGTAAACTAAAGCGAAAGGTGTAGCCCCAGTGGGCATTCTGATACTTGTTCTATAGGCCCAGAGAGCTGGATTTATCATGAGATGCTAGTCTCTTCCTATTTTATTAACTGTACGGTGCAAGATTTTCAATAGATTCTTGTTAGAAGCCTCTGCTTGTCCATTCCCTTGAGGATAGTAGATAGATGACCAATGTTGTGTAATCTTGAATTTGGCACATAAATCATCTATATCTTTGTTCTTGAATTGTCCACCATTATCTGTGATTATGGAATGAGGTATCCCATATCTGCATATGATATAGTTCAATATGAACATAGATATTTGTTTTCTAGTTGCTTGTGTCAAAGGGACTGCTTCTACCCATTTTGTAAAATAATCTGTAGCTATGATTATATGGGTATGTCCATTAGAAGAATGAGGATGTATAGCCCCTATAAGATCAAAGGCCATTATGTAGTAAAGGGAATTAGATCTCTCCCTAGAGCATGAATTAAGTTGCCATGCACTTGTCATTTTTGACAATTCTTAGCAAACTTGATAGACTCTTTCTCCATTTCAGGCCAATAGTACCCAGGCCTAATAAGTTTTTGAGCTAGTGTTAAACCGTTCAAGTGTGACCCACAAATACCATCATGGACTTCCTCTATCGCACGTTGAGACTCTTCCTATTCTAAACATCTAAGTAGGGTACCATCTAGACCTCGTTTGTACAGATCGTGACCAATGATGACATATCGGGAGGCATTACGGATAAGGTATCTCTTTTCATGGTGGTTGAAGGTATCGAGAATGATTTGGTCTTGGAGATAGGAGAATAGGTTTTTGTATCTGGATGAATCATGACCAACAACAGTGCAGATCATGCAGGTTTCGAGGGAATCATATGCAAGATAAGATAGTGCTTCCACCAAGAACTTGTAGCCTAGCTCATGTTCAGGCTATTGTAATAAAGTAGATAGCGTTGCCATTGCATCGACAGCCTTGTTCTTTATTCTAGGTATTTGCTCAAATGTGATAGATAAGAAATAATTCTTTAAATCATCTACCATTCTCTTATAAGGAATCAACTTTTCATCTTTAGTTTGGTACACATCATTGACTTGATGGATAACAAGTTGTGAGTCTCCACTCAATTTCTATTTTCATACCATTAAGAAGGGCTTCATATTCTACAATATTGTTTGTGCAAGGGAACTTTAATCTGAATGCTTTTGGGATTGAGTATCCTTGAGGAGTTATGAATAATATGCC
Source organism: Chamaecyparis obtusa (assembly GCA_027943335.1). Classification (NCBI taxonomy): domain Eukaryota; kingdom Viridiplantae; phylum Streptophyta; class Pinopsida; order Cupressales; family Cupressaceae; genus Chamaecyparis; species Chamaecyparis obtusa. Next base: position 1,017,708 of record BSBK01003193.1, read on the forward strand.
TACTCCTCATCCATTCTATGTATAGGAGCCATCGAAGAATAATTTCCATTCTCTAGAAGAAAGAGTCATGATAAAGGAATCTGGAAATTCCATTTGCATTGGTGTATCATCAATCATAGGTGCATCTGCTAATTTATCAGCAATAACCCATCCTTTGATAGCTTTTCTTTCCACATATTCAATGTCAAATTCACTTAAGAGCATGACCCATTTGGCTAATCTACCTGTGAGGGCAGCTTTGCTGATTAGGTACTTGAGTGGATCAATTTTAACTACCAAATGTGTGGTATGAGCTAACATATAGTGTCTCAGTTTCTGTGATGCAAAGATCACAGCTAGACAAGCTTTATCAATCATGGAATAATTCTTCTCATATGCAACCAATGTTCTATTGATATAGTATATATCTCTTTCCTTTTTGTTCTCATCATGTTGTGCAAGCAATGCCCCCAATGATGTATCTGTTACGGAGACATATAAGATCAATGGCTTCCCTTGAATAAGAGGCATCAAGATAGGAGTATTTGATAGATATTGTTTGATATGATCAAATTTCTTCGCACATTCTTCATTCCATGCAAAGGTCACACCTTTATGTAATGTTTTTGTAAAAGGTTGTGATATGTCTGCTAGCTGTGATATGAATCTCCTAATAGATTAAACTCTTCCTTGCAATGTCCTCATTTGATTGATGTTCTTAGGAGGTTGCATCTTCATTATAGCCTTTACTTTAGCTAGACCAACTTAAATGCCCTTCTTTAAAACTATGTATCCTAAGAGCTTTCCAGAAGTGACACCAAAAGCACACTTCTTAGGATTTAGTCTAAGACTAAATTTTTCTATTCTATCTAGTATCTTGCTCAAGTCATTTAGATGTTCAGCTCTAATCATAGATTTTGCTAAAGTATCATCAACATAATTCTCCATAGTCCTATGCATCATGTCATGAAAAATAGATGTCATGGCTCTTTGATATGTAGCACCAACATTCTTAAGCCCAAATGGCATGACATTCCAATAGAAGGTGCCCCATGCACATGTAAAAGCAGTTTTCTCTTGATCCTCCGGAGCAATTTTTATTTGATTATATCTAGAAAAACCATCCATTAAAGAATACATCTCAAAGCCTGCAGTCATATCCACTATCATATCAATGTTAGGTAGTGGAAAATCATCCTTAGGGCATGCTCTATTTACATCTCTAAAGTCTGTGCACACTCTGATTGATTTATCTAGTTTTGAAACAGGTACAATATTAGAGATCCACTCTGTGTAGTCAATAACTCGGATGAATTCAGCTTTTAAGAGCTTTTCTAATTCTACTTTTACCAAGAGTGCAACATGAGGATGCATCTTTCTTAACTTTTGCTTAATTGGTTTGACATTAGGAGCTATAGATAAATGATGCATTATAAGATTAGGATCCAACCCTGGCATATATGAATATTTCCATGCAAAGTTGATCTTCTTTTCTATTAGGAATGTAGTAAATTTTTGCTTCTCTTCTTCTGATAAAGATTGTGCTACATGAATCAACTGTGGTTCTTCTGTTGTTCCCAAATTGATGGATTGAGTGGGCTCAATTAGAACTGGAGATTTGTCCTGTAAATGACTCAAAAGGACATCAAATATCTCATCCTTAGATGCCTCAAAGAGGTTTTCACCTTTGGATATGTCTTTTATTTTTACTTTTGTAGGTTCTGAGACTGTCACAAAGTGGTTTTCACCCTTAGAACTCCTTTTCTTTTTATTCTTATTCTTATTTTTCTAACTAAGATACTTGATGTCCAACTTCGTCATGCTAATGCTCGATTCATTGATGGAAGTCCTCATAGGCTCAACTGCATTGAGATAGAAAGCAAGGGCATAGTCATTTGGGAAGGTATAAATACCATGGCTCGGATTTATGGAGGTTTGATCAAGAAGTTCAGGATGTTGGATAGTCAAAATAGGAAAAGATTGGGAGATAGTGTTTACGGATATGGATCTATCATCATTGGTCCTAACCCAACACTTGAGTTCAAAGGTGATATTACAACTTAAGACATTCAATTCATGAATAGGCTCAATGTCATTATGAGAGTTCACTTCAGCCATCGGTGGATCAGACTCGACAAGTTCATCATTTCGCTCTAGACTTACATTGGGTTTAAGTGCATATTGGTGAATAACATCAACATGTTTCTCTATGATAAGCTCATCTTCTTCTGGAATGGCCCCCCATTCATAGTCATTAGATTCTTCATCTATGCCTCTAGGAAATCTAAGAACATGAGTAAAGTCAGGATGAATACCCCAAGAAGGGTTACCCTCAGATTTTGATTTGAATTCATACTCATGGGAGTCTGTCTCAAAATAACTACCACCTTCCTCTTTGTTTGTTTGATTGTCTTCGAGATTAGTTAGTTCTTGTGTTGCAACTATCTTTGGCTCTATAGTAGGTTCTTGTGTTTCTACTACATTAACTCTTTTTATTGGATCATCTTCAGCATCAAGAAGGTCTTTGATTTCTTTAGGTAAACACTCATAAGGAATAAGTTCTGAGCTATCTGAATCACTATCTGATGGTTCAGTTTCTTCCTTTTTAAGAAGAGGTTCGCCTGGTGCGATCTACTCTATGACATGAGAACAATTACCTTTGAGGTGGAAGGGTTTCTTTTTAAAGCCTAAGCTAACAGTATCTTTGTTTGTCCTACCAGTATGTGAAATAGGTGTTATAAGACCTTTTCCTCTAACTCCTAGAGGTCCTTTACCTGAATATCCCATTTAGCTATCAATTTATCTCCTGGACCATATGACATAGAAGGGATTTTGGATACTGTAGAGTCACTAGTTGGAACAACTTGAGATTTAGGTTCATCCTTATATAGCCATGCAAGCACAACTTCATCTTCTTCAAATTCTTGCTTGGAGACTTGTTCTGTTACAAAATTATTTTTATATGCCTCAAGAGGTTCTTTAGAGTCTAGTTTAGACTGTTTTAAAGATTGTCCATAAGACTTAGGTGAGATAGGTAGAGATGTCAAAGATAAGACTGGTTCTATAGTATATTCTCTCATACCATTTTATTTGATATTGACTTCTTTTGCAACATCTTCCATTTTAGATGTGGATGCTTCTTTTGTTGGCTTAATGGAAGATTCTTTGTTATTAGGCACAAGTTTATCTGCACTTTCCTTCAATGTATTGCAAGTGGTAGATATATCCACTGGAATAGTGACCTCTACTCCTTCATAAGGAAATTTCAAACATTGGTGGAATGTAGAAGGGATAGCCTTCATCTCATGTATCCATGGTCTCCCTAGAAGAATGTTGTATGCCAAAGGTAGATCAAGAACTTGACATATAGTATCTCTGATAACTGGACCTGCTCTGATAAGTAAGACAATGGTGCCTTTAGAAGATCTTTCTTGTTCATCATAGGCTTTTGTAGTTATTTTCTTTTTGGGATCGATAGCCAATTCTAAAAATCCCAATTGTGTGACCAAGTTGTAAGAACAAATGTTTAGGCCAGTGCCCCCATCTATCAACACACGTTTGACTCTATGGTTCTGGATCAAGACTTCTATATGCAAGGGCTGGTTATGCGGGTGACTCAAGGAGTTGTCATCTTCCTCTGAGAAGGAGATATATTGTGGAGATGTGAGATGTCCAACCATAGTCTGGAACCTGTCTAAATCAAGGTCATCAAGAACATTGGATCCGAGCAAAGCTTTGTCTAAAATAGCTCTATGAGCTAGAGATATCCGAAGAAACTCAAACATGGATATTTTTGCATTAGTGTGCTAGAGTTGTTGAACAATGCTATAAGATGTTGGCCTCATATCTTTAGTATTGAAAGATTTAGAAGCAGCCTTTTGTTTGGAAGCAAAAGAAAGATTGAAAGGCATCTTAGGGACATTTGATGAATCTGGGATTTGTCCGTTCAGATGTGCCTGAGCTTGTGATCGAGTCACTGCGTTAGCTGAAGTATGATCTCTATCTCTTCATACAATTATGATGACATTGCAATGCTCAGAGAGACAAGGTTCAACCATATTGATAGCAACATTATTTCCAAGGTAAGCATAATTGACCTTTGCTCCCATATTAGGCTGAGAAGATGAAACTTCTTGACCATGTTTCAGAAATGGTTTTGTGAATGCTGTATGATCATTATTGCTCTTATGATTATCAATCGTGATGTCTCCCTTATCAATCAGATCTTGAATAGTATGTTTCAAGCGTAAGCAGTTATTACTTTTGTGACCTTTACCCCGATGGAAATCACATAATTCATTCTATCTCCACCATTTTGGTTTAGGATCAAGATCAGATTGTTGGATCTCAGGAAAAGAGATGATGTTATTAGCTAGCAAAGTTCTCATAGCTGATTCTAAAGATTCTCCAAGAGGAGTGAACTTTTGTTTGTTATCAGCGGACCAAGGTTTGTACTCTTTTATCTTTTGAGATGATTCGGCTACCTTTTGTTCTGAAGCTTTGATGGCTTGGGTGCTGACAGTTAGATTGAAAGCAGGTGCCTTAGATGGGGAGCATGTATTATCAACAATGCCATCTGTGATGATGCCTTTATTCTTGTTCCAATTTTTGTTCTTGTCCTTAGAACTAGATTCATACTTGTCCTTTTGAAGTGTGATGTCTCCTTTTTTCACAAGTACTTTTTCAATTTTGATTGCATTGTCTACCATCTTATCAAAAGATGTATGATTTTGCATTTGTAAAGGGTAGTTGATCTCTGGGACAAGATTATTGATGAAGATTTCTAGTTTCTTAGTTTTTGGAATAGGCCTAGCATATAGAGAGAATTTCTTCCTCTATCTCTTGAGAAATGTTAGGAATGGTTCTCTTGGATATTGTTTGAGATTGCAGATATCAATCATGGTGACTGGATGTTGAATGTTGTAGGAGTATTACTGATAGAACAATTTGATCAACTCCTTAAAAGTTTTGATAGTAGAAGGCAATCTAGAGAACCAATGAATGGCTGCGCCCCCCAGAGATCGAGGAAAGAGATGCATCAAATAAGTTGGTTCATGCATGAAATCCATAGATTGTGTACAGAATTCTCTGACATGATCTTGAGGATCAGAGTGTCCATCATACTTATCATATTTCAACATTTCCACCCTTTTAGGGAATGGTTGCATGTACAAGTCTTTGTCAAATGGAAAAGGACATAGGGCCTCCATGGAGAACTCCTTGGGTTCCTTTTCTTTTTCAAGTTTATTAAGCTTGACTTGCATGGCATGCATCTATTTCATCATAGCTGTGAGTGGAGTTTCTTCCTCATGTGTAATGATATCTTCAACATTAAAGTTAGGAGGAAGTTTAGCTCCTTGATGAGCTAATTGTAAAAACTATGCTTCTCTATCTTCTTTCAAGAAATGCTTCATCATTCTTTTGAAGTCATCATCATTTTGATACCGAGCAATTTCTTCAGGTGTGGGTTCTTGATCTGCACCATGTTGAGATTGAGCTCTTTGAGAGCCAAAGTTTGTCCCTGCTTGAGACATGGTAGGAGTTCTCCTTGGGATAGATTGAGGAGGAGTTTGTTGATTACCTCTGTGAGTTGATGAAGGAGGAATGTAACCAGTTTTCAATCGAAAGTTGCCAAGACCATCGTCTTTGTAAAGACTAGAATTGCAGAGTTGCTCAAGAGTTGGATCTTGGAGAGTATTCATAGGTACGGGATGGGATACTTCTCCAAATTTCTTGTGAGAGGAAGCTCTAGTTTCCACCATTAACCTTGGGTGAAACAAAAGAATATGATGAAGACAACTGAAGAAAGATCTGATTCAAGAAGATCAAATGACGTAACCTTGTCAAGGTTTGATTGATTGAAGCTTAGATTAGACGTAGATGAAGGAGACTATACCCTGGATGTATGGGTAGATTCCCAAAAGATAGCAAACACGAGTTCACAACACTTAGCCGTTTTGAAGATGGATTGAAGATTGATAGTTATGACAAGGTTTTGACATAAGATGATAAAGACTCAAATCGATTAAACAGAAGGCTAAATCAGATTCAAAAGGCCACTTTAGGAAAATGATTGGATTCTCAGTAGTTGCTGCTCTATGCTTGACATAGTGATTTTCTTAACAGACTCTGGAAATAGGATGGAAAAGCTAGGTCTCTGACAGTTTTGACAACTTTTTGGCAATTTTTCAAAATTTCTCAAATGACTTTCTACAAGCTCGTACGACAGTGGGTATAGCATGAAATGATAATTGAAAAACTCATACAACTATTGCAAAACTCGCACGACAGTTGATAGCAGGGTTTTTTACTTCTTTGAATTGACTGTTAGCAAAACTCGTACGATAGTACACCATATACCATATGACAATCTGGGGTTCTGAAATGACAATAGCCAAAATTCGTATGACTTTCTAACTTTACAAGATGACTTTTGACTCCAGAAAGGTGTTTGACATCAGATTTTGCAATTTTTTAGATTTTTAGTTTCAAATTGTTCACAAAATTATCTGTCCAGATTTGAAGATTGTAGCGGATTGATTCATTCTTAGTAACTAGATAGATAAACAGGCATGCAAAACAACAAGCAAGTGATTTCAAGCATGTCTGAAAACAATGAAGAGGGGACAAAGCAACCCTGCGCATGAATAATCAAGTGACTGAATTGTGCTAATTCCTAGGAGTGCTAACAGTGTATGTTCCAAAAAGTTTCGCAATAACGCACATATTCCTAGAAAAATGAAAATTTGGCCTCTTTAGGGTTTTTTAGTAATGGTCTGACTCTGCAACTTTTGTGATCTCAAGAGGGTGAACTCCAATCCAGGTGCACCGAGGTTTTGACATAGTCCGAGAACTTAATCTTCAGGATCTGCTAGGGAGATCTGACAGCCCAATAAGAGACCACACCTGTGAAGATTTCCTCCACAAGGACATTTATATAGTGGTTGTCACTACCATGGTGAAAATGGCTATTACCGCTTGAGGTTTCGTCAACGTGGTTGACCCAATTAAGGGAATGTCCACTACGGTTAACCCTCTCTAAAGGTGACTCACAAAAGATACCACATGGAGACTGGTTCCAGATTCAAGGATCTGAGTTTTTGGTACTACCCAAAAAGGGAGTAGAGCATAATTCTCTAGCCTTTTCACTTTTAACCCAAACAAAGTAGACAGATTATTCCAACATGCTAAAACCAAGATTATCTCACAAAGATCTATTATGTCAACCACTCATGATCTATCAACCTCTCCAGAGAGAGAATGTATCAATCAGAAGCTGAAGATGCACAAATCTAGTAGAACATGAGACACTCTTAGTAACCTCCCTACCTACAAGGGTTCCTTCATTGAGAAGAGTTTCGCTGGAAACCCACTCTCTCAAGAACCACGAATAGTGTTCATAGGGCCTATTTACTATGTGTAACAAAGATGCTGAAAAGAAAATCTATGTTCATTTTTATAGCCCAAAATGAAATATGTGCTATGAAAGCAATAAAGGTCACACAAGCTTGACATGCAAGAGTTCTTTTTAATCCAAATCGAAATGTTATCAGCTGAGAAGATTACCTAAATTCCTCACAACACGTTTAGTAGATTCTTACCTATTTTTAGCAATTCTCACGCTTTTTCCCAATCAAAATTAGCGGAATTCAATCAGAAATAGAAAATTTTAATTGTTAATGTTAGCTGTCAGTCTAAATCAAGAAAATAAATCTGAAAAAACTGCTTGAAAAAGTGAAACGACAATTGAAACCTAGCACTGAAACTCATACGACAGTGGGTTACCTCCCAGATGACAGTCCAGAAACTCGTACTACACTAAGTACCAGATCATACGACAATCAAGATTCCAAACAACACTGTGATCCTGATGGTATGATTCTTGATCAAATCAACTGTCATACGACAGTGGGTATCTCTTGGTACAAGTTTCTGACAAAACTCGTACGAAAATTGTACGGATAGAAATTAAAAATCACAACTTGGAATAGAAAATGACAAGAAGATGATAGAAATTGATAAAAATTGAATGGAAACCCATTTCAGGGCCCCACGATGGGCACCAGAAATGTGTGTGTGAATTTTGTACCTAGCTGTAGACACAACACTTCAGTAAAACATTAGAGGTTAGCTTAAAATAAAAATCACGCAAGTAATTGAAAACTAATCTAACCAAGCGATTTACTGCCTTCTAGTAGATGCGAGTATGTATTCTCAGATTGGACTGAGATTAGTGACCTTGACGACACCTAAACAAAGGATTTGAATGCAAAATCTAGATATGAATTAGATGCAAATTAATCTCTCTTTTTTTGTTTTTCTATGCAATAATATGAAAAAATGATATGAAATCTAATCTATATGAAAAACTGATATGCAATACAATTAATATAACAATGATATACTAAATATGAATGATCTCACAAAAGTTGTTGATTTGCAAAGAAGCTTTAATTCTTCAGATGTCAATTCGCCAGCATAAGTTTGCAAATTATGAGATATGAGATTGAAGGGCTAAGCCTTGATTTTATAGAAATTCAGGGCTTTGGGGATGCATGGAAAAAGCCATAAATCACTCAGATAAACTCAGGTTGATTTTTGAGTTATCAAAGAATAAAAGATAATTAATTCACAAAATCATGCAAAAACAACTTTTTAACTCAAATCAGAGTTGAGTTTATTTTTAAAACAACTTGAATTGATTTTTTGATTTCAAGTTTAATTGCTTTTTGAATGTGCATAATATTTATGAATTAAATAAACAAATAAAGTGATTTATCCTCAACTTAACTGATTTAGAAATAAAACAATTGATTTATGAGTTAATCAATTATTTAATCAAACTTTTATTCAAAAACTATATTATTAAATTTGACAATTGACATTAATTAATTAAATGAAAATTTAATCAATTAGTCATGGGATATTTGATTTATTGTCAAAATAGAATAATACAATTTAGGAATAAATATAATTAACTCCAATTAAATAATTAAGTGGCATTATTAAATCTAATTAATTAAATATTGAGAATATTCAATTAATCAAACTTTAGGATAAATAAGATTTATCGTCAAATAATCATTAAATTAAAGATAATTAGGATACATAGGAATATTACTAGGAATATTCCCCCGATGTAGAATTTAGGATAATCAATTAAGATTCGATAATGTTCAGATGTGCCCTAGGTTAGGACTTTGATGTCGATTTCATTCGATGTGTCGATATAGGAGGTTAATGAACCTATAGCCCATTTTTGGGGTATTACAATATGTTCCAGGGATCATAGTGACGTGGCAGATGGACGTGGAGTTATGAGTTGGCATTTTCATGATCATTATGATTGAATGTCTTGAAGTTGTGCAAGAACATTGGAAAGTGTGTTGTGGTTTGACATTTCTTTGTCAAATCAATGTGTGGGTTGAATTGGCGATCAAACAGATGTTGTTATCGATGGATTTAGTTTTGGTAAATACATCTTGGAAAATCTGAGATGAAATTCAAATGTAATTAAGACTATTTTATCACCTTAAGTTGTAAAACATTTTATATATCATTTTGATGTATTATGAGAAGTGTGTGTGTGGAAGAGAAAGACCACGAATGCAGTTGTGTGATTGTGGGGTTTAGATGTTCTGCATGTGAAACATAGATTGAGCTTGAACTAGATCTGCACTAGTAGAGGAGTGTTATTTTCTCAGATCACTTTCACTTCTTGATTCCTAACAATTTCATCAAGATAAATCCCTTAACCAAGTAGAATCTACCACGTCTAATTTGTAAATCCTTTAACCAGATGACTCTTTAATTAGGGTTTGAAATTCCTTAACAGGGTAAAGCTCCTAATAGGGCTAGAGATAAATCCCTTAACCAGGTGGCTCCTAACAAGTTATTTCTCTTAATTGGGCATTTGTAAGCTCCTAATAGGACTAAGCTCTTAACCAAGCATACTTCAGAAGAATGTATAATTATTTATGGGTGCCATCCTCACACATGATTTTTCCTAGTTGGGTTTCCATGAGAAAAATATTGGTGCTACTGTGTTGCATAGTTGTGGATGTTTATCTTCATTGGTTTGTTTATTCATGAAATGGATGTTAAATGATTTATGAAAAGTTTAATTTTGTTAGATTACTGATTCATCCCCCCCCCCCTCTCAGTAATCTTGGATCTGAAAATACTTAGGATCAAGCTATTGGGTTCCCTTATGACCATGAGAGGGGAAAAAGTGCAAATGAAAGAGAACATTAAAAGAGAACAATAGTGTCTTTGGAATCTACAACAAATATATTGCAAATGATTATAGAGATTGAGCATGCCTATAGGATTGGTTGACCTCATATTTGCTTAATTCCCACTGGATGTTTGTGGGTGATTTTAATATGATTGAATATAGGGAAGATAAAAGTGGAGGCAACAAGCATTGTTGGAAAGAAACTAAACACGTTTTTTGGGTAAAGTTTAAAATGAGATTCAATCTTGTTGATCCTATTGGAAAGAAGGGTTCTTTTTCAGATATTTGGTTCACATGGTGTAACAATCAAAGTGGTCATCAGAGAATATATTATAGAATGGATAGAATCTATGTTGAGGCCTATTATTTCTCCTTTGGATCTCATGGTGGAAATGCACCTATCTGTGTTTCTCCTACAACCATTTCGGATCACTCTCCCATATCTATCATTGTTTCTCTTGACCTTGACCCTTCGTCTCCTATTAGGCCTAAGAAAAATAATGGATTCAAGTTGAATGTTTCTCTGTTAAATGATGAAGACTCTAGGGAGGCCATTAAGATGGTTTCTTGTCTGGTGAAGTTTTGTAATATGAAGCTTAGGCCTAGATATGATTGGGTATCCCTCACATTCACATGGAGGAATCTGTTTCATATTATTGGTAAGAAAAATGTCATGGACAGAATAAGGGAAGAATCTTTCTTGCAGAACAAAATGAATTGTATTGAGAAGGAGCTCAAAATTAAGAGAAATGAGTACATATTAGAAAACAACTATCATGGGTTAATAAGTACTTGAGGAGATTACAACACTAATATTTAAGGTCAGAAAGTCAGATCCAAGATGAACTGGCTCAAAGAAGGTGTTGGTGTAATTAAGTATTTACTAATTACACTTTACTTAAGTTTACTTAGGATAATGCATTTGCATATTAGCTGTCATTGAGACACCTAGGAGTTTACATTTTATTTTAGCACATGGTTAGGAGAAATTCCACTTTAGGTGGTGATAGTTGTCATCTCCTACCTCTTTGTGTGTGAGATCCACCTTTAGTGCTCTTATCACATTATCATCCTCTCATTGTTTCACATGTTGCACATACTTTGATGTACAATAGAGGATAATCCACCTTTGGTGGACATGTGATTCCACTTAGCGTGGTTGCTAGCTTATCATCTCCTTATCATGTTGTCTTATCACATTGCCTATATATTCAGACACTCCTACATTGTATGTGATCAATCTATTATTTATTATCATTTGATTATTGATCATTATTGAGTTATTCATTTAATCATATCATATTTTTCTCTCTTGTGCTATCAATTGAGCTTTTGGATATTGGCATTTTCATTTTTTGCCTTAGGAAAATTCTTACATGGTATAAGAGTCATAGGAGTGTCATTGTATAGCTTATTTTGAGAGAATTTTGTTGCAGATCAAAATTGGAGCTTGCTAGTGAAAATCAGAGGTTAGCATCACATTGAGGAGGTCCAAAAACCCCTAAATCAAATTTTGTTTCATCCAAATCAGACATCTAAAGCCAAATCTAGACCTATTTAAATTTTTAAGGTGCGGCAGCGGCAATTTAGAAAAAAAAAATTTCAGAGGCGATTTTCAAACAACGATTTCTTAGTCATCGGAACTCCTTTTTTCGAGCATTTTTTTTTTGTTTTGGGGTAGAATTTCATGATCTACACAATGGTATAGGTGGTTTTTGATCTATGTTCCTTATGTTTTTTTAAAATCACAAATCCCTATTTTTACAACTTTAGCGGCTTCGTTCGGGCTCATATGGACACATTTTCAGGTGCTATTTTTTTTTAAAGTGCATGATTTTTTTGTCTACTTTCAGATTTGGTATTAGTTTGAGAAATTTTGAGTGGACATAGTACTTTTATAATTTAGTCTATTTTGACCTATTTTGGCACTTGTAATTGATTGGATCTTTGAGTGATTTTGTGTCTTATCTTCTTGAGTCTGTTATAGCTTTATATTCTCTGTTGTAACCACCAAAATCAAAAGTCCACTTTGGTCCATTTTGACAAGTGGCAATTATACTTGCACTATATATAAAGTGCCAAAATCATCTATTTTGGGGGGGTTCTTTGATTGAGTGATATGGGGGGGGGGGTGTGTGTTTTGTATGATTGTGCCTCCTTGTCTCTTGCTCTTTTTTCTTTTTTTTTTACATCATGGGTTATCCTAGATTTCTACTTTTAACTCCACATAATTATGCATCAAGGAAAATTAAAGCATGGAGTAAGATGGTGGAAAAAGGTTTTATTCAATATGTTGATGGAACCATTGTTGCACCAACTGATCCTAATTCTCATATAGAATGGGTCAAACAAAATCAAATAGCTCTTGGAACCTTGAGAAAGTATGTAGTAGAAGATCTTATCTTCCACATTGAAAAATGTACCACAATCAAGGAAGCATGGGATAAGTTTGCTAGTTTATATGGTAAAGTTAATGAACAAATAGGCTACAAGCTTGCTAATGATCTCATGAATTTGGATCCTAAGGATTTTGATACAATCCAAGATTACATCACAAAGGCACATAAGCTAAGAGCAAAGATTGTAGAATTGATAAAAAAGGATGCAGAGTTAATCTATAATTTGTTGGGTAAGCTTCCATCAGAGTATGTAGATTTTGTATCTAGTTTCTATACTCATAAGTTTAATTTAGGTGCTTCATACACCATGCCTTCATTTGATTCCTCCATTGAGATGTTGATGGTAGAGCAATCGAAGTTGATGAGCATGGGGATTCTCAAGTCTTCACAGTCAAAGGCATTAGTGGCTAATCAAGGGAATCAAGAGCATCAAAGTCAAAGTTCTCAAGAGAAAAAGAAGAATTGGAAGCCTAATCTCAACAAGAAAGTGTACAAATAACTTCCACATAACAAGGCACTTCTACATCATCCCAAAAGGGTGAATTTTCAAATAAGGAGAAACATTTTTGTGCATATTGCCAAAAGGATGGACATGAAGAACATTTTTGTTATAAGAGGTGTTAGAGTAAAGAATTAATTTAATTACATTGATTAAATTAACTTTACTACCTCTTAAGATTTCTCTTTATGCACTTGCATTAGTCATTTAATAATTAAATCTAATTATTAAATGCCTATTTACCTATTAGGGTTTACTATTAGGTTTTACGATCTCCTTCTATAAAGATTGATCCATTGTATATTTTTATTCATTCTTTTGGCTGATAATAAACTTTCATGTTGTCAGAGCAAAACTTTTTTTTTGTTTCCTACAGATTTCTTCCTTGTGACAGGTTTTTGCATGCAGGTTTCTTTGGCTTAATATATTTATTTTTCATCAAATCTTACATGGTATCAAATAGGATCTATTGTAGCTTGTTCATGTTTGAAGAAAAAAAGAGGAGAAAGGGTTTGACATAAGAAATTTGGGATTTTTCATCTAATTTGAGAGGTTTTGGTTGTAGTTTTCAGATCTGGTATTCTTTGTAGAATGCTATTTTTTGTTTTCTTTTGCACGCAAAAAAGAAAAAAAAAATAGCACTTTTTATAGGCACATGCATGTGAAAGGGATTTTTTTTGGGGTGTCCTTCTCGGTGCCATTTATAGTGATGCCCTTTCCGGTGTTGTTTACCAGACCTGCACCTTATTCCTCTGACCATCGTGCATGAGCTGATGTCTGCGTTGGTAGATCTAAAAAGGCAAAACTTCAAACCCCCACGGGCACCGTACTTTGACTTGAAAGCTTTTTTTACCTATGATTGCTATCCAAATCTATGGTTATTTTCATCAGAAAAATTCAAAGGTACACATGATACTCATTTGAAGCTTTTTTCTATCTCATTGTAAGCAATCTTTTCCAACTTCTAGGGTTTGGTTTATTGAATTGTGGGGGGTGTTTTATTTCTTATTTTATGTAATTTACTTTAGTAAACTTAAAATTATATAAAAAAAAAACCCCTTCTAAAAATATGTCTGAGACCTCTTCTTCTCTATAACTTCTAACCCCTCATAATTATCACACATGGAAATCCCTGATGACATGACTTCTCTAGTCAAAAGGGTTGTGGTTTGTTTAGATGTAGTACAACCAATTTTACAAAGGCCTTTTGAGGTCATGAAACACATGAACAAGATGGATGAGGCAATGCAGCTGATTTCTTTACATGTATCAGATAGTGTACAGTTTCATCTTGATGGATGCAATACCCCTCTAGCTATGTGGACCAAGTTTAACGACTTGTTTGGTATAGTGAATGAGTTTAGGGCACTTCTGATTGAGGCAAAGCTTACCTCTCTTTTACCAAATCATTTTCCATCCATTGAGGACTTCTTAATGAAGTTCAAGCAACATAGGTCTTTATTACAGGGATGTGGAAAGACTAAGATTGACACAAAGTGTATCTACTTGATTCTATCAAAGCTTCAGGGAAACTTTCAGATTTTCTCCTCTACCTTCCACTCTAGCATGGATGCATTGGGTCAAAGATTCCAGATGCCCATTTTTGAGGTGTTATGTGATCGATTGACTAAAGAGCAAGCCAAGCTCACATAGTTGGATTCTTTATCTGGAACTAAGAACCAAGCTTTGGTTGCTCAAACTTCTAAGGGGACACAAAAGTAGAAGAAGAAGCCAAAAAAAGATTAAGTTGGCAGTGAGAATTCCTCCAAGCCACCTTAAAAAATAGAGTCTAAGAAATCCACTCCTAAGGGTAAATCTTCTAAGTCTAGTGAGTCTTCCTCCAAGACTAAGAAGTTCACAGGTGAACCTTGCAATTTTTGTGGCAAGGAAGGGCATCCAGCTCCAAGTGTTGGAAATGTCTTGAGGCTCTAGAGGAAGCCTTGAAGTAGCATAGTATTACTTATCTACATCATTCACCTACTCCCACAGGGAAAGTCCATGCTCTTTCTACACGAGCATTATCTTCCTTTGCTACATGGATCATTGATTCAGGTGCTTCACACTATATGACACACACACACACCTAGTTTGGTTACCTCACTTGTTCAGAGTGCTACTACATAGATTGCACTTGCTGACTTAGCAAAAAAATTTGTTATAGGTTCTAGTATTGTTTCATTGGATGGTGGCTCCCTAAAAGATGTTCTTTCAGTTCCTATCATTTCTACAAACCTCCTGTCTGTCTATCAGATTTTCCATTTTGGTTCTGGTAAGACAGTTGAGTTCTCACCACATGATGTATTTATTTGAGACCTCCATAATCCTAATTTGGTTGTTTCTACTAGGAGTGTTGATTCAGAGTCTCACTTATACAAGTTTGATGGCTTTGAGAGCTCTAATTATACAGGTGTTTCTCTTGTTGCTTATGCAGACATAGTGAGAAAGCTTTGGCATGAGCATTTTGGCCATGTCAACTACAAATATCTATAATAGATGAGTACATAGGAGTTAGTGATTGGGCTTCCTCAGATCTCTTTCATTGATGGTATTTGTTGAGGTTGTGCACTTGGAAGACATCATAGAGATCCTTTTTCGGCAGGTAGATCCTCATGTGCTAAGGCACCATTGGAGTTGATACATATTGATCTCATGTCATTTACCACTCCTTTTTCTGGTGCTTGTTATGTGCTCACCTTTATTGATGACTTCTCTAGACACACATGAGTGTACTTCTTGAAGTACAAGTCTGATGTCTTTGATTCGTTTCGAGTCTTTAAGACATTTGTGGAGAAGTAGTCTGGTCTTTCTGTTTGGCGGATACACACTGACAATGGGGGGAATATGTGAAATAGTCTTTTCATGATTTTTGCACTAAGTAGGGTATATTGCATCAGCTTACAGTTCCCCGTACTCCTTAATAGAATGGAGTTGCTAAGAGAAAGAACAAAACATTGTGGGAGATGGCCAATTATATGATATAGTCAAGAAATATGCAACCTTATTTTTGGGAAGAGGCAGTGAATTGTCCAACTACATTCAAAATCAGATGCCTCATAAGGCATTATGACATTTGACTCCTAAGGAGGCTTGGTTCCATGTCAATCCTGATATTTCTACATTTTGAGTGTTTGGTAGTGAGGCTTGGGCATTTATTCCAGATGCTCAGAGGAAAGCCATGGAGAGGAAGAGTTGACCACTCATATTTTTTGGCTACTATGAGGATATGAAGGTGTTTGATCCTAATTCCAGAGAGGTCTTGTTTCAATGAGATGTCCAGTTTGATGAGCGCAATCCTCAGATGGAGCCTCCATCACCAGCTTCTCCCTTATTGCCTAGTACTTCCTCTTCTCCTCTTTAGTATTCCATATCCTTTGAGGATGATTTAGATGATGATCAACCTTCCCCTTCTCTACTATATATTTCATGAGTGCCCAAGTGAGCTCATGATACTATTAGTGTTGTTGGTTCTTTAGCAGGAGATCCTTCAGATACCTATCGTACTCATGCTCAATGATCTGGTATTGGTCTTTTGAGTCATGTTGTTTCTGATTATCCTCAAAAGTTTTCAGAGGTGATATGAAATCCTGAGTGGGATAGGGCTATGGATGAGGAGTACTCTTCTTTGATGAAGAATCACACTTGGGATCTTTGTACTCTTCAGAAAGGAAGAAAGATGGTTTGGTGCAAGTGGGTGTACTGTAACAAGTATGATGTAGATGGTTCTATTGGTTAGTATAAGGCAAGTCTTGTTGCAAAGGCTTTTTTATAGGTGGAGGGTATTGATTACTTTGAGACCTTTTCTCCTGTCACCAAGATTAATTCTATTCACCCAGTACTTTCTCTTGCAGCTTCAAAGGGTTGGATAGTGTATCAAATGGATATGAAGAGTGCATTATTGCATGTGGATCTACATGAGGAGATCTATATGGATAAGCCTTAGGTTTTTGTGCGGGACTCTTCTCTTGTGTGTAGACTTCGAAGGTCATTATATGGTCTCAAACGTATGAGAAGATGGACTCTTTCTTGCTAGCCTCACACTTCACCTGCTGTCATTCTGATCTTACAATGTACATTTAACATCATGAGGATGATCTTGTGATACTTGTATTATATGTTGATGATCTCATCATCACAAGTAGCTCATCTTCTATGATTTAGATTGTTTAGAGAGCATTGATGGAGCAGTTTGAGATGACAGATCTTGGACTTCTGCACTACCTTTTGGGCCTACAAGTTATTCAGTCTTCGGATGGGATTTCCATACACCAAAAAATTATGCTCTTGACATGCTTTAGAGATTCAACATGCTTGATTGCAAGCCTGCTTCCACACCTTTTCAATCAAGTGTTCTTTTGTCTACCACTTACTCTACTTCTTCAGTGGACTCCACCTTATATAAACAACTTGTGGGTAGTTTGTTGTACTTGATACACACTCGCCATGACATTTCCTTTGTGGATGGCATTGTATCTCAATTCTCCCATGATCCTCATGAGAGTCATTGGCAAGATGAAAAATGTATTTTGAGGTACATTCGAGGTACTACTTCATATGGAATTTACTATACATCCAAAGCTCCTCACATTGTTGGTTTCACAAATGTCAATTGGGGTGGAGATACAGATGGTCAGAAGTCTACTTTTGGCTTTATTTTCTATCTTGGTTTTAGTCCTATCACATGGTCTTGCAAGAAGCAGACTATTGTTGCATTATCATCTATAGAGGCAGAGTATCGAGAAATTGTGCTAGCTAGTCAAGAGGTTGTATGGCTTCGATAATTGATGACATAGTTTGGGTTTCCTCCTGATAGTCCCACTCTTCTTTGGTGTGACAATTAGAGTTCCATTCATATTTCTTGCAACCCAATTGAGCATCATTGAACCAAGAACATTGAGATCCATAAGCATTTCATCAAGAAGCTGATTCAGGATGGTTCTCTCATCTTGGAGTATGTTCCCACTTTAGAGTAGGTTGTTGGCATCTTCACTAAACCTTTTTCATCCCTGCGGTATCTTCAGCTGCGTTCTATGCTTGGGGTGAAGGAAGTTTTCCTTGGGAGTCTCAGTGAGGCCTACATTCCTTTCTTTTTCTCCACTTTCTACATCTTTCTATCTATTTTTTAAGGAGGGTTTTTCCCATGTGGTTTTCCCTATTTCTCTATTTCATAGAGATTTGGTTGTGATTGGGTACCTCATCAGGCCATGTTGGACCCAAATTTGCATTCAACATTATAGTTCCTTTGCTTCTTTCTTGCATTTTTTTTAGCTACATTGTTGCTCATCTTAAGGGGGGGGGGGTGTTAGAGTAAAGAATTAATTTAATATTGATTAAATTACCTTTACTACCTCTTAAGATTTCTCTTTATGCACTTGCATTAAACAATTAATAATTAAATCTAATTATTAAATGCCTATTTACCTATTAGGGTTTCCTATTAGGTTTTACGATCTCCTTATATAAGGATTGATCCATTGTATATTTTTATTCATTCTTTTGGCTGATAATAAACTTTCATATTGTCAGAGCAAAACCTTTTTTTGTTTCCTACATATTTCTTCCTTGTGACAGGTTTTTGCATGCAGGTTTCTTGGGCTTAATAGATTTATTTTTCATCAAATCTTACAAGAAGGAAATTGATGAATTGAATAATCTTCTTGTAAAGAATAAGATCAATTTACCTTCTAGGATGTCTACCTCAACTTCTTCTTCACAAAATTCAGAAAAAGATAAAGGAAAGGGTCACACATTTGTCACACAAAAAGGACAAGTTTTATATGCTTCTTCAAGTCTTGATTCAGGGAGATGGCTTCTAAATTTAGGGGATTCTCATCATATGGCTTATTCACAATTCATGTTTTCATCATTTGAGCCTTGCAAAGGTCCACCTATTTTGATGGTAAATCACACTTACCTGAATGTGATTGGGAAATTAAGTATTGATGTTGGGGAGGGACACTTCAATGATGTGTTGTGTGTTTCACACTTGACCAATAACCTTCTTTCAATCTATCAGATCACAAATGGTGCTACAAAGAAGACTGTGGAATTTACACCTGATTCAATTTTCATCAAGGACTTTGAAAGTGGAGCAATTATTGCTACTGGGATGGTGGATCACTCTTCTCAGTTGTACTCCTTTGTAGATTTTTTTCCTCTCAATGATAATGATTCTTCAACATATGATCACACTTATAGTGATGATTCAAATTTTGAGGAGAGTTTTGGCTACTTAAACTTGGGTATTCTCACACATGATCAAGTTCTTGAGCCTTCCATTTCATCTCCTCCTATTGAGACTTCTTCTAATCTTGCTTCTGATGATGCTTGTATTCCTACAACCATGGGTTCAAGTGATTCGGTGTAGCAGGATGTTCATTGTCTTCCAGACTCAGTTTCATGGGATGGCTACTTGACAAACATTGCCGGTTTGTTTGTGGAGTCCTACATTTCAGATTTGGGAGACACTATTGATGACATTCATATTCTCTTTGGTGAAGATGATCCTTCTTCAGTTGTTGTGAGGGAGCATGTTAACCCTCATCTTCATTCTCTACTTGATCATTCTTTCGAGGGTGACATGACTATGGATACTTTGATGTAATAGTTAGAGGAGGTCACTTTATCTTTAGAGGAGACACTTGGGTCTTTGACACATGTTCTACATTCATCCTCAGTTGATCCTTATTTGTCTTTTTCAGCTGAGTGACTTAGTACACATGTTTTGGAGGAGGCACCTTTCAACATTGACATGGGGACACTTGAGCAGGTTTCAGAGATTCCTTACATTTTGAGTTTTCTTCCTATAGATTGGGGAGGAGGCTTGCTGTTCTACACTCCTGGAGCAGTTTCTACATCGCGCCTGTAGCATCTACCATTGGTGTTCATTCTACATCGAGGGGGGGCTACTTGGTCTCTCTTCCTCTTCTTCTCTCTTATGGGAGGATATTTTCCTCACCTGAGGTCTTCTCTATCATATTCTATTATTGTATTCATATCTCTTTTTAGGGGATGGTTTTTCCCATGAGGTTTTCCCTCTTTCTCTACTTTATGAGAGATTGCATTGCTCTTACATATTGTACATGGGTACCTAACATGGCCCAGTAGTCAAGACCTATCCTACATTGTCATCTAGCATTGTGATCAT
Source organism: Chamaecyparis obtusa (assembly GCA_027943335.1). Taxonomy (NCBI): domain Eukaryota; kingdom Viridiplantae; phylum Streptophyta; class Pinopsida; order Cupressales; family Cupressaceae; genus Chamaecyparis; species Chamaecyparis obtusa. The sequence continues at coordinate 1,037,966 of BSBK01003193.1, forward strand.
AAGTGCATTCCCCTAAGTTGCAATTAAGGGGGGTGTTGGTGTAAATAAATATTTACTAATTACACTTTACTTAAGTTTACTTAGGATAATACATTTGCATGTTAGCTGTCATTGAGACACATAGGAGTTTGTATTTTATTTTAGCACATGGTTAGGAGAAATTCCACTTTAGGTGGTGATAGTTTTCATCTCATACCTCTTTGTGTGTGAGATCCACCTTTAGTGCTCTTATCACATTATCATCCTCTCATTGTTTCACATGTTGCACATACTTTGATGTACAATGGATGATGATCCACCTTTGGTGGACATGTGATTCCACTTAGTGTGGTTGATATCTTATCATCTCCTTATCACGTAGTCTTATCACATTGCCTATATATTCAGGTACTCCTACATTGTATGTAATCAATCTATTATTTATTATCATTTGATTATTGATCATTATTGAGTTATTCATTTGATCATATCATATTTGTCTCTCTTGTGCTATCAATTGAGCTTCTAGATCTTGGCATTTTCATTCTTTGCTTTAGGAAAATTCTTACAGAAGGTAACAAGGGGTCCAAATATTTCTTTAACCTAATTAGAGCTAAGAACAAAAGAGAGCTTATTGATGAGATTCAAATTAAGGACTGTCTCACTAGTGATCATGTCTCTATTAAGGAGGAATTCTATAATTTTTACAAGGATTTATTCTATTTAGAACATAGAAATGACAACAAGGAGGCTCTCAACAAATTCTTAAAGTTAATCCCTAAGATGATCTCCTAGACTAAGGCCCATGATCATGAACAAAAAATATCTCTGGAAGAAATAGAAGCAACAATTAGCTCACTTGCCAATGGTAAGTCCCCAGGACATGATGGTCTACTTGTTGAATTCTATAAGCAACACATGGATTGGATTGGCCTAGAATTATTGGCCTTATATGAGGATGTTTTTGAACAAGGGTATCTTGGTGAAGACATTAATAGAGGAGTTATCAAACTACTTCCAAAGAGTGGTGATAAGACTTTGGTTAAGAATTAGAGACCTATTACCTTATTGAACTTATCCTACAAGATAATTTCTAAAGTGCTATGTATGAGGATTGTTGGCCTACTGAACAACTTTATATCGGTTACCCAAACAAGATTTATCAAAGGTAGATATATTCTTCAAATTTTGATTACTAGTTGGGAAGCTAGGCATTGGGACAAGGCTAATGGGCAAAATATTGCAATGATTATTCTGGACTTTGAAAAAGCACATGATAGAGTTGAATGACATTTTATTAGGGGGATGTTGTGGGAATTTGGTTTTCCTCCCTATTTTTGTAAATGGATTCATATTCTCTTTAAATATTCTTCTAATGTCATTGAGGTCAATGGAGAAATTTTAGAGCCTATCCCACTCAAGAGATCAATTAGGCAGGGGTGCCCCATTGCCATATCTCTATTTGTTATTATTGTTGATGTACTCTATTACATCTTGAGAGTCCCTGATCTTTTCTCTCCCATCAAATTTTTATCTCTCCCTAATCATTAGGATCTAATCAATGTTCAATTTTCTAATTACACAACCCTCTTCTTTAAGTTGAATGAGGAAAACTTTGATAATGTTATGAGTAGATTATAGTTCTTCTATTCAGCCTCTATAGAAGAAGTTTCTCCTCATAAATCTACTATTTTGGGATGGTCTTATACTACTCTTGATTAGGTGGCTTCTAAAGGATGGCAGTGGGCAAGGCCAAATACTATTGTCAGATATCTGGATATCCATTTTGCTATTGAACCATATACTAAAGATATGATGGATTTGGCTTTACTCAAAGATTGAAAAAATAATAATTGAAGTGCCAAACACACTTTCTCTCTTTGGTTGGGAGAGTGAAAATTATTCAAAATTTCCTTTCCTCTCATCATATATACTTCTCTTCTTCATGGCTCTTTTCTAACTATTAGACCAATAAAATTGACAGACTCATGAGAGACCTTATTTGGTCTGATGGCTTGGGGAACTGTAAAAGACATTGTGTTAGATGGGAGTGGTGTTTTAGACCAAGGAATATGGGTAGCTTGGGTATCAAAGACATCAGGTCTCATGGTATTGGTCTAGCCTCTAAATAGATTCTTAAATCCTTAAGTGGTAATGAACTATGGAAAGTGTTGATTAGAAACAATATTGAAAGCTCAGTCATTAGGAAAGGTAAAAAGTGGAAGGATGTTCCATTATGTGATATTATTATGGGAGATTTCAGTATGAAAATCTTTGGCTCAGAAGTGTTTAATTCTTTGTGGAAGGCATGGTCCCTAGTAAGGCCTTTACTCTCATCCAAAGGGGTTATTGGTGGCCATCCCTACTATATTTTTATAGATAGATCCATCTGGTGGGGGGTGTTTATGAATCATAAGCCCCTTGCTCTGACTCAAATTTGTTCTGCTAAAATTTGGAATCATAAAGGTATTAATTTAACCATAGATCTTTTGTTTGATAACTAGTTAGGGTCATGGAATGAGATTAATGCTAAATATGGGATTGTTCCCTCCCAAAAGAAAACTTATTATTTGATTGTAAAATCTATTGGATATTTTTTTCTTGGTAAAATTTTGGATATTGATTCTTTTCTAAAGTAACTAAAATAGGCTAATGACACTATATTTAAGGATGTTTCCACTAAGAAGATTTACAATATGTTGAAAGATTACTGCTCTATTATCAATTGGGTTAACCAGTGTTGGGGCCTAGACTGGTCTTACTCCAAGTGGCACTTTGCTTTTTAATTTTTTTAGCATTCCGCTATTGAACCTAAGAAATCTTGTTTTCATTGGCTCTTTCTTCTTAATAAACTTGTTATGGGTCTCTTCCTTTCCTCTGTGGGTCTTGAAATTGTGGTCTATGTTCCATTCCTGAATCTTTTGAGCATATTTTACTTGATTGCAAATTTTCTTGTAGAGTGTGGTTTAATTTCCTTTGTTCACCCATTGTGTGGAACTATCATCTCGACCTTTCCCAGAGTGAGATTCTTGCTAGTTTTGTGGATCCTTTGATTTCAAAATGAATAGGTTTTGGTCTGTTTTGACTTGTGAGATTTTGTGGTTTCTCTAGAAGGGTAGGAAAGAAGATGTTTTTCAAAATAAAAGGAGGTAGCTTATTGGGTTTAGCATTAAACTCATACATTATTATATCATGTCTTCACGGTGTTAGATATTTTAAAAGAAAGAATCATGATCTTAATTAGAGAAGGTACTCTGCAGATCCATAAGAATGATATTCAATCTGTCCAGTATTTCAATAAACACAAAGACATGTTGGATCCAAAGGAATTAGATTCTTTGAACTAGTTCATCAAGGATCTCAAAATTGATGTTGAACAAGACACATACAAGGCTAGGGAACCAGATATTTTTGAACCTTGGTCCTAGACGAATTCAACCAGTGAAATAGAAAATGGTTCCTACTTAAGTGATGCTTCTACAGGTGATCATGCAGGTTTTAAAGATATTTCCAAAGACCCATCGATCAGATAGTGCGAAGATCAAAGTGACTCTTTTTTGTAATCAGAATGTTAATATTGTTAAATATGTAAAGTAACACAAATCAAACTGATGAAAGGTAATACCTAATTTTGTAATGTATATGTAAAGATGATGTAACGATGGTACTATAGGACATCTGAAAAGTATGAACTCTCTGAAAGGAACAATTTGAAAATGTACTATATCTATTAAAATGTCTTAATAAAAAAAAAGTTCTTATCCTCTAACATATTGGGTGGTTAAAAAATTAATATGATACTAACAATTTGAAGTGGTTTTTTATTGATGGATTCTATGCTCAAGAATTCTCTTCCATGGAGTTCGAATTGTGCTCTCTATGTTATCTTTAAAGCTTAAGAAAGAAATTTTTGTGTTTTTATTAGCTAACATCTTAGTTGGGCTTCCTATTATTTCATTTTTTGATAGCCAATTTTGATTCTAAAAAATGTAATCTCTCTCCTCCTAGATGTCAGTCTTCCTACATTATTTTTTTATATATTACAATCCTTCCACCCATGACTCAAATTTTCCTCTCCATTTCATAACATATATTTTAACTTCTCAAGTTTAATTAGTTCAACACCTATATCTCTCTCCTCTTGACGATATTGCCTACTAAAATGATCTCCTTTTACTACTTTTAAAGCAATATGAAGGCATACATCTCAATTCCAACTCTAGGTACCTCACTGTCAACCAATTACATGTGTAGATTTTCTATTCAAAATGTCACTAAGTTATTTTTCTCTTTTTCATAGTTTTAGAAGCTCTTTTCAATCCTTTTATCGTTTGTTGACCCTATCATTATACATGTTCTTAAATACCATCACTACTTTTCCTTTGTTATATAGATATTATATAAATCTCATTGATCATGCTTGTATTCTTGGTCTATCCTAATACTCTCATGATCCATGCTTTGTCTTTGAAATCTCTATACTTTCCTTCTTTCAATATTTTACCTCCTTATTGTAGCTTGCATTATTTATGCCTCTTTCGTCAACTCTACAATAGAGCAATACTATCCTATTGTTGCCATGTTGTTTTTATGTTTCCTTTATCTGTAATCAAAGAACATTGAAGAAGCAATGGGTATATCCATAGTTTTCAAATCCAATGTGCTTACTCTATTTTACCTCTTTCTTGTATGCATAGTTTTCAAATTGAATTTGTGATAGTTTTTTCTTTAAAAAAGTTTTGCATTCATTTGAAGTTTACCCTATGTTGTTCTTTACATTTCCTTGAAAAAATCCATTAAACTTGTGATTGTAAAGATAAATAAATAAAGATTAAAAAGAATCCATTTCACAAAGAGCATTCAAAATCATTTGCAGAACATAATTCAAACATTTCCCCAATAACCCAAAACTACTACTAGATGTAATATCCCTTTTTTGGGACATTGGAAATAAAATGAGAGCTTAATAAAGTATTAAAATGACTTTATTAGAGCTTAATGAATAATTAATAAAGTTATTTTAATTTTAAAAAGGGAATTAAAAAATGGACAAAAAGAAAGAAAATGAAGAGACAAGCAGAAGGGAAATGAAAAGTCACAAGGTGGTGCTTTAAAAGAACATTGAGAGACTCATTCTGATTATGCTAGATTTTATGTTTGGTTTCTCTTGGAGGATTCTAGGAAGCTTTGGATTTCAGCAGGTTTGGGGATGGAAACCCTCAAGCTTGGAGGTAGTGGACATGAACCAATTGTCTATTGGAGATATCACTTAGGTGTCTCAATTTTTGCTTCAAATTCAATTTGTTGGTTATCCAATTTGACTGTAAGTTTTGTAGCTATGATTGGAATTTTTGTTGTTACTCTACTAAAGATTTTAAGGCAATATTCTATTTTATTTCAGATTCTCTAGTTCAGTGTGATATTTGATGGTTTTAGTTTATCTGTTGGATTAAAAGAAATTTGTTGCATGTAAAATTATTGTTAAATTTTTTGTGGTAAAATCTAAAACAAATATTCATGAGGGGATATTATAGTGGTATCAGAGTTGGTTGTCCTACCAACCTATGAGCTTTCATCAGTGACAAAAGTGCATCTCAGTGGAATTTATATCTAATATTGAAAAACAAAATTTATTTTATTCTTAGAGATTATAATTCTTGAAATACAATAGTGAATGTAGATTTTCTCTAATCTTGAAGACTAGGCTTATGTCATGGATGTTGGTATGTGCCAAAGTTTCTTATTAGTGTGGGGAAGAAAATATTTTGGAAACAAGAATAATGCAAAGGTTTTGAGTGGAAATTAATATTCTAATGTTCTTAGCAATTATTATTGCACCGCTCATAAACCTTAATGTTATTGTGAATCAATGGTTGTCGGAGCACAAGATGGCATTTGTGAGTAAACAAATTTATAAGGTTTTCCTAATATATTATTCGATCCAAATATTTTGAAAAGAAGTTTATGTTTGGAACTTTCCATCTACAACTTATCTTTGAATTCCATTTCTGTATTTTCATAAGAAGGAGAAATAGCAGATTATTCATTGCCAGTCTAAACAATTTGCAACACAATAATATTATCGATAGTTATTCGGTGATTCAAATTATTGTGGTAGCGTTTCACATTCTGACAATTTTTGGAGATCTCAAGCTAGGTCCTAGCATGAGGACTTTGAGATTGTCGAAAACAAAAAATGTCTAGAGTCATGATTGTCATCCCAAAATAATTGGAAAAACCTTAAGCATGAATTATTGCTTCAAAATGTGTTTTTTGCATAGAAGAATTTGTGACAGGCTAGGATGATAATGGGAATTAGAATATTATTGAGCCATTAAGAGTTAGCTTGTGTGCCTTAGGGATTGGGTTGAATCAAGTTTCATATTTTTGAAATCCTTAAAGTTATCGAGAGGACATAGTCGAGTAAAGGAACATAACTGCCTTGATTTTTAGCTAGAACTATACAAGTCTATTTCTTAGCATTGATATGAAGTAATTACATCTTGAAACTTGTCATCATATTAAGACATGGAATCCATACAATGATTTAGAGTTTAGTGGAAAGGTTACCATTGATAATTTAAACAATACGTTCTAGTAAAAAAAATCTAGTAGTAGCAAAGAGCATGTTTTTGGGCAAGAAGCTTGTTATACAATTATCAGACTTGGTTGATTAAGCAATTTTTTTATATCTATTATTTGTGATGGGAAGTTTTTAAAGGGTGAAACAACATATTTATGGGAATAATAATTGAAGGAGATTATAATTTGTAGTGAAATAATATATTGAAGAGCTGCACCAACTAAAATAATGAGGTCGCTTTAATTATTACTTGAAGATTTACCTAACAATAATTTCTTATATTAGACAATAACGCACTTACGAGTGTTTGATTCTAGTTGTTTTGAATCACTTTTTGGGCTTGGGTTCTATATGCATTTATGGGTGTTGGCATTCTATCTAATCCATCTCAATTGTATCTGTAGTGGAATCATCATCTTCATGCTCTTTTGTAACGGCTTGTATTTTCCAAGTGATAGTCATAACTCTTCATTCTTTGTCATGAACATTAATTTTGAAAACAAAGGCCTTGCTTAGATAATATTTGCATCTTCTAAAGGCTTTATGTGATTTTCAATCATCATTTTAATGTTTGTTGGGTGTTTTATGAACATCTAAACCAACAAGTTGGAGAATACTATGCTTAGTGAGTTAGTGGATGCTTCTGACTCTAAAGTCAAAACTTCATATTTATTGGTGTATTCTTTCTATTCCCTAGATCATTGCAGTTAGACTTATTAAGTCCGAGTCATTCAATTTGAATGTCTATCTTGGCACAAAGCAATTCTTGAACTCTTTACCATCGGTTAAAGATATAAACAAGTGCCATGTAGTGACCAATACTTGCCGGATTTAATTATAAGTTTAGTTGTACATAAATTTAAATGTATTTTATTAGATTTATTATAAATCTATGTAAATGTAATTCTAATATTAATAAATGTATTTTAATTAATTATAAAATTTGATGATAATAATGATATTAGTTTAATAATTTTAGATGTAGCAATAAGTAATTATTTTTCATTATAATTATTTTTAATAATATAAATTAGAAATTGTAGATAATTTTATTTTATTCTTATGTTAATTTAAATTATTTTGTAAAGTATAACAATAAGCTTTATTTCTAATATAATTATAAGTAAAAAAATTATAATTTAAATATATTATAAATAATATTTTATAATTATTTATAAAGTTAAACAAAGTTATTATTACAACTATAATTATAGTAATTTTATAATTATTTATAATTACAAATCATTTTACATATAAATTAAAATCAAAATTAGAATTAAAATTAAAATTAATTATATAATTAACGTCAAGTATCTTGTCAATAGAAATGCATCGACAAATAGGGCGAAAAAGATGGAGCATGGAGGTAAAACAAGTTTTATAAAATATTATGTTCCACAATGCAAGAAATTTGTGTATAACAGTTCAAATACATTCATCCAATGAGATGACAAAAAAATAATTTTTAGATATTATAAAGTTAAAAAATTTGCATCTATACTTTTAGAAATGAAAAAATTATAATGAAATATAAAATATAATTTATTTTGATTGGTGCACAAGAGTTCATTTAATCACTAGTTAAGATACACAATTCAAAAAATGATACAATAGTACTTAGCCTACCGGTAAGTACTAATAACACATGGGCTCTCTATATGGACACAGTGGTATTGAATGGGAATTCATATCTCCTATTTAGTATCAATGATTAAAGGTTGCAGATAATTTTGTGTTTTGTATTGCGCATATTTCTTCTATAGTTGAATGAATGTTTCAATACTTGAAAGTCGTTGAGACCTCTGTATTTTATCTATTTGTTTCATGATTATTGGTAAGGGTTGAATTGAACAAATAAGACTTTATGTGGGATACCGTGACTGAGAAATGTGATGCAAACTATCATGTGGATGTTCAGAATGGAAACTATTATGGACCTCGTGTCTGAGGATATCCTCATGAATGCTCTTTCTTGTACAAAGCAATGGTTACAACTATTTCATATATTCAATTAGCAAGAGCCCGTTGAATGATATTTGTAGTTGTCTAATATATTCCCTTGCTATAGATATTGATTGTATTTGGAATTAATAGAATTTGAGTCTGTGTGTGCGTAGGAAGTGCTGGGAGTGGATGGACAACTTTGCCACATAATTTGGCATTTAAAATTTGGATCCTGAAATGAGTATAAAAGGATATCAAGGCCTCTTATTTTGACATCCATAATAAGAATACATGAGAAAGTTAATTTCAAGAGAAAGTGAAAGCAAGATTTCAAGTTGTGCAATTGATGATTTGGATTCAATATTTGAAGGCAAGCATCCATTGAAGATCTCCAAGTCTCTATCTCTTCAAGTCTTTGTTCAAGCAAAGGCAATCTTCCTTAGTTGATGCAAGTTTTTCTCCCATGGCCAAATAGAGGAATTCTCAAGCCAACAATAATATCCACAAGCATACTTTCATTCAAGATCTAGGATTGGCAAGTTTAGATCCATTGCATTTATGGAGACATCCTTGATCCTACATTATTTACACGCATCTTCATGGGTTTATCAGATCCTAAAATCCATCCACGAGGGTTTTTCATGCAAGGTCAATACTTACATTTACTTTGTTTTACAACACTTTCCTTATGCAATTTCTATTTCATTACAAGGTTGATTCCTCTATAGGGGATTGACCAAGGCAAGGCCCTTTCCACAATTTTTTCCCCCTTTTCTTATGTGCAGGAACAGGTTGTCAGAGTCTCAGATATAGATTTTAGGAGTTACAGAACTAGTCTCAGATCCTTTACAAAATTTATCAAATTTTGACTCTCTAGGACAAGGTCAAATTTCTTGGACAAGTTTGAATTTGGTTGAGATTGTCCTCTAGATCTTTAATTTTCATAATTAGAAGTTATAGGTGTCAAAGTGCCAAATCCAGAACCATTTCTGATTTTGATAGGTCTGGGATAGTCAAAGTTAATTTTGAGGTTTTCCTTCCCTCTTCTCTCTTTAAGGTGATTTCATTCTTCTTATTTTCATCTTACATTTACTTTTATGCGTCATATTTGATATCATACTTTTTTGGTTTTCATTCCTTTATCAATACAATCAATTCCTTTCGAGCATTTACATATCACAATCACACACATTCCACATCTCTTTGAGGAAAGTAAACCCCAATTCCTGCACTCTCATTTGGATCTTGCATTAGCATCCCTACATCCATCTTGGGTTGTGATAATCTAATTTTCTTGAGGGTGAGCCTTTGAGAGCATACTTACTTTCCCTAGTGTACTTACCCTGAATTTGGTGAGTGATCTATTATTCTATACATAGTGTTTCTCACCATTTTATTATGTACATTTTGGTGAACCCAACTCTTTCATGTATTTTACATTTTGATTTTGTAGTTAACTAATCTTTACATTAAATATATAGATCTAATGTGTATGCATTTACATTACATATTTTCTATATTGTATGCATTCATATCTAGTTTGAATTTGATAGTTAATGTGCTTGTCCTAAAAAGACTTTCTTTTTTCATATTTCTTTCAAATCTCATAGTTGCATTGCAATTATCTTTTCTTTCATCGCTTTGTGCATGAGTGTTATCACTTTGAGTCCAACCTATAGTATTCTAGTTAGAAAAAGTCATAGGCTTGTGGGTTCATTTGGTCCCGAACCCTCCTTCTTTCCTAGGAATCTTGATGAGACTAACGTGCACCTTAGTGATCCTAATCCTATCATGGAGAATAATTCTTTTGATTCTTCTCACATGATTGATATTAAGTATTAATGGTTCCTCCTTCCCAAGTCCAAAAAATTTCTCATGATTTTGAAAAGTTTGAACAATGGATAGCTCAAGAAAAGAACAATCCTGAAGCCCTTTCCATTGTAGAATGCATAAGAAAACTTATTCATAATGATGAACACGTTGTTAACATCTTTCATAGAATTTCTCATATTGTTCATACCAATGTCAAACCTCTTAGGGATTGTGCTCAAGATTTAGTTCTTAGGCCACCTACTATAAGTGTTGAAGCCTCTTTGTCTATCTCTACTTCCATTCTTAGTGTGTCCACTTTTACTCCGCCTATCATAACAACTTTAGTCCAAAATTCTAATCCTACACATGTGAGTCTTCCTAATCCTATTATTCCTTCCATTCCTTCAAGTTTTCCATGTGTTTAATTTCCTTCATCCATGCCCTTTTTCCTATTCAAACATTCCTTCCATTTCAAACAATGTTCCTAACATTTCTCATGTTTCTCCTCCCACCATTTCTTCTACTAATTCTACCATTAATAGCTTGGCTCGAACAATGTCTTCTTTACAACAACAAATTGCTTCCATGACTCAATCCAAGTTTAACATTCATACTTGTGATATTACTATTCCTTTGTCTTTGGATATCATCCGTGTTGTTATCCCACAAAATATTGAGATTCTTCATCTTGAGACCTATAATGGTAGGGGTGATCCTTTGAATCATGTTAATACTTTTCAAACCTTGTGTAGTGATTTCTCTCATGGCCATAAGTTCATGGAAAAATTGTTTGCTAGAACCTTTTGAGACAAATCCTTGCAATGGTATTATTCTTTGCCTCCTCATTCTATTAATTCCTTTCACAATCTTTCTAATGGTTTCATTCAACAATTTCAAAACAACATTGGTCCTCAAACTCATTGACTAATTTGATGCATTGTAAATAAGGATTGAAGAAAAAGTTAGTGACTTAATTGATAGATCTTTAAGTATTTGCATGCCCATATTTCTTATCACGCATTTGATTTTGATGTGCAAGACATTTTTTATTGATAATTATTAAAAAGACATTAGAGATAAGATTCTTCTTTCTCAATTCTCTTCCTTTTCTCATTTGTTTGTAGTGCTTCATCGTTATCAACTACAAGTAAGTCAATTTGAGAGAACCACTCTAATGGCTCCTATTCCTATTGATAAGAGTGATGTCGCATCTAATTTCAACAAGTTTTAGAAATCTAATACCTTCATCAAAATCAACATCTCATCCAACATTGTCGATGAACAAGTGGGCATCCAAAGGTGTGACTCCTTTGTCATCCATTTTAAACCTACTCATAATTTTACTCAACTTTTTGAATCTTTGAATAATGTGATGATGAAGTTAACTAATGCTAATGTGTTAACACCTCCTCCTATTAAACCAATTTATCCTTCTAAACCTAAACCCAAATACTTTGATCCAAAATATTTCTATCAATGTGATTGTCAACTTGGACATGATATCGAGAAGTGTTACCGGTTGAAAACCATTATTCAAGACCTTATTGATTCTAATGTTAAATCTATGGAATGTGACAATAACAATGGGAATAAATCAGTACCACCTCCTAACCAAAACTTGTAAATTTATACCAATCCTTTGCCATCCCATTCAACCAATACCATTGACCAAACTCAACCTTCTTCTTCTCCTTGCATTGACTATGATGACAAAATTAATGAAGCTAATCATGTCTTCAATCAAGTTGACCAACCCAAACTTAAACCTTCACCTCAACTTTGTATTACCTTTGACTCTTTTGAGACAATGAAAGCACTTGATGGTCCCCTATACATTGTCGCGAGGGTTGATGACCTCCTTCCCATAGTGTCCTTATTGATCCCACTTGCATGGTGAATGCGATAATTGAATAACATCTCTACAATAAAGGATTGCAATGTGACTTTGATTATAAATCTAAAGTTAGGATTAAAACTTTCAATGGTTTCCTTTATCCTTTCCCATGGTTCCATCTCATTCCCTATTGAATTTGGAAGTAAAACCGTAGACACTACCTTTAGTTTCATCCCTACTTTTGACCAATTCCAAGTCAAACTTGGTCTTCCTTGTCTTACCTCCATGAAATTTGTGGCTTCTCCTATTCATAAATGTATTAAATTTCCTCATAAGGGATAAATCATGACTATTAACCACAGTCTTTATCAGCCTTTAGTACCTCAAGACTCACTTAACCTTGATTTATTTTGGCCTTCCATGCCTCGACCAACTCAAGCCTATCTTGACCATCTCTTTTGCTCATACCAAGCCTGCAAGGTCCGCAGGGTTTGTGAACTTAGCAAACCTAAGGATGATCCTATACATGGACTTCTTCCTACATCATCTATACCTCCTCTTCCTATTGCTTATATGCATACTTCTCAAGCAATCTCTCAACCTAGTGTGGTTCCTTATATTCTCCCTCCTAAGAAGAAAAGGAATTAATGTTGATTGATCCTACCCCAAACCAAATTTCTAGAAAAAATCAAATTCAACCATCATTCTCATGATTTTCATTGTAAGCGTCATGCTATAGCCCATCAACATGCTTCTCAAAACATTGTTTTGCCTCATACACCTCCTCATGCTTTGTTTCCCTTTGAATAACCCATGCTTGAGCCCAAAAAGGAATTAAAATAAACAAACATGACAATGTTATTCATATCTTAGATTATGTAATTAATTTGGATCAATAATATACTCTCAATGATTATATTCTTTATGATAACAATGATATTCATGCTAGTGACTATGAGACTATTGATATTGATCATGATTTACCAGCTATGTTTTCACAACAATTATCTATCACTCCTAGTGATAAACAAAGAAACATATCTTCATAGCATGTTCCTTGTTTGGAACTCGCTATTGTTCCATCTATTATGCTTGATGTTTCTCCTCTTGCAAGTTACCCACCTTCCCAAAAAAATGTAGACCAAGATGGGGGGAAAGAAATATGTTTGATTAGCTCTTGTATGATAGCTTCTGTGTATTTTCCTATTGTAATGTGCTTCTCCTGAGATGTACTACTTGTTACGTGTTTTGTTTAGATTTTTTTAAATGACCATTGTTTCTTTATTGGCACAAGGTGATGAAGGATTCACAAAGTCGTAAACATTCTTCTATTTGTATCTCTCTTCTTCTATATGTCATTACATGTTACACTATACCTATTCCACTATTCATAAATGTTCCTTTGTGTTGTCTGCTTGGGATGATGCAAAGTGGTAGCTACCTATTCTTTTTGGTCTCCATGATGCTAGCTCAAAAATACTTTTCTTCATAACTCTTATGTGCTTTTCGTCCATTGTGTTTTTAGTTCTACTACCTTTGGGGGATGATGACATTTCATTTTGATATAATATTTTATATATTATCATATGGTCATACTAACCCCAAAGTTGGTAGATCCCTTTCGTGCTCTCTTTTTGTCATATGCTCATTTCCCTTGATTTTACCTTTCTTGGGGGCATTTCACAATGGAAATGTTTCTTGTGGATGCATGTACGCTATGTTAAAGCTATTTCTCTAGTTAAGGCATTTTCAATCACTTTAACATGGGGGCATACACTTTGCTCTATGTTTCACATTTTACACACACACACACACAGATTCGATGCTCCTTTGTATTTGGTCTTTTGAAAGACCTCCCTTTGGATCCCTTAATGGCTGCACTTTCCTTAAGGACAAATCCTCCCTTGCTTTTCAATCCCTTAGGAAGCATACCTTCCCTTAGTATAGATTAAATTTTGGATCCCTTAATGGATACACTTTCCTTAATGATAGATCCTCCTTTGCCTTTTGATCCCTAAGGAAGCTTACCTTCCCTTATGATAAATCATCTTTAAGATCCCTTAATGGATACACTTTCCTTAAGGAAATATCCTCTCTCTTGCTTTTCGATCCTTAAGGAAGCTTACCTTTCCCTTAGGACAGATCATTCTTTGTTAGACCACTTATTGGATACACTTTCCTTGAGGATAGGTCCTTGATAAATTTCATTTAGTATCATAACACAACTTGCTAGTGTACACACTAAAATGGTGCACTTCTATGAACCATTACATGCAAGGTTGCTCAAGAATGAGGCCTCACAAAGTGGCTCATAGCTCTCTATGCATGGAGTTGCAAGGGACTATGATGTATTTGCTCTCAGCTAGAGCTACAGGCTTGTGACCTTGCTAGTCAACCACACAATGAGAGATTCAAGTGAGGACAAGGGCAAGAGTGCCAATATCCTCAAGAATCAAATATGCAATGCAATGCAAGCTATATTAAAAGGAATATGCAACTAGAAATGGAAATGCAATCTAATCTATGAAGTGAAAGTACAAACTATGCTATGAAAGGAAAGAACAACTTTTACCAAGCCTTCCTATTAAGCTATGTGAGTTAAATCTATTGCATAAAAGGAAATCTATACTAAGAATGCCATTATCATGCAACTAAGAAAGCAAATATGCAACTAAATGATGAAAGCAACAAGTCTTCAATGTCTTCAAAAGCTTCAAATGTACCTAGAAAACCTGCAGCATAACATTAGCATAAAGGAGATGGATGCAAATGAAGGGGAGAGCTCTCCTTTTATAAGAAATGCAAAGGAATGGACCATGGAGATTAAGAGGCAAAAGATCTTATCAACGGTGGAGGTTGAAAGAAGAGAAATCCATGTGCACAAGTATCCTCCAATAAGAAAATAGTGGTTGACTTTATGTCCACATGAGACAAAAAGTGCTTTTTTCACTTTTTATAAAACAAGAATAATAATTTATTTGTGCAACTTAGGATAAGAGGAAAAAGGGGGGGCTTTTTATTTAATCAAAAGAGGAGGAAATATTCCTTTTAATTAAATAAAGACTTAGGATAAATGGTTAGCCCATAGGATAAAAAATCCAATATATGATTGAAATTAGGATTTGATCAAGAAATTGATAATGTTGAAAATATTGATTATTGATCAAAATGATTCAAGATTGATAAATCAAACAAATGGGGCCCAAAGTCTAGGCGACCATTTTAGGGTGCATACAACTAGAACTTTCAATGCCATCTTTTGGTGATGCTTTCTTAGTGTGGTTCACAACAAGACAAATAATCTTATTGGGATAAGGTAATCTCTCTCTCTCTCTCTCTCTCTCTCGCTAGATATGTCTCTCTTATTTTGGTTTTGGATTTGATGAGGACTTGATTCACTTGGGGGCTTGATGTTTTATTTTATCCTTAACCTTGATGATATCATTCTTTGCATTTGATCTACTTTATCATGATCATGATCTTGTCTCATACTCTTGCTAAAGTGGGGGCTAAAAATATTGTCCTAAAAAGTTATCACTCATTAATTGGTGGCTTTAGGACCCTTTATATTCCATTTTAGTGAATTATAGATCTGAGTGTCTTTATGCTTGATTTCTTGC
The DNA here is from genome assembly GCA_027943335.1 of Chamaecyparis obtusa. NCBI lineage: Eukaryota > Viridiplantae > Streptophyta > Pinopsida > Cupressales > Cupressaceae > Chamaecyparis > Chamaecyparis obtusa. The sequence goes on from BSBK01003193.1 coordinate 1,053,738, forward strand.
ATCTTTCATTTTCTTCCCTCGAAACTTTTCACACCTCCCAAGCCTCATATATGGTTTAAAATTAACCCTATCGGGACTAGGTAGACCTAAGTCAGCTTTGTCCTCAGGCATTGATTTTGAGTGGGATCCAGGCCCAATGTGGAGGTTTTTATTCTTGGTCTTTATTTGTGGTCGACCCGACAATTTTGTATCCCAAAATGAGTATAAAAGGACATCAAGGCCCCTCATCTTGTTACCCGTAATAAGAATACATGAAAAAGTTAATTTCAAGAGCAAGTGCAAGTAAGATTTTAAGCTGTGAAAATGATGGTTTGGATTCAAGATTTGAAGGCAAGTACCCATTGAAGATCTCCTAGTCTCCATCTCTTCAATTCTTCATTCAAGCAAAGGAAATCTTCCCTATTTGATGCAAGTTTTTCTCTCATGGCCAAATAGAGGAATTCTCAAGCCAAAAAGAAAATATACAAGAATACATTCATTCAAGATCTAGGATTGGAAGTGTAGGTCCATTGCATTTATGGATACATCCTTGACCCTACATTATTTACATACATCTTTGTGGGTTTATTAGATCCTAACATCCATCCATGAAGGTTTTTCATGCAAGGTGAATACTTACATTTACTTTGTTTACAACACTTTCCTTATGCAATTTATATTTCATTACAAGGTTCATTCCTATACATGGGCTTGACTAAGGCAAGCCCCTTTGCACAACCCTTTTCCCCTTTTTCTTATGTGTAGGAACATGTTGTTAGAGTTTCATATCTATATTTCAAGAGTTACATGATCAGTCTTAGATCCTTCACAGAATTAATCAAATTTTGACCCTCTAGGCCAAGATTGTATTTGTTGGGCAAGGTTGAATTTGGTCAAAATTGTCCTCTGGATCCTCAATCTTCATAGTTAGAAGTTACAGGTGTCAAAATGCTAGATCTAGAACCATTTTTAATTCCAATAAGTTTGCGATAGTCAAAGTCAGATATGAAGTTTGCCTTGCCTCTTCTCTCTTCAAGGTGAGTTCATTCTTCTTATTTTCATCTTACATTTACTTTTATGCATTAGATTTGATATCATACTTTATTGGTTTTCATTCATTTATCAACAGAATCCATTCCTTTCATGCATTTACATATCACAGTAACACACATTCCACATATCTCTAAGGAAAGTAAACCAAAATTTATCCACTCTTATTTGGATCTTGCATTAGCATCCCTACATCCATCTTGGGTTGTACTAATATGATTTTCTTGAGGGTGAGCCTTCAGGAGCATACTTACTTTCCCTAATGTACTTACCTTGAATTTGGTGAGTGATCTATTATTCTCTACATGACATTGCTCACCATTTTCTCATGTACACAAATAAGAGGGGTAAAGTCTCTTAGATATGTGAAGTGGAATACATCTAATAGGAGGAATAAGAACATTTCTTATCTGAGTTATATTTATGTGCAAAGATTACATGTTCTATAAACTATTATTTGCTTCAGAGATAGGTAGATTCTCAACCTTACTGGGGAGTAAGAGAGTTGAAAAAGGAACTGCATAGATCATTTTCCAAGCTATACTACAACAAGCTACATATAATATGTGGAAATTTTTTAAATTTGTGATTATCAAAGTTTTTGACTCAAGTATTTGTGAGTAGTATAGATATGATCTCAATGTTTGGAGTCAGAAAATTCCTCTGCTAGTTATTGCTTCAAGTAGACATAATTTGTAATTGTGCATTAAACATAGAAAAACCCACCTTAAGTCAAGGGACTGTTAAATCTATTGTTTGAAAACAAGCACACTCGGGAACAAGCAAGACAATTTCCATTCCTAGGGATTGACTAAATGTTAATACAATTAATATTGAAAGATCAAAGAAACAGATTAGAAAATTCAGTGAATGAATTGCAAGCAAACTGATTAACAAATTTACACTAAGTGGAAAAGTAAAATAGTATCAAAACAAGGGTAGCTCTTTAAAGTGGTTTGAGAGTCTAGAGTACAAATAATCCTACCAGCCTGTGTGTAGAGATTAAGTGTTTGGAGATGGCTAATGTGGAAAGAGGTCCTTTAATAGTTAAATGCAATCAATTATTCAGAGAGGTCAAATGTGTACCTTCAAATGAAGTTCTTAAGGTGAGTAGAATGCTCTATGGTTTGGGAAAATAAATTATGAATCTTTATCCATCCAAGAATGTTCTTCTTAAAAAGTTAGAAGAAATGGAAACACTCTTATCATAATTGGACCAATCTAATCTTGGTGGTTTGAAGTGTGCAACATACATTCCATTAATTGCTTTAGTTCATTCCTAGATGATAAGGCACTTAGATGAATATGTGAGACTTGTAGTCAATAGTTTTCTTAGCGACATTATGGAGATTTAAACTCATACTGTACCTTATAAAGATGACATATTGAGGGGGATTCTACAACTAATCATTGATAGTTTTCATGGTCTACAAGATACCAAGATCTCTTCTTATGGTAGGAAGGTGAAAATTCTAGAATTAATTGCTAGTGTTAGAATTTGTGTTCTTATGATTGATCTGGATTGTGATGATCTCATTATCAAAATGTTTCAAATTTGCATAGCCATAATAAAAAGGATCATGAATAAAATGTATTCTCTTGCATGCAAACAATTATGATCCTAATCATTAATGAATTTGATATTATCTCTCAGCCTCTTATATCTATATTGTTGGTTGTTATGAGACGAGAACATGATGTTTTTATAGCTGCATATGAGTTGGTCAATAATGTTCTCAAACAACGTGTGAAGTTGAAACCTTACATCATTAATAAGGAGGTTAATGTACCAAATATTGATAGAGATATTTCCATGGAGCACGAAGGACTTCATAATGATTCTTTGGTTGAGTGTACAAATATTAAGTATGAGGAAAGAACAATGAAATAGACCAAACAACAATTTTTGGCACACAATTAGAATAATCAAATGAAGTTGATGACATTAGTATAGATGTTGGAATAGATGAGGATCTTCTTAACATAGTGGTATAGGTGACTATTGATAGGTATGATACATGGTACGATTTTGATATGCATCATAACACTAATTCTTTTGATTTTCATGAACATGGGTGGAAGATTAAATTTGAGGTGATCATTGATAACCTGTTGTTTGAGATGGGTGATGAGAATACATATGACAACCCATTTTTTGACTTGGGTGATTGGACTACGCTTGATTGCAACATTTCACTTGGCAAAAATAATAAGGTTTGGGATCTAGGTGTTGACAAGATGGTGGTTTTTTTCTTATGGATCATGATGAGTTGCTTCATAGCTTGAGGTGTAGTGTTGTAATTTTTAGAGTGGCGCAGTGGATTAGTGAAGCAATGTTTTTTGAGATTGCTTTGGGATCTAGGGATATTATTAATGAATGAGTTATATTTGAATATTTTGCTTCACAGTGTGGTAGGTTTTGATTCCAGTTGTCCTAGAATGTGCTATAGAGTTTCTTGTAGATTTATATGTGATCCCGGTGTTAATATGATTTAGAACAACAGAGAGGGGGGGGGGGGGTGAATCAATTTTTCTCAAGTCCAGATGTATAAATCAACTTTCAAAACTTTTCAACAAATATGATCTAACAACCAACAACTACTCAGTCATTACTGAATACATAACATAAACATATATAGTGCAGTCCACTATCCAATAGTATCTAACTTGCAAAACATAAAAATGTTCAAACCAAAACATTCACACAAGTATTAACACCAGGATTTATAATGGAAACCCAATTTGGGAAAAAAACCACTTTGTAACATGTTACTGATATTTTCACTCTTCTGAAGTGAGCTCTGTGAAAAGCCAACCCTGTCAAAGGTTACAAACACACTGTCAGGTATGACCCGATTAAAGGATTTAAACCACTCTATTAAAAGTGCACCTTGTTGTAGGACTTACATACATTCCATTAGAATGCAACCTTTTTTAAAGGATTTATACAAATGACTGTTAGGTCAACCTTGGTTAAAAGGATTTTGACCGATACAATGGTTAGAAAGTAACAGTAATATTGATCTGAAAATGTACAACTCACTTTGCAAATATCAGATCCAATTTTGTACACATATTCTGGCTTATTGACTATGATTTATTTCCATCTCCATCACTAATCTACTCAGAAATCCCTTCAAGCAATCACAACACTTCTCCTTCAGCCTTTTCTACTTATACAGTCAATAACATCAACAACAACTACAACATCTTCTCTTCTCAACCTCATGCTTAGGTTTCCTTAATACTTCCTCAATTAGGTCAATACAAATTTTGTCGCTTAATCTCCTCTGTAGATCTTAGGGTTAGGTCAGATTCATCGAATCCTTCCATCTTTATGTTCTTCGTCTATCCTTATAGAAAAATCTCAAATCTCTTAATAGATTTACAATAAAATGTTTTACAGTGCATTAAATGCTTCCATACAATCAATAAATAAAGTCAACATGATTTACATAATCCAAGAATTCAACTATGTCAGCTAGGAATTTTAATTCTTCCTCAAATGTAAATTACTGATGCTTGGTAAATACTGTGTTCAACTCCTCGGTCTTCACTGGAAAGCTTGGTCACCATTAAAATTATTTCCTCAACTAATACTGTCTTCCTCGGCAATTAATTGATGTTCAGTCAACACTGAATTTACTCGACATATACTAGCTCGGTCGACACTAACATCACTCAGCTTAAACTAGATTTTTTCACTTTTGCTCAGTTAAGCCTACTTGTTTAGTCTTAAATCTTACTTAGATAAACAATACATTATCTTATCATTGTGCCACATAATCAAGTACCCATTGAAGTATCAAGATAACTCAACCTTTCCTTAGGTGTTATTGTTATCAACCTTGCCCACATCCTTCTCAGCAATCAAATAGATATAGTACTTTCTTAAATAGCAACAATCTTACTAGTTAGGGTTTGACATCAATGACAATACAACAATTGCTTCAATTGCAATTTCCAACACCTGGTATTGATATGCAGATTCATGATTGCTTGAGGACAAGAAATCTCTAACGAGGGAGGATTGTAATGTACCTTTTTTGGGACATTGGAAATAAAATGAGAACCTAATAAAGTATTAAAATGACTTTATTAGAGCTTGATGAAAAAATAATAAAGTCATTTTAATTATAAAAAAGGTAATTTAAAAAGGGACAAAAAGAAAGGAAATGAAGAGACAGGTAGAAGGGAAATAAAAAGTCACAAGGTGGTGCTTTAAAAGAACATTAAGAGGCTCAATCTGATTATGTTGGATTTTATGCTTGGTTTCTCTTGGAGGATTATGGGAAGCTTTGGATTTTAGCAGGTTTGAGGATGGAAACCCTTGAGCTTAGAGGCAATGAACATAAACCCATTATCTATTGGAGATATCACTTAGGTGTCTCACTTTGTGCTTTAAATTCAATTTGCTAGTTATCCAATCTAGCTATAAGTTCTGCGGTTATGATTAGACTTTTTGTTGTTACAGTACTGAATATTTTAAGGCAATATTCTATTTCATTTTAAAATCTTTATTTATTTGTAGCATGCAAAATTGTTGTTAAATTTTTTGTGGTAAAATCTAAAATAAATATTCTTGGGGGGATATTATACTAGACATGCACACAAATAAAGGCATTTAATTAGACTAATATTTGAGGTTGCTTTAACAATTTTGATTCAAGTTTTTTTTTTCTTTTTATTTGTTTGATGTCATTTGTCTTTTAAGGGGAACAAAAAAAGAACATGAAACTAATCGAAGTAGTAATAAAAGGTTATATTTGGTAATTCCTTCAAATTATCATCCATCTAACTGACACACAATAAACAAATGATAAGCGACAAAATATGGCCATAGTGTGTTAGCTCATTTGAAGGCCAGAGTAAACGTAATAGCCTCAAACCTTTAAACTATCAACATCTCTACTATTCCCACAGTCCTTTAACATTGGGTTTGGTTCATCAATCCTTATCTTTACAAAGCCAGGTTTATACTATAGTGTCATCTGTAATTATATGCACTACTCTTATCTTTTAATTTAACCTTGTGATTGTTTGATTAAATCTAAGAAAATTGGAGGACTATGGATGTGTCCTAAGTTGCATATGTCTAATATCTGTAAAATAAATATTGAAAAGTAAAATTTTGGGTTTTATATAAGGAGGGGAAGGAAAAACATGGATTCTACATCTATTCTATTGTATAACTTAGTTGTGGCATGTTCATGTGGGGTGAAATGGAAAATTAGAACAATAAAACTATTGATGTTGGTAAAAGTGGTTTCAAATAGAAACTTGAAATAACACAGATCTTAATGTTGGTAAAATTGAAGTAAAATTTTAGTAATATTCTCTAACCATGTCAAGGTGGTTATTGTGTTTGCCACAACTATTGAACTATACGCTAGACCTTATGGATGAATAACCTCTAGTTTTGTTTTAGGTCATAATTACTGATGGTGCTCCCTATCCTTAATAATTTGTCTGATTCATCTATATACCATATTAGTGTAAGCATCACTAGTTAAAAAAATAATTCAATTTCAAATAAGCAACTAGGAGATTTTTGCAACCATAGTCATTACAATTATTGGATTTCCACAACTACTGTATCATAGACTTGATTTCAATAGTCAAATGTCAATGTTATTTGAAATTAGACTATTATGGTACATTTCTCTATGAATTCTTAGAAATGGTTTCTAACCATGGTCAAGGTTGTTAATATATTATCCACATGTTTTATCACATCTTGGCCTTGGTCTCGGTAATACTTGATTGTGCAAGCTACTAAATTCTCTTTTCTTCCTATTAAAATTCATATTTTAAAGGAATTTGTCAAAAAGGGTTGTCAAAGAACAAAATCTAAGATTTTATAAAGTAATGTAATGAAGACTTTAATAGAAGTTGTTTCCCTATACTTATCATAGGTAAGGAATGACTTAAGCCTTTTCATGTTGGTATTAAAAATGTAAGGATAATGAGAAAGTGGGACTTGGAAAATAAAAGTTAAACATGGATTTATTTTATACATATTATGATTAAAAACCAATAGTTTATATTTTTTATCGGTAATCAGGGTCCTTTTTTCATAGTAAGATTACTAGAAACAAATATGTATGTTGAAACCTAAACTATAAATATAAGCCTCTAACTATTTTACTAGGATTCCCACTAAGATTTGGAACAATAAGGGCATTAAATGATTTGAGAACATCCTCATGGATGACCACCTTAAATCATGGGATTCTCTTTGCAAGGAGTTTTTAAATCCCTCCTACTCAATGGAGAACATACTCCATCCTAAGAGAATCCTGCTCCTCCCTTAATCTTCCAAGGATTTCCACCCCAAGAAAAACTAGTTACTAGACATTACATAGCCTAATTGTACTAATATACTCAATATTACATCAAAGGTTATCTATAGGTCTTTCTACAATCCCTACTCTTTATATTATCATTGTAATACATGTTATAATATTTCCCTTTCTAACAAATTATGGTAGATTGTTGGAATAACATTGTTGACCCTAAAAAAGCTTGTTTCAGTGGTTACTCATTCTTCAAAGGCTATCTTACAAATTTTTGCACAAAGAAGTTGATATCTACAAATATTGCAGAGTTTTTGAAAATGTTAAACATCTTTTTTATTCTTATTGCTAAAGAAATACATAATTTTTTCTATTATGCTCTTATTATCTGGAAATGTGATGCTAATTGGTTTGCCATTATGATTGGTAATATTAGAAAGTTGGTTTAATGAATTAAATTAATTTTGGTTTTTATTTTCCACTAAAATTTTATGGTAGATATGGATTTATAGAAACAAAGAAAGAATTCAAGGTAAGGATAGGTCCCTTATCGATTTCTCAAAAAAACTCTTCATCTTTAATATCACTTCAAGAGAAAATTCAAGAAGCTACTGGAAGATGGATTGGTAATGGTGAATGCCAATGCAAAATTGTATAGATTACATGGGATTTTAACATACAAGAGAACAAACCTTTATTACAAGAGCTAATAGAGTTCAATAAGAGATAGAATGAACATGAACTAGATAAGGAAAAATCCAAGGGGCAAGGAAAAATAATAAAAAAACTCCTTCTACTGTAGAAGGCAGTGGAAAAGAAACAATCGAAGGCAATAAAAATAAGAGTTAAATTTTAGTAGGATTTTCTTCCTTTGTTAATTTTTGTACCAGCACATATTCTATGTTTTGATAACTCTATATCCGTCTATAGTTATTGTACATTTTGTATCTTATATGTGACCTGTGTTAAGGTATAGCTTCATTCGTATAATATATATATATATATATATATATATATATATATATATATATATATATATATATATATATATATATATATATATATATATATATATATATATATATATATATATATATATATATATATATATATATAATATATATATATATATATATATATATATATATATATATATATATTATATATATATATATATATATATATATATATATATATATATATATATATATATATATATATATATATATATATATATATATATATATATATATATATATATATATATATTAAGAATTGTGATTATATTATTATTATCTTATTATCATTATTATATTGATGAAATATAATAATGATAATAACATAGCAATTTATAATACTATACATTGTTAATAATTAAGAGTTGTAATTTATATTGTTATTATTATATTATCATTATTATATTTATAATATAATAATGATAATATCATAATACAATATTATGATATTACATTAATATTGAATTGAACTATGTTCGATGACTATCATAATTATTAGCATCGACTATTATGTCGAATGAATGAACAACACTAAACATTGTTATTAAGACAGCCGGCTACACTAATGTAAGTCGTTGCTTACATTAGTGCTAGCGACTGTTGTTAACAGTCGCTAGTACTAATGTAACTAGCGACCATGGGACGTGCCCTTTCATTAATGAAGAGACACATTGCTTGTTGTTCTTTGATCATCAGCATATATATATATATATATATATATATATATATATATATATATATATATATATATATATATATATATATATATATATATATATATATATATATATATATATATATATATATATATATATATATATATATATATATATATATATATATATATATATATATATATATATATATATATATATATATATATATATATATATATATATATATACGTATGCTGTGATCGCAGGAAAATACAATCAGTAAAAAGTGTTCATTGCTATTATTACCTGCGGTCACAGCATACTGTATAGTATATTCAGAATAAATATAAAAGTATCACAGTGTATTGATATATCAGAACATTCATTTTATCATCACATATAAAAGGTAAATTATATTCTCAAGATCTGATTTCCTAACATGGTATCAGAGCCAAGTTAAAGAGAATATAATTCTGAATTATTATTTGATTGGAAAAGAAAGATATTATTTAAAAGAAAAGATTCATTCACAAATCATTAAAAATGACCACCGGAATTAGGATGGAAGACAGATTGGAAGGAGCATCCAATTTTCTATCATGGAAAATTAGAATTACCACACTATTGCAAGAACTGGAATTAGAATCTTTCATAGAAGAGGAAAAAGAAATACCTATAGACGAAGCAGAGAAAACAACTTGGAAAAGAAGGAACAATAAAGCCAAGAAGTTAATTGTTGATTCAATCAAAGACTCTATTCTTCCAAGCATAGCAAGATTAACAACAACATATGAGGTTTTCAAGAAAATTCAAGAAACGTATGAGATAAACAATACAAGTCGAATATTAACCTTAAAGGAACAATTGTTGTCAATTAAGATGAATAAAGGGGAAACAATTACATCTTATTTCCTTAGAATTGCTGAAATTCGAGATCAACTATTCTCTATTGGTAACAATGTAGAAGACATGGAATTATCTCTAATAGCACTAAGGGGATTACCAACATCTTGGGAGAATTTCATTCAATGTATAAGCACTCATCCACCCTTACCAAAATTTGATCAACTTAAAAATGACTGCACTCAGGAAGAATCAAGACTCATTACTAGAGGACTAGGTTCAAAGGAAGAGGGAGAAACACAAGCTCTCAACACAAAGTCTCACAACAAGAAAGAAAAATCCTTCAAAAGAATGAGGGGATACAAAGAGATTTTTCTAAAATTCAATGTTACAAATGTGATAAATATGGGCACACTCATCGACACTGTCCTGAAAGACAAAAGACTCAAGCCACCGTAGCTGAAGCAAAAGAAATTCACTTTTCTTTACAGCTCTCTCAAGTGAACTAAATTCAAATAATAGGACTTGGATAATTGATAGTGGTGCATCAAGACATATAACTAGATTTAAAAGTCAGTTTGAAACACTTGAAAATTATTCAACAGAAGAAGTAACTATTAGGGATAACTCCACTTACCCAGTAAAAGGAATAGGGACTTGTACTATCAAGATAAAGAATGGAGTATCCTTACAACTAAAAGATGTTCTATTTGTACCTGGAATCAAAAGAAATTTAGTTTCTATATCAGGACTAGCAGATCAAGGATTTCATGTCATCTTTAATGAAGACAAAGTTCTACTATGGCCTAAAAATTCAAATATGAAAAATGCCACAATTATAGGGACAAGAGATGGTAGTTTATACAAACTATGTAATGAACAGAAAGCTGCACTAACTCATGAAATTAAAAACCATAGTGAATTATGGCATAAGAGGTTGGGACATCTAAGATATAATGCTCTACCTATGATAAACAAAATTACTATGGGTCTTCCACACTTTAAAAATAATCATCCTGGCATTTGTAAAGGTTGTGCACTAGGGAAGAATATAAAAGGATCATTCCTTACAAGTGAGCACAAATCTAAAGTAACCTTAGAATTGATCCATACTAACTTATGTGGACCCATGTCAACACCTTCATTAACAGGATCACTATACCATATTATTTTTGTTGATGACTATTCTCGAAAAACTTGGATATACTTTCTTAAGGTTAAAGAATCAAGTGAGGTACTATCTAAATTCAGAGAATTTAAAGCATTAGTAGAAAATCAAACAGACAAAAGAATAAAAGTATTAAGATTTGATAATGGAGGTGAATACAAATCTGACATATTTAAAGAGTTCTGTAATTCTGTTGGGATTAAGAGGGAGTATACTGTGTCATATAATCCTCAACAAAATGGAGTAGCAAAAAGGAAGAATAGATCCATGATGCTCGATCAAAACCTTCATACTTATTTTTGGGCAGAAGCTTCAAATATAGTGGTATATATTCAAAATCGATGTCCACACTCCATACTAGAAAATATAACACCAGAAGAAGCATTCACAGGGATCAAACCAGATCTAAGTCATCTCAGGATATTTGGATGTCCTGTATATATTCATGTACCTAAAGAAAAGAGGACTAAACTAAAACCATCAGGTAAGAGAGGCATACTTGTTGGTTATAGTGAAAACACTAAAGGGTATCAAATCTACATTCCAGGACAAAAGTCTGTTGAGATGAGTAGAGATGTAAAATTTGATGAAAATAGCACATTTAAAAACTTTGAAGAGGATAACATCCTGAAGATAGAAGAAGATCTCACCGCTGAAATTGAGAGGGAGGAATTGGACTGTTTGGAAAACTTCTAGATCC